>OZ012696.1:23973651-24121151 GCA_963942565.1 Maea johnstoni
GAGGAGGGGGAGGAGGTGAAGGGGGAGGAGGAAAAGAGGGAGGAAGAGAAGAGGGAGTAGATGAAGGAGGAGGGGGAGAAGGAGGAAGAGAAGGGGGAGGAGGTGAAGGTAGAGGAGGAGGAGAAGGGGGAGGAAGTGAAGGTGGAGGAGGAGAAGGGGGAGGAAGTGAAGTTGAAGGGGAGGAGGAGGTAAAAGGGGAGGAAGAGAAGGAGGAGGAAGAGAAGGGGAGGAAGAGAAGGGGGAGGAGGTGAAGGAGGAGAAGAAAAGGGGGAGGAGGAGGTGAAGGGGGAAGAAGAGAAGGGGGAGGAGGAGAAGGGGGAGGAAGAGAAGGGGGAGGAGGAGGAGGTGAAGGGGAGGAGGAGAAGGGGGAGGAAGTGAAGGGGAGGAGGAGGAGGGGGAGGAAGAGAAGGGGGAGGAGAAGAAGGGGAGGAAGAGAAGGGGGAGTAGGTGAAGGGGAGGAGGAGGAGAAGGAGGAAGAGAAGGGGGAGGAGGTGAAGGTAGAGGAGGAGGAGAAGGGGGAGGAAGTGAAGGTGGAGGGGAGGAGGAGGAGGTAAAAGGGGAGGAAGAGAAGGAGGAGGAAGAGAAGGGGGAGGAGGAGGTGAAGGGGGAGGAAGAGAAGGGGAGGAGGAGAAGGAGGAGGAAGAGAAGGGGAGGAAGTGAAGGAGGAGGAGGAGGAGGTGAAGGGGGAGGAAGAGAAGGGGGAGGAGGAGGTGAAGGGGGAGGAAGAGAAGGGGGAGGAGGAGAAGGAGGAGGAAGAGAAGGGGGAGGAGGAGGTGAAGGGGGAGGAAGAGAAGGGGAGGAGGAGGTAAAAGGGGAGGAAGAGAAGGAGGAGGAAGAGAAGGGGAGGAGGAGGTGAAGGGGGAGGAAGAGAAGGGGGAGGAGGAGAAGGAGGAGGAAGAGAAGGGGAGGAAGTGAAGGAGGAGGAGGAGGAGGAGGAGGTGAAGGGGGAGGAAGAGAAGGGGGAGGAGGAGAAGGGGGAGGAAGAGAAGATGCTAGGGGGGGATTAGAAGGTGAGGGAGTAAAGAGGACGAGAAAGAGGAGGTGAATGTGGAGGAGGAGGAGAAGGGGAGGAGGTGAAGGGGAACAGAGGAGAATGAGGAGGAGGGAAAGGGGAAGGAGGACAGAAAAGAACATAAAGGATGTTTGGGTTGTGGACAGCCAGGGATATTTGTCCTTTTTTAAGAATTTGTTGATTTTGATGAGCCATCAGTATTGGGCTCAGAAGTTAGAAGTCTGACAATATGAACTTTAATGAAACCTCCATTAAATATAAGTGTTTCCCACTTAATATAGAGAAAAATCAACAATCACGTGAATATTTTCCTTAATTCACAATTTGTTTTTCTTCCAGAGTTGATAGTTAATCTTAAACAGTGCCTAAATTTTTTATGAAGTTTCAGAAGCTGTCTGCAAGAAAATTTGACTCGTCCATTTTAAAAATTGATATAAATGCATCTTTTGATGTGTTATATTTAAGGGCTCATTAAGCGGCAAGAAAATGTTGAGTCCCAAAGTGGTAGCTATGGTAACATGTCATCTGCCAGTCCCTCTGGAGCCTTCGAGAGAGGAGAAGCGAGATTTATTGCCTAAGACCATTCTCTCTTATTTCTTGTGATCTCAACTGCTAAGAGAAAAAAGCTTAGTTTAAAAATCACTTTTGTGTCATAGAAGGATTTAGCATAAATTTGCAAACTTTTGGAATATAAAAAGCACTTATTAAGGCTGGTGACACACTCAAAATAAGATATCTCCTAGTTCGTTAACCAAAGAAAGTAGGTCACAGTTGATACCTTGTTGACCTACTTTTGTAAGTAAAAATTTCTATCAAAATTGCGTGCTGTAAGGTACTATCTTGCAGGAACTCCAAATTTTCCAACAAGTTGCCCTAGCCTAGTATATATAGCAGACATGCATGGTATCTACAAATCAAAGTACCCTTTATTGATCAAGAAAACGTCATTTGAGGTGAGAGTTAAAGAAAAGTTATAGTTGAAACACCAAGACCTCAGGGATTAGATTTTACCATTGTTAGAAAGGGGACAAGAGTGCTAAACAAGGAGATGTCTTATTTCGAGTGTGTCACCAGCATCACAGCCTTAAATCAACTAATTTATGTACATGCTGTTTGTACTTCGGTATTACCCAATTGCCTGTCCCAAAAATGGGTCACTCTACTGAAACTTGTTTTTCATGTTAACCTTTCCAATGCTGAGGCTATTTTCGTCCAAAGCAACAGGAGATTTTTGAAAACCATCCAAACCCTGTCATGTTGGTATTCATTGGAAAGCTCTCGCCAAGTGCTCTTAGATGAGTACCCATTTGCCAGGGTTTCAGTCATTTTTCAGGTTTTTTCGTATCATTTTGTATTGGCCGAATCAGCCACCAGCAGCATAAGGGTTAAATAAAAAACAGCTGGCACAGCTATGCTGATTGAATTGAAAAAAACAAAACATTTTTTAATATAAATCGAAATTTATTGATAAAGACCATTCTTTCTTATTTCTTGTGATCTCAGCTGCTTAGAAGAAAGCTTAGTTTATAAATCACTTTGGTGCCATAGTACGATTTAGCACAAATTCACTAAGTATTTTAATACAAATCACCAAGTGAGGTTTGAAAAATACTTTCATCCGATGCCCAAGAACGCAAAGATTTTTGAAAACCATCTAAACCCTGTCATGTTGGTATTCACCTGTGTGCCAGGGTTTCAGTCATTATTCAGTTTTTTTGCATCATTTTGTATTGGCGAAATCAGCCACCACCAGCATAAGGGTAAAATATTTCTCAAAATGTTGCTTTATGAAGTTTTCCGTATATACCAAACATATGGGCCCAATTTCACTAAGCGGGTCTATGTAGACCGGGGTTAAGTGCTGAGGACTGGTCTTGAAGTTACCACACTTAGACCAGTGGTCTTTCAGAATCCGGTTTCGCTAAGAAGTAACGGGTATGGTTTTAGGAGTACGGACCTAAGTGCAGTTAGACCAGTCCAACTTCTGCGGTTCACCGCACTTGGCTATTTTTGTAACAGGCAGCCTTTGTCTGGCTTTGAAACAAAAGACTAAAGCAAGCACATGTGAACTTTGCTTCATCCAACCTAGAAATTATATGATTCTAAATTATAGAATTTCTATTAGGTAAACTTATATATTGGCAATTATTACTGATGAAAGCAAGCATACTTGAAAATTGATTTTTTCTTTCTGTTTTGATAAAGTTAAAGAGAAAACCCAAGTTGTGTATAATTTGATGCATCTTAATATGAGAAGTTAGATACCAAATGGAAGAAAATCTTAAAGATAATTCATCAGGATATATTATAGGATATTTCATATTTCAATCTCATAAACTAGAAACTATTAGATGACATTATATATTATAGAAAACATTTTCCAGATAGTAAAATATCAAGAGTAATCTGAGAAGTATGAAATATTATTAACTTCTCAGTTTAATTATTTGAACAGATAAATGACAAAATACTGCTTTGTAATGGATGGTTTGTAATCAAAATATATTCATTTATATACTCATTTACATTTATATATTTGGGGTAGTTAACAGGCAAGTGATTCCCTCAATCTACCTTTTTACAACCTTTCAGCCTTACATAGTCTTTATTCCATGCATCTTGAAAATGCTGCGATTTGCCATAGAGCTAATAGAATAATGGATAAAGACTGCAAAATACTTGTCGCAAAATATAACATTATCGCATAAACTGATAATATTTTCATATATGTAAAAAGACAACCTATTACCAGTCTCCTACCAAAATACATAATTCTTTTGAAATAAAGATTAATAGTGAATTGAAAATTTTTATATCTAGTAGTTCTGCCATTTCACCCACATTTACTTGATATCTATTCATTAATAAAATAGCATCAATCTTTACTTAAAATGAATTAAACCCTTCCTGGTCTAAGTGTGGCCAAAAAGACATGAACCACTAGCTGCTATATACAGATTTGTCAGAAATATTCAGTTATCTATTTTTCACCAACAGCCATTCAAACAGCTCGAAATCATTTAGAACATATATCCTCTCTGTAACATAATCTTTTTCTGACTTAAAAACCATTCCCTTACTAAATATATCCTTTTTAAGAGAAAAAATGCTTAACTAAACCACCCCCTACCCTAGTCTACTTGTGACCACACTTGTTACTACACTTAGGCCCGTATGCGCCGCTCCTGCTTAGCAGTTACTCAAGGCAAAGTGCTACTTTGCGTATGCACCGGCAATGCTTAGGAGTTACTCTCGTGAGTAGTTACTATGCGCCCGCTTAGTAACTACTCTCCTGAGTAGTTACTATGCGCCCGCTTAGTAACTACTCTCGTGAGTAGTTACTAAGCGCCCGCTTAGCGTGGCTTTCCGTATGCAGCACTGTGAGGAGTTCCTAAGCAGCCGCTGATAACAATAGAATGCTTAGCGGAGGTTGAGTAGGGTTTGGGGTAAGCTAAAGTTGCACTTTCAGGAAAAAAAAGTCTTCAAAACAAAAAGTAAAAGCACTAAAAACAAATGAAACACTCCTAGGTGATCATTTTGAGAATAAAGATGAAGGGTGGCCTACAAAAACCAATGCTAGAAGTCACAGTTTACAAGAAATATTTTCTTCTATTCTCAATGCAAATTACACCTATTACAGGTTTTATTTTGTCTGAACTAGAATTCTAGCTGCAGCAGATATGGATAAGGCAACGATTACTATGCAGCAGTTCTGTTATGGCTTACAACAAGCAATTCTATACTTATGTGAAATGAAATAAGATGATATAATCTATTTGAAATAGAAATAGAATTTTCAACGTGCCTGATTATAAGTCCATTTATTGTGAAAATATCTTTTGGTCTATTTCTGTTTAAACTCTCACCTTGAAAAATTATATTTGGAGCTGAAACACCTATGTTAATTAAAATGAAGAAAAGCATGAAATTGAAGAATAAGCATCAAATATTTCGTTAAGATGCATCTTATTGGGCAAGATAAAAACTTAAATCATCAAGCCATTTATGTTGCTGAAGACAATAATTGCTTAAGGTTGTACAAAACTTTTAGAAATTTCAGGTTTAATGTTCCTGAATCTTTGCAAGAGTAAAGAACAAAGCTCATTAATCTTCAAAATAACTTTTATTCATTGGCAAATTGACCTTTCACAGATTTAAAAAAATATATTGCAATTTAATTTATGAAAATCTCATTCTCCAAAACTGGTTTCTTTCTTTGTTAAATTTATCCCTGCAGAGATACTGTCACTGCTTAGAAACACTGTTCTGCAATGGTATATATAGGAATTATGGGGTAGATCAAGGAATTCAAGAAACAAGTTTTTAATCCAAAACTGGTATGAGAAATGAATTTTGGTTAACAAAAAATTACCTTCCCCCATGGATAAATAGATCTTAGTAAACATTGTAAATAAATGCACAGTTTGTTTGTCATAGCAAAGTGCATTAACCAGTTTATGCAAAAAACAGGCCTACTATTTCAGTGACAACTTTTAAACCAGAGCATTTTAGGCAAATATTTGAAGGAGATATAATAAGCATAACACAGCCAACAACCCTACTTTAAATAATTACTGAATAGATACTGCATTCTAAAATTATCTTCAAATGTAAGATGGATCCAGATTTATCATTAATGCATTATTAATGTTATTAATATTTAGATAGAAATCATGAAGAAAATTAAACAAAATTATTGTTAAATAAAATGCTCCTTTTCTTATGCATGCAGACATTGTATATGATTATACTGAAATAATTACAGTTTCTTTTGAAATACTCCAAGTTAAGTTAGGCTATATCAGTCTGTTTTATCCTCTTCCAAATCCCCAAAGGTGGTTAATGAGTGAAGAGATGTGTGTGGTAGGTGTTTGGTTTGTGCACTGACCAGTGACCAGTGCAGCAGCACACCTGGGGCTGACCCACTTACCATGATTTGGTGGGAGAGTAGTTGCTTAGCAGAGTTGGGCTTGAGTAACTCCTCTGCATACCAAGCCAGTTTTTGCTAAGCAGCCGCCTTGGTCACACTTTGCTTAGCGGGCGCCTTAGCCACATTTTGCTAAGCATTAGGTTCACGCTATTAGCGCCCGCTTAGCAAAGTGTGACCCGCGCATACGGGCCCTAGACTCGTCCTCCAACTTAAACCACCTTAGCGAAATCGGAAAAGTTAGTACCCTACTTAGTACCGTACTAGTGACCAGACTTAGACCAGTGGTTTAAACCTCCTTAGCGAAACCGGACTAAAGTTAGTACCCTACTTAGTACCCTACTTGAGCTCGGGTCTCCGTAGTACCAGGTTTAAACCTGCTTAGTGAAATTGGGCCATGGAATTGGGTGAACCTCTTCTTGCGAATAGTTGCCCTTAAATGCGTCATCTGTGTCTTTGATACCCTTCAAAATTTTCTTTTGTAGAAAGCATGAATTCACATACTGTAGAATAGGTATATATCACGCTACAAAATTTTCGCGAAAAGCCTATTTTTCGGTTTTTCGCATGTACTTTATTTCGCGAGCGAGCAAGTTCTACAGCGCCATCTGTTGAACCAAACAGTAATCAAAAAATGTGAAATAGATCGCGTGCGATAAGATCACGAGGACGATGATAGTTCGCATATTCGCGAAATAATCGCACACGCGAACTTTGCCTGTTCTACAGTTTATTTTCAATCCATTCAATCTTGAATCCACAAAAAAGCCCTTAATATATTACTGGTCTAATCTTCACTCACTGGTGACGAGAGTATTTTTCTAAAGAATTATTCTAAGGAAAACTCTTAATTAAGCGTACCCTAGCCTTCATCTCCTTCAAATACTTTAATAATAATAATAATAATAATCTTTATTTAAAGAGGGTAACTCAGTCCAATGGTAAGGATCTTCCCTGAGGCCCTCTGGCCCCAGGGTTACAAAGTAGTACGGTACAATGCTTTTAGGTATCTAGACTTGAAGGAAGGTAGTGATGGTGCACATCTGATTGCTTCAGTTTGAAAAGTTATGCTTGATTAAGAAATGTTACTCAGACATATTTCTACAAATCTTCTTCTGATATTTTGTAAAAATCATTCTCAATTTCAAAACTATCGTTTAAAGTATCATATATCCAGACAATAGTTCCTAGAGGAACTCTTAACCCATTCATGCCTGGTGATCTACTTGACAAGTGTTGTCTGGACCTTTCATGCCTTTGAGAATAACTTCAGAATGATTTTCTTTTTCACTAGATATTTGAAGTAGAGTTGTAGATAGAGTTTTAACAACTCTCCTTCAAATATTTTCTACATCTTGCTTTTGATAAAGAGAGATCATCAAAAAAGGAATGAATGTGTTCGGCATTGATGGGTTAACACTTCCAATGCTAAGGCTAGTTTCGTCCAAAGCACAAGGACGCAAATATTTGCTGTTCCTGATGGCTTTAACCCTTCCAATGCTAAGGCTAGTTTCATCCAAAGCACAAGAACGCTAACAATTTTGAAAACCATCTAAACCCTGTCGTGTTGGTATTCATTGGATAGTTCTCACTGAGCACTCTCAGATGAGTACTGATGTGTCAGGGTTCAGTCATTTTTCAGGTTTTTGCGGGTAAAAAACGCAAAGATTTTTAAAACCATCTAAACCCTGTCTTGTTGGTATTTATTGGATAGCTCTAGGTGCGTACTCTCAGATGGATACCCATGTGCCAGGGTTTCAGTCATTTTTTGGCTTTTTTGCATTATTTTGTATTGGCAAAATTATTCACCAGCAGCATAAGGGGTATGTCTAGGGTTAATCATTAATTGATCCACTGAAGTCTTTTCTTGGCTTTTTTGCATTATTTTGTATTGACAAAATTATCCACCAGCAGCATATGGGGTATGTCTAGGGTTAATCAGTAATTGATCCACTGAAGTTTGTAAGCTGATCAGGTGCAGTGAAATGTCAACAAGCAGTGCCATCCGTGTCTCAGTGCTGGAGACAGCAATCTTATTAACCCAATTATCTTCACAGTGCCCATAAATTCTCACAAATCTGACTCCGGCGGCCATTTTCCATATCGGCTATCGTTACCGGTTCTTGGCGATATCCAATCAGGAAGCTGAGACGCAATATTTCCTCTTTTGTTCTGATAGCGGAGTGTCTTAACCCTTAAGCTGCTGGTGTATATACAGGTTCCATCACGAGTGGATGGAAAGAGGAGGTATCTTGCACGAGTGAGTGATTTTGTGTCTTGGGACGAGGCTTGCCGAGATTGTTGTTTCCCCTAGAAACTGGCGCCACATCACGAACGTGACGCTTGTTCAAATCCACGCGCGCTATTGTTAGGTCTACCTTTCACCCAGCAGCAGTGACCCCTTGATTGATATTGAGGGATCTGATTGGACAATTACAATAGTTTGACCTTTAACCCCATTGAAGACAAACCATTGAGGACAACTTATCCTTAACCATAAAACACACCTCAGAGTAGGAGAATATTTACTTACAAAATGATGCAAAAAACCTGAAAAATGAGTGAAACCCTGGCACTTAAATACTCATCTGAGAGTATGCAATGAGGGTTATCTAATGAATACCAACAATATAGGGTGTAGATTGTTTTCAAAATCTTTGCTTCCTCGTGCTTTGGACCGAAGTAGCCTCATCATTCGCCATTGGAAGGGTTAAGTTAAGGTGTTGCCACTGATTGCTCGCTGTCTATCACCACCGCTCGAGTTTGTATCCCAATGGTGGCATGTGAGAAAGTTGCCAGTGACTTGAGGGAAGCTTGATGGCTGAGTGGTCCTAAGGCATTGCCACTGATTGCTTGCTGTCTATCACCACTGCTAGAGTTTGTATCCCAATGGTGGCATGTGAGAAAGTTGCCAGTGACTTGAGGGAAGCTTGATGGCTGAGTTGTCCTAAGGCATTGCCACTGATTGCTCGCTGTCTATCACCACTGCTAGAGTTTGTATCCCAATGGTGGCATGTGAGAAAGTTGCCAGTGACTTGAGGGAAGCTTAATGGCTGAGTGGTCCTAAGGCATTGCAACTGATTGCTCGCTGTCTATCACCACTGTTCAAGTTAGGATCCCAATGGTGGCATGTGAGAAAGTTGCCAGTGACTTGAGGGAAGCATGATGGCTGAGTGGTCCTAAGGCGTTGTCACTGATTGCTCGCTGTCTATCACCACTGCTAGAGTTTGTATCCCAATGGTGGCATGTGAGAAAGTTGCCAGTGACTTGAGAGAGGCTTGATGAAACATTTCTCCTGCTGTCCTGATGGCTGAGTGATCTAAGACATTGCCACTGACTGCTCGCTGTCTGTCACCACAGCCTGGGTTTGAATCCAAATGTGGGCATGTGAGAAAGTTTCCAGTGACTTGAGGTTAGGCAGTGATTTTCATCAGATACTCCATTTTCCTCCACCACTTACAATTGGCTCTTCACAAACAAGCCTAAATATGGCAGAAAAAGAGAGAATAATTGAAATTTAAACTCACCCTAGTAGACTATTGCCTAGCTACTAGCCCTCTCGTTGTGATAGGTACATGTTTCAAATCTGAATATAAGCATGTGAGGAAGCAGCCAGTGACTTTGGGTTAGTTGGTGGTTTTTCCTAGGTACTCCTGGATAGGGCTAGTGTTGTTCAGAGTTAATTTGATTCAGTATATTGATATGGTTTTATCCAATACAATGCATTGGTATATCCAAGAATGCCTAGTATTCTGTGATGGCTGACTTTATTTTTCATTTGTTGCAATAATGCCCTTCATTTATTTTATTTATTTTTATTTTTTTAAATTAGTTTTATGAATTTCATTCATGCCTGTCATTACTTTCTTGTTATTGTTTCTCGCTTGCTGATATCTTCTAGAACCACTCTTCCAAAAGCTTCATGAATTTATTTTTCATTTATTCAATTACACTTTCCTTTCTTCTTCAGGTTTGCGTGATATCTTCCAGAACCATACATTTGTAGGCTGCGTGAGTCCTGAGCATGCCCTGCTCCAACACCAAACTAAGCTCTACCTCACAAACACCACACGAATAAGGTAGGTTTTCCTTGTAAAATTCAAGTTGAAAATTCCAGTTCAATTCCACACGAATAAGGAAGGTTTTCCTTGTAAAATTCCAGTTCAATTCCACACGAATAAGGTAGGTTTTCATTGTAAAATTCAAGTCAAATTCCACACCAATAAGGAAGGTTTACCTTGTAATATTCCAGTTAAATTCCACACAAATAAGGTAGGTTTTTCTTGTAAAATTCTAGTTTAATTCCACACAAATAAGGTAGGTTTTCCTTGTAAAATTCCAGTTCAATTCCACACAAATAAGGTAGGTTTTCCTTGTAAAATTCAAGTTCAATTCCACACGAATTAGGTAGGTTTTCCTTATAGAATTTCAGTACTGCATACTCTGTTAATTTGTTCATGTAAAATGATGCTCTTGGCAGGTAGCTGCTTTTGATGCGCACTTTAATTATTGCATACTGGTTTTAGTTGATAACCTAATATGTCACTCTCTAGCATAGGGAATCAGATGTCCAAATAATGCTGCTTAGTTTAATAAATGGGGACTCCAGAAGCGTGCGAAGGACACATTATTTGAACTGCAGCGTTATCAACCTTTATGCTGCTGGTGGTTAATTTGGGCAATGCAAAATGATGCAAAAAAACTGAAAGTAGTTAATGATTTTTACTTGCATGACATAATCTTTGACTTACCTGAAATAAGTTAGAATGGCATGTATCATTTATCATGGATTTAATGATTTAAAAACGATAATCTTGTTAATATGGTTTGCATTTTTAGCATACTTCTAGGTATTTGTACCATTTTCTATATAAAAATGTGTGCAGTGTTCAGAAGATCAGCTTGCCCATTTAAAGTTGTCGTCTGGATCTGTGATACTATTGGCAATAACTAGGAGAGGAAGAGAAAAATTTGTTGGCAATGTTCTGATTAACATTTCTCATTAAATTCTTTTCCCAAATATGCTTTTGTCTATAAGATGTCACTGATATTATCAGACTGCTTTTGGCCACTGCGAGAACTAAATAATTTGGTTAAAGAAATGGACACAATGGTCTAAGGTTGATGGATGGCATTTCATTAATAAAAGTAGATTTTTTTCTTCCTGTATGATGATGAATTACACTAAAATTTAAGTTCTTCATTACAGCCCTCAAATCGCATGATAAATGTAGTACTGAAAGAATTCTGATAAGTTTCAAAAATTATGATGATGGGTATCATGGATGGCGTATGTGTCATAGGTCTTGTGAAATATGATGCCTCATGCGCGCTTAAATCGGAGGTCATTTGGGGGTCGGCGGAGAGGTCAGGGGTCAATTTATGAGTGCCACTAGGTGGCGCCACAGCGGGATGGATGAACCTTTATCAGCAACAGGCAAATTGAGGTAAATGTTCTCCTGGGTAGAGCAGTGGAATGGAGACTGCATTAACCCTTTTGCTGCTGGTGGCTTATTTAGCCAACACAAAATGATGCACAAAACCTGAAAAATGACTGAAACCCTGGCACATGGGTACTCATCTGAGACTACTCAGCGAGAGAAGGGCTAAACATGTATTGATCGTCATAACAAAGGAAGGGTGTGTGGTAAATTGAAAACTTAGTTTGGTATTCTTAGGTACGTACATGTGGGTGTTTTTTTCAACCCATTCATGGTCATACAATTCAGATTGTGTTACAAGTGTGGGCTTTTCCGGAAGATCTTAATAATCAATCTCATCACAAATGTCATCAGGATCATCTACGGTACTTATAGTAAAAAGTATTTGCAATTTAGCTCACATTCACAAGATAAGTTGCCTTTGGGTGATGGTCCTCCATTTTATTTTAACCTTTATGCTGCTGGTGACTAATTTGGCCAATGCAAAATGATGCAAAAAGCCTGAAAAATGACTGGAACCCTGGCACATGGGTACTCATCTGAGAGTACTCAGCGAGAGCTATCCAATGAATACCAACATGACAGGGTGTGAATGGTTTTCCAAAGTTTTGCTTCCTTGTGATTTGGATGAAAGTAGCCCCAGCGTAAAATGGAAGGGCTAAACAGGTATTGATTGTAATTACGAAGGAACGGTGTGCAATAAATTGGAAACTTTGTTTGGGAATCTAAGTTACATGTGGGTGTTTTTTTTTCAACCCATTCATGTTCATAGAATTCAGATTGTGTCACAGGAAGATCTTGATTAACAATCGATCTTGACAAGTGTCATCAGGGTCTACGAAACTTTTGATAAAAAAGAATTACAATTTAGCTTGCATTCATTCTTTATTTGAAGGAGAGTTTTTGGTTGCGTATATATATATATATATATACATATATATATATATATACATATATATATATATATATTAATTAAGATATACATTACCTGTTCATATCATGAAGCTTGCTTCGCCAATCGCTCCCTGACAATCGCCAAAAGTTTTGATTCCCCGTGATGTCCGTAGATGGCGCCTCCGCATGGCCTCCAATCACGTGACGTCGCCATCTTGTTTAACCCTCTTGCGATTGTCAGCGCTCCCGATAGCACGCATGTGATTGTGGTCCCGGTTTTCCTGCCGTTTCTCCGTTTTCGTGCCGCATCTAGCATTTACGCCGCAATTATTAGGATTTGAGTATCTTAAGCTGTATAGGGATATACTTTGTATCCCTTCGATTTGTCTTATTTCCGATTTATTATCGTTTTTCTGTTTCTTGTTTACACTTGAGTAATCCAAGATGGCGGATTCTTCTCAGGAAGGTTCGTCTCAATCCCGTAACCCCTCTCCGGCTCGAGACCGCTCTTCGGACGGCGAGTCAGACGGGGCTACGAAGCCAGCAGCACGGGCCTCTTCGGGGACCCGATGCACTGGACCGAGTTGCTCCCGGTGGGCGATGACGTTCAAGGCCGACGAGCCTTGGACGCACCATCGTCTATGCGGGACGCATCTCGTCTGCACACCCTCAGGCGCCGTCTGTGCGGTGTGCAGAGACTGGTCGGCGGAGATCTGGAAGGCCTTCAAGGTCAAAGATCTCCAGCTTCAAAAGAAGCGGGATTACCGGGCTGAGAAAAAGCCCGGGAAGACCCGTTCCCAGTCCCCGGCAAAGGCCCGGGAGCCGGTACCCCCCGGTCCCGTCGCCTATTGTGCTGGACAGCCCGGAAGAAGAAGGACGTACACCGGACATCCCGTCCGTCCCGTACACATAAGAAGAAAAAGAGGAAGTATTCTTCCCCTTCTTCTTATGAGTCCTCTTCTCCCGGCTCGTCCCCCGGGACGTCGCCAGACAGAGGACGTAGACATAGGTCTCCGTCACCTAGGTACCGTCACCACTCCCGACACCGTCACCACTCTAAACACCATTCGCGGAGGTCTAGAAGTGTCGAACGTCGGCCTCCGGCCTCCGTCTCTGCGACGCCAGCACGCCAATCAGGGTCGGGTCTCCCCGCTGATGGTGCGTTGCTGGAGCAGTTACTGCACCAAACCTTAAACAGGTTTACGGCTGCAAAGACTGCCCTGCCTCCTTTTCCCTATCCCGGCCAAGGACCAGCTGCGGCGACGGCGACGGCACCCGCGCCAGCCGCAGTAGCCCCGCTTCCGAAGGGGCTCACCCCGGAGGAAGAGCGGGCTGTCATGCTTTTGCGTGCAGCCCCGCTGGTGGCACCCCCAAGCATCACCCGGATGCTCACCCCTCCTCATCATGGGACCTTACCGAGATCCCCCAGTCGGTCTGCCCAACCACAGGCAACCGACGATGAGGAGGTGCTCTCCGAGCATTCGGGGCTTGAGGTGCACGCCCAGGACGATGGTCTCTTGGACAGGGACATCGAAATGCAGGTAGAGGAACCTATCCCCGCACCTACCCCACCCCCTAGACCTGTACCAGTGCAGCCAGCGCTGGACACAGTGTCGTTGGGCGACCCAGACGACCTTCCGGGCGACGTTAACGCGTGGCGGGCCACTTGGGCAGGGGAGAAGTTCAAGTTTCGCGTCCCGGCGCGAATTCAGGAAACCCGGAGACAGATAGTCCACGCTCTCGGTCTAAAGACCGAAGAGACGGACAAAGTCCCGGAGTCTTCGAACAGGCCGGCTCAAACCCGTTCCCTGTTCGCTGACGTTCCAGAGTTCGTGGCCAAGCCGTACGTCGTAGTTCCCATGGACCCTATAACCGTCTCTATTGCCAGTAGAGACGCCAAGGAAATCCTTGGGGGCTCGACGACGGCCCTGGGGGCTTCTACGTTCGCGAAGAAGTTCCCCATGGCGGCTCAAGATGAAAGGGAGTGTCTCACTCCCCAGAAAATCGACCCGGACGCGATCGCGTATATAAAGTCGTGGATTAATCCCGACTTTAATCCCCAAAAACCCTTCGGCAATGCGCAACCCCATCTGGCGGCAGCCGATAAGCTTTGTAAAAGGGTGGAGGAGAGAACGACCAGTCTTGCTCGTCTCTCTGCTTTCCAGGTTCAGGTGCAGGCCTTCCTGCACCATGCGTTCCTGGAGCAGGAAGCAATCCATCGGGCTCTTCGTGATGACCCGCTCGGAAATCTTCCTCCTCCGTCTGGGGATTTCCCCCCCGAAGCGATCCGGGATGCTATGGAGTGCTCAGCATTCCTCACAGCATCTATCAACCGGATCGCCCTGCACATGCAGGCAGAGGTCCGGCTGGACAATCGTACGCGATTGCTCCAGTCCGTCGTCCCCGCCTCCGGACGGCCTGGCTTCCCGGTGTACAACCGGAAAGATCTCCTGGCGCTGCCGCTGAACTCGGACCTTGTCTTCGCAGGCAAGTTCTCTGAGACAGTGAAAGCTACCACAGACACCCAGGAGGTCGCTTTCCAAGCCCAGCGCTTGAGCCAGGGACTGCTGCCTGCACAGGTGGCTTCTTCATCGGGATACCGCATCCCGAAGAAATCGCAGGGACGGAAGCGTTCGTCTTCGGGCCAGCCCAAGACTCCCACAACCTCTGATCATGGCGCCGGCCGCCGTGATCCTCCTCAAGCCCAACCGCCTAAGGAGGAGTCCTCCTATAGCAGGAGGGGAGGAAGGGGGGGGGGGGGTGCTGGTGGTTCCTCGTCGCGGGGGCGCGGCGGGGGCCGGGGAGGGGCGTCTCAGAAATGAGATACCCGAACCAGTAGGGGGACGGCTCCAGGCCTTCGGGCCGGAGTGGGAGCGCCTCACGTCCGACGTGTGTGTTCTCCAGACGATCAAAACGGGTTACCGCATCGAATTCACGGGCCCGTGCCGCCTGACCCGGTCTCCAATGTGGACCAGGATCCCGGCAAAGGAGAGCCACCGTCTCGCCATGGAGACGGGCCTCCGGAAAATGCTTGGGGCGGTCACCTGGGCGACCAGACGGCTTCTGGCGTCTGGCCCGACCAATGGAAGAGCAAGCACATCAACTGGCTGGAACTCCAGGCAGTATGGCTAACTCTGAAACATTTTCAGGACCAGGTTCGAAACCAAGTAGTGGAAGTCCTATCAGACAACTCCACCACGGTCTCTTACATCAACAGGCAGGGCAGGACACACTCCCTGACCCTATGCCGCCTGGCCCTAGACATGTGGGAATGGTGCGACCAACTGGCCATTGTACCAGTAGCAGTCCATCTTCAGGGGACACGCAACGTCCTAGCGGACGCACTGTCCAGGGGGAGGTACTGCCCGACGGAGTGGTCCCTACACCCTCCGACGCTCAGAGCCCTGTTCTCAATCTGGGGGACTCCCATGGTAGACCTGTTCGCAACACAGAAGAACAGGAAACTACCAATGTTCTACTCCCTATACAGGGAACCAGAGTCGAGCGGGGTCAATGCCCTGACTCAGAATTGGGACGCTCTGTACGGGTATGCATACCCCCCCATAGCACTGCTCCCCAGAGTGCTCAGGAAGATCAGACTCCACCCAACAGCGGAGGTGATCCTAGTTGCCCCATTTTGGCCGAGCCAAATTTGGTTCCACCCACTAACCCAGATGTTAGTGGACTTCCCCAGGAGGTTGCCAGACAAGTGGAACCTCCTGAAGAACTCCGAGACGGGGGAATTGTACCCAGAACCCAGCAAACTCCGATTGGTTGCGTGGAAAATCTCCGCCAGTCCTACCGGGCACAAGGGTTTTCTGAGGCAGTTGCTAAACTCGCCTCCTGTGGTAAACGACCCTCAACCTATAGGGTTTACGATTCCCGTCTCGCCCACTATTCCCGATTGTGCACTACTAGAAGTCTGGACCCCAATTCTGCCCCTGTGCAGCAAATAGCGGAGTTCTTGTCAGACTTAGCGAAAATGACTGAGCCGGGTCATTCACTTTCATACAACACCATCGTGGGGTATAGAACAGCCATAGGGGCTATCCATACTGGTTTTTCTGAGGGAGTGACTGTATCCAATCATCCAGTCCTCCAGTCTGTCATGAAAGGAATTTTCAATTCCAAGGCCACAACCAGACAGTTAAAGCCAGTTTGGGATCTACCCAAAGTCCTAGGGCACCTATCGCAGGCCCCTTTCGAACCTATGGCTAGAGCCTCTTTGCGAAATCTCTCAGTCAAGACAGCCTTTCTCATACAACTGGCGTCTGGACGTAGAGGCGGCTGGATCCATGCATGTCGCATGGACCCAGCATACCTGCGTAAAGAATCAGGTGGATTTACGTTTTTGTCTTCCCTCATACTTGACAAAAACCAATCCGCACACTTTACACCTGAACCGGTCTTTATAGCAGCCCTATCAGACCATTCTCCTGACGACAAGTTACATTGTCCGATCAGAGCCCTCAAATGGTACTTAGATAAAACTAAAACCATTAGAGGCCAAGAGAAGGCTCTCTTTATCTCCTCAAAGGAACCCCACTCAAAAGCAGCAAAACTGACTATTGCTGGGTGGGTTAAAGAGGCCATAGCTGGTACATATCGCGACCTTCCCCTGGAAGAGCATCTAGCTATGAACATTAGAGCCCATGACACTAGAGGAGTAGCGGCATCCTGGGCTAGAGCAGCCGGGGTGTCCATTCCGGAAATCATGAATGCAGCAGCCTGGAGCACCCCTGTAACCTTTGCTAAGTTTTACCTCAAAGATCTTCCTAATCAAAAGGGTAAATTTGGCAATGCGGTCCTTTCCACGGCAGGCACCCTTAAACCTTGAAACGATACCACAGCTTTTGTTTGACGGTGGTACACTGCTTCATGATTGATATGAACAGGTAATGTATATCATAATTAATCAGGGAATTAGTAGTAATTACCCTATTAATAAGATATACTTACCTGTTCATATCCCCACCCATCCGACCCCTATCGTTCCGTGTTCCCGATCTAGCGCTGACATTTAGAGGGTTAAACAAGATGGCGACGTCACGTGATTGGAGGCCATGCGGAGGCGCCATCTACGGACATCACGGGGAATTATATCTTTTGGCGATTGTCAGGGAGCGATTGGCGAAGCAAGCTTCATGATATGAACAGGTAAGTATATCTTATTAATAGGGTAATTACTACTAATTCCCTATATATATATATATATATATATATATATATATATATATATATATATATATATATATATATATATATATATATATATATATATATACATATATATATATATATATATATATACATATATATATATATATATATATATATATATATATATATATATATATATATATATATATATATATATATATATATCCCTTAGGCACACATGCGGGTAACAGGTTAGGAAATAATTTGCTAGAAGGGGTATTGGCAATCTCCTGTATAGCTGCACCCCACGGCCGCTACAGACTTTAACGCTTGCATCATCATTCATGTTTGGAGACTCACTTTCAAGGATAGTTTGAACCTTTAATACTTTTAAAACTAAATTTGGAATTAATCACAAATTTTGCAAATTATTTGAAGGAGAGTTGTATGTCAATTTTGATTAACATTTCTCCGTCAAATATTTCTCGAAGATTGCTTTGGTTAGAGAGATATCATCCAAATCGTCGGGCAGTTTCGGGCCCCTTCAGGCGTGCATGGGTTGTTGGCACATGTCCGAGATATTGCTGGCACAGTTCCCAGAAACTGGCTTTTGTTCTGAAGTCATAAATTGGGTTTATAAATTCAGCAGCTAATGTGTGGGTGACAGACCATAAAACTGGCTCCTGATCTGAGACCTGGAAATTAGGTATAATGCTGGTATATTTGGCTGATTATTTGGCATTGGTTAAAGCTTAATGAACTGTGTGTATAGCCCGTTGGCATATGCAGTGTGCACATGGTTCAACAACCTTCGCCTTAATTCATCACTTCCAGCAATATTTGATCTATTATCATTAACCCTTCCAATGCCACACAACTTTATATGCGTTTGTGGTCACCTGTATTGTATTTGATAGTGTTGGGACGATCATTGATTATAATCGATAATCAATCATTTACCTCTCTGATTCTGATTAATCGATTACAAAACTGGCAATCGATAATAATCGGAAAAGGTGACACCTAGTGGCAAAATATAGAACTAAATGACAGACATGTTGTTAGCTTTCTTGCTATGAAACTAAGCCCCCAAAACACTTCAAAACAAGGTTAAGGTAGGTGCTACTAGCAAGTAATTGTCATAGACTATCACTTATTATTAGGCTCTAGACCTCTAGTACCCAATTACTGCAAAAGTGTGATGAACTGATTATGATCGATAATCGATCGGTTGGCTGTAACTGATTATCGATCATGAATTTGCAACCGATTCCCAACCCTAGTATTTGATGTAATCTAATCATTACAAAATCATGTGTAGAGATAGGAACCATGCAATTATATAAGCATGCCAGATGATCAAATTCATTTAACGCTTTCAATGCTGAGGCTACTTTTGTCCTAAGTACAAGGACGCAAAGATTTTTAAAAACCATCTAAACCCTGTCATATTGGTATTGACTGGATAGCTCTCAGTCGCTGAGTATTTTTTGATGAGTACCTATGAGCCAGGGTTTCAGTCATTATTCATGTTTTTTGCATGATTTTGATTTTGATTTTATTCGGTCTAGTAAGACGTGTATTACATAGCATTTGGCACACAAAAAATCTTTATATAACAGTGACTAGATGGAGAGTCATTAACTGCTATGCAATAGAATTCTAACCAGACACAGGATTTATACACTAATAATTTTTTTTGGCCAAATTAGCCGACAGCAGCATAAAGGTTAAAGGAGAACTTGGCTTGCCAGTCTAAAAGACCCCTACAAAGCTCAGAAAATTAGGCAGAATGTTGTGCTTGATTCAAGATTCATTTTGGTATGTCACTTGACTATGGCGGAGCAAAATGTTATAAAATCGTCAAACATGAACAACCCGGTACTGGATTTTGGCCAATGATCACCATTACAATTTGGCATCAGGCATATGTATAAGACATTTCAGTTTGGACTCACAATAGTTCAACTCTGTAGGAAAAAATAACTTTCGCCCAAATATTTCTCTGTCAAGTTTTGCCTTTCTATCAAGATGTTTTCATATTAGTTAGACCATACGTTTGCTTCAGGGAGAAAACTCAGTGCAGTGCTTGTGATGTATTTTGTGTAAAAAGACATGGATGGACTGTCTGTCGGCAGCAGAAGCTTAGGCACTTCATATTAGCTTCACACTAAGGGACCCAAGGTGTTAACCCTTATGCTGCTGATGGCTAATTTTGCCAATACAAAATGATGCAAAAAACCTGAAAAATTACTGAAATTCTGACACATTGTTACTCATCTGAGAGTACTCAGCGAGAGCTATCCAATGAATACCAACATGACAGGTTTTAGATGGTTTTTCGAAAATCTTTGCAGCCTTGTGCTTTGGACGAAAATAGCCTTATAAAAGGGTTAATGGGGCTTTTGAATTTTCTTTATCGACACTTGTTCTGCCACACTGTGGCCAAGTTGTTACTAGTTCATTTTAAGTGACTGACGAAACCTGAGTGTATCCTGAGAGCAAAATACATTGTACTCAAGTCACTAGCAACTTTCTCACATGTCCTGAGAAGGATTTTAACCCGTACAGTGGTGAGATACAGCGGTCAGTCGTCTACAACACCTTATGGTCTGTTTAAAGGTAAAGGTATTCGGTTTATAGCCTTGTATCCACCAGAGTGCTCACACAACCTTCCTCCCCTAGCTAGCAGGCCTGTACACACGGAAACCATTTTAATCCCCCAAAAGGATATTACAGAGCCGTTGGCAACATATAGCGCACAAGCTCTAAGCACTGCCTTATTAATGCTAGGTACCCATTTTGCAGCTGGGTAGACTGAGGCAATATGGAATAAACTGTCTTGCCCAGGAACAGACCAAAGTGCCCTGGGAATTGAACCAGCGACCTACTGATTACTTGTCCGACACCTAACCAACTGAACTACTTTGTCCCCTGTTTACCACCCAGGGGCAATTCTTAGCATGTGAGATGGGTAAAGTAAAACACTGGGATTGATCTTATGTCAAATTGAGCCTCTGGCTGTCTGATTTATAGACACTAGAATCCAAAATTACCATCCCATTTTATGAATCAAATCACAATGATATTTTTTCTCATCCAGATTCCTATTGATATTGCTAGTCATTTGGAGACAATATTGATAGTTATTTGTTAATTTCCAGCTATGACTGTCAACTTTGACACAGCTTTTATGTAGTATGAGTTGGATGTGTGATAATTTTGAGAATAACTTTGAAATAAAGGATCGGAGGATATTTTTGAAAGGATCGGTTGGGATCTGAGTTATATTGCTCATACCAAATGTAACTGAGATTTCCTAGGAAATCCTGGTATTTTCCTATCAAAAATTATATCTTAAGAATTCCTTGGTATTCAAAGTTTCATTTGGTAAGGATATTTTTCAAAACAATGCTTTTATTAGTAAGATTTAGTGAAACCTCAGAGATGTGAACACTCTGGTACCAGAGCGAAAGTGTTCACATTAGGAGGTGTTCACATCCTCAGGTGGTTCACAGTGAGATGTTTCACTGTACTTCCAGTATAGTGAGGCCATGAACCTCATAAAATCAAATTGATTCCCTTTGAAAAATATAAGCTTGATATTTGATGCATTTTGAAAATAACTTAATCCACTATTGCTTACAGCAAGCAAAAGCAGCCTAATAATTTTGATGAAAACTTTCTGGCCAAAGCATAATTGGCAAACTATTTGAAAGATGAATGTTTATTTGAACACTACCAACAACTATCCTTCAAATTTTTTTGAAAATCATTCTTTATTTCCCAATATTGTAAAAGGTCTTAAAGGTCCAGACAACAATTTCTAGAGTAAATCTTACACATAGGTGATTTAAAGTGAAATGCTTACAGTGGATTCATTGACTAGTTTACGGCATACCATTTTCTGTTGAATATATGTTTAAAAAGTGCTTTTTGAAGAAAAACATTACTTTAACCCTTATGCTGCTGGTAACTAATTTGGCCTATACAAAAAGATGCAAAAACCTGAAAAATAGCTGAACCCCTGGTACATGGGTACTCATCTGAGAGTACTCAGTGAGAGCCATCCAATGAATACCAATACGACAGGGTTTAGACGGTTTTTAAAAACATTTGCACAAAACTTTGGACAAAAGTACCCATAGCATTGGAAGGGTCAACCAAATAGTTCTTAATATTTCTCTTAGATATTACCATCCTGATCTAAAAACATTTGGCAATAACTTTGGAGACAAAAATGTTTTACAAAATATCTGAAGGAGAGTTGTTGGAGGTGTTCTTTATTGATATTTTTCTATCAGATGTTTTCATAACTATGCTTATGGTTAAGAGATTTTTGTGAAAATTGTTTGGTTGCATTTGATTCGGCCGCTGTGAGTATTAACCCATTCATGCCTGTAGCAGCTATACCGCTTGACTTTTTTGGTGATATCTCTTAACTCTTCCAATGCTGAGGCTACTTTCGAAAGGATGAAAAGATTTTTGAAAACCATCTAAACCAGCTGTCATGTTGGTATTCGTTGTAAAGCTCTCACTGAGTACTCTCAGATGAAAACCCAAATGCCAGGGTTTCAGTCATTTGTCAGCATGTGTTTGTCATTTTGTATTAATCAATTAGCCACCAGCAGCATAAGAGTTAACACTAACAAAAGCAATATTCAGAAAATGATTGCAGGAGAAATGCTCAATAGAATTCTATCTCTCAATTCTTCTTCAAATATTTTGAGAATTAATGCTTCATTCTGAAGTTATTTTCAAAAGTATGACAGGTCCAGAGAACACTCGTCAAGTAGATCTACAGGCTTGAAAAAATGGTTTGTGGTGGTGCCACAGGTGCATGCATGATTTGTGGAAAGAGTACCCAATTTTCTCAAGGTGACAAACGCATTATATTTCATGTTTTAGTAAAAAACACCACCTTCAGAAGTCATGTGTCAGTCATCCTAAAAGTGTGTTTTTTCAGAAGGTTTGTTTTGTATATAATTCTAAGGAGACAAGTTCTTCAAATTTGAAACCATGTCTGGATATCATATCATTGTATTATATTTAATTGGTTTTATATCATTGTTATATAATTTTATTATTTAGCAAACTACTAGGTCAGTAAGAGTTTGTGATACAATACTGAGTGCTGTTTGCTTTGTTCTTCTTACAGTAAAGAGCTGTTTTACCAGCTTATTCTATACGACTTTGGAAACTTTGGAATCCTACGTTTGTCGGTAAGTATACTTTTGATATTGAATGTGTGTGTATGTATGTATATATATATATATATATATATATATATATATATATATATATATATATATATATATATATATATATATATATATATATATATATATATATATATATATATATATACACTCAATCATTAAGTCCTGTATTATGCTCTTATGCCACAACTTGGTAACTTTATATTGTATTTTCATATCTTCAATCAGTGAAAGTATTAAGAATATGATGGTCTATGCCTGTTAGAAAAACAAAAAAAAAGTTTATAGATAATTCTAGTGCAATATAAAATGATAGATAACCCTAATGGGACTTAGCTAATGGTGCATTTATAGGTCACCATCATGTATTTCCATACATTACAGAACTGCATGGAATAACAGTTCACCATTTACGGCTGGAAGAAAATTGTCTTCGCTCCTCGGGGAGAGTGGGCATGATAGTGCGCAAGTTTGCTAATGGATAGTTATGGACTGATGAATGCATAATAAATGAGGAACCTGAACCCATTAATGCACGCAGCGGCCAAAACCAGCCTGACAATTTTGAAAAAATCTTTCAGGTTTTAGCACAATTGGCAAAATATTTGAAGGAGAAATGTTGATCAGAACATTACCAACAACTCCCCTTCAAATATTTCGTAAAATAATTCCCAAATCTTAAGTTATTATCAAAAGTATTATAGGTCCAGACGACAATTTCTGGATGAAGCCTTAAGCATTGATGGGTTAATATTTCTGATGTGTTGTGCGGGTCCGATGCCAATTTCTTCCTCCTGGGTTTTATCTTAGATGAAGAAAAGAATGGATATGTAGCGAGAGACCAATTACTATATGGGCTATAGTGAAAGGCTGGACACAACAGGGGTTTCTGATCTGGCAATCAGCGTGAGGTCATGAGGGAACAAGGACCAATCAGGGCTCATGTATCATTCACATAACAAAGAAACCTGTGCGCCAGCATCATCTGAGCATGCGCAGAGCAAGACATTTGGGATATTGGTTGAGGCTAGCCTGTTCAAGTTGACTGGCTGGTTTCATATCCACTTGTTTTTATTTATCTAATGTTTTATCAAGATTAGGAAGAAACCTAGCTCAGAGATCAAATCTTCCTACTCCTCACTGGCAGGGCTACAGGGGGTGTTCCCAGATTAACCCTTCCCATGCTAAGGCTACTTTCGTCCAAAGCACAAGGATGCGAAGATTTTTGAAAACCATCTAAACCCTGGCAAATTGGTATCCATTGGAAAGCTCTCGCCGAGTACTCTCAAATGGGTACCCATTTGCCAGGGTTTCAGATATTTTTAAGGTTTTTCGCAATATTTTGTATTGGCCAAATCAGCCATTAAGTAAGGATTAAGTGGCCATAGATTTTACTGCAGGGTCACATACATAGTCTTAGACTTGCTACAAGTCTGTGTTATCTGGCAGTTTCACTGATCTAACCTGAGTTGCTTTCACTCTAGTTTTAGTTCTGAATAAATCCTCAAGGGGGACGCTCTTGAGCTGTAGTGTGTAACTGAACTTCATGAGAACTGTCCTGCCATCTATAGTTTGAGAGAGACATCAAACCTACTTAATACCCAGTATATATAGAGTTGGGGGCATAATAGAAGTATGACCATATCACTCCAGTACTTAAGGAGCTGCACTGGCTACCAGTCAGGAAGAGAATAGAATTCAAGATTCTGCTACTGGCGTACAAGTGTTTGCATGGAACTGCACCTTCTTACCTGAGGGAATTGCTGAAAGAGTATGTCCCACCACGGACACTGAGATCAACATCCAAGAACTTACTCTGCGAGCTGAGAAACAACATGAAAACCTACGGTGACAGATCGTTTAGTGCCTGTGCCCCAAAACTATGGAATCAGTTCCCAGATAATATTCGGGCAGCTGGGAGTGTGGCAATCTTCAAACGACAATTGAAAACACATCTGTTCAAATATGTATATATCAATTAACTATGTGGATATCAACATCTATCCTTTGACAATGGAATGTAATGCGCCTTTGAGCATGTTTATATGGAAAGGGCGCAATATCAAATGACAATATTATTATTATTATTATTATTATTATTATTATTATTATTATTATTATTATTATTATTATTATATACTTAACTCAGCATGAGTACCAGGCTAACATAGTCTCATCCAGGATTTTGAAATGGGTGCCCAAAATTGGGAATCATAAAATTTTGGGGCATCCAATTTTCTGAGGGAGACCATAACTTCTTTAATTTACAACCATAAAGGTACATTTTATTAAGAAACTGAATAATGCCTTTAAATTATGTCCTAGCATTCACATTGAAGTGAACATTTCAAAATTATTTGCTATCTCAAAAAGATTTCAGTGTCCTAATTTTATTTTTTTTTGGGGGGGGGGGGGTGGTTGTCCAAATTACACCTAGACACGATTGTCATTCATGAAAATTTCATTTCAGGAAATTACGTCAATTTGAAAGCTGCTAAGGAAATGTCACTGTTGTATTGTGTCATAAAAATTTTGAAATGATTGTAATTAAGCATTTTATTTCATGAAATTAGATTACTTTGAAAGCAGTTCAGGAAATGTCAATGCTGTATTGTATCGTGAAAATTCTGAAATGATTGTCATTTCACATTTTATTTCATGATGATTTTTCACTTTTTTTATTTTCAGGAGCCTGCTCCAATTTATGAGCTGGCCATGTTGGCACTGGACAGTCCTGAGAGCGGCTGGTCAGAGGCAGACGGCCCAAAACCAGATCTGGCTGAATATATTGTTGACTTCCTCAAGTCAAAAACTGAGCTCCTTGAAGACTACTTCTCTATGGAAGTTGATAAGGTAGTAAACAACTTTTTTTGCTTTTTTTTTGCTTTTAATTTTTTTTTTTTTTTTTTTTTTTTTTTTTTTTTGTTTGTTTGGTCTAATGAATTCAGTGTCCTGAATTTTCTCTGTTTTAGCTTTGCATGATGATGAATGAATACAAATACTTTCTATACATGACAATAATTGTCATGTATAGAAAGTATTTGTATTCATTCATCATCATGCAAATATACATGAATACTAAGTAACTTCTCTTTTTTCTTTGTTTTTTTTTATTACATTCAGATCATTTTATCTTAGTCTGTGCAGGCATTAAAGAATTAAATTTAGCGTAAGGAAAGTATAGAATAAGTTCTTTTAAGTACTTGGGTCAGCAGGTATATTGTAGTTAACTAGAAACCTATCTATATATATTGTGATATTTTAAAGAACAACTACACCATAAATAAAACGTAGGCCCAAATAGTTTATTAGAGTTTTCTCTACTTACATCCGAGTCCCCAGCACTGCCAACCTTCATACAAGAAGTATATTTCTATTTAAACACATCCCAACACACATGAAATGGAGGCACTGGGAGCCGCCATTTTAGTCTATTAATAGATCATCTCTAACCTGTTTGGTTGCTGTTGGCCATTGTGAGTATTAACCCATACATGCCTGTAGCAGCCTAAACCGCCTAATTATTTTTCAAGCTATCTCTCTGAAAAAAAAACTTGGTTTGAAAATATTTGAAGGAGAGTGGTTTGTTAAAACTTTACCTGCAACTCTCCTTCATATAGTGAACAAATTAATGCTTTTTTCTGAAGTTGTTTTCAAAAGTATGTCAGGTCCAGCCGACATTCTTCATGTAGACCTGCAGGCGTGGATGGGTCAAAATTATAAATTATAATGTAAAAATTTTCTTTTTTCTCTCTTTTTTTAGGATGGGAATTTACGCACCTTACCATTGCTATTGGAGAAGTATGTCCCTGCACTGGAAGGCCTGCCTCTGTTTATACTAAGACTGGCCACTGAGGTAAAGTAAATCTCTAAATTTACACAATTTTCCTTTTTCTTTCTTTTTTCACTGCTTTTGCGTAATTCATGAGCATCACACACATATTAAATGATGCTTAAGCCAGTCGAAGTCGATTTTTGATCTTACGGAATCTCCGATTGATTTTTGAGCAAATTTAGAAAATTAGAATACCAGAATTTCTTTTTTAAAAAATTCAATTTCGCGTCAAAGAAAACATTCAAAATAAATTTAATTATGCGATCTCAGTCTATCGCATACATCGTCTAAACTGGCAACCATTTTGCCACTGCTCCGAGGTCCGCGCGCCCATAATGCTTTCAAAAATCTTTGCATCCTTGTGTTTTGGACGAAAGTAGCCTCAGCATTGGAAGTGTTAAGCTGTATTCATGGCAGTTTTGCTGTGCTTGTTTTCATGACCTCCCATCTATCTCCAGGTGGACTGGGACTCGGAGAAGGAATGTTTTGACACGTTTGCAAGAGAAGCGGCAGAGTTTTACGCCATGAAGACAAATTTCTACGACAGTAGTGGCAGTCAAGAGGTTAGTTTAACCCCTTTATTATCAGTGCTCTGACTAAAATGGAAACAATTGACGTACACATTTTTTTTCTTTTTTGGGGGGGCGGGGAGTTTGGAATGGGGGATGTAAATAATTTTGATGATTTAGATTTAGAAATTACACAGGAACTTATGTTATCAGTTTTACAATGATCCCTGAAATAGAGAACGTATGTAAGATATTTTTTCGCATTTCTACATAAATTTGGGAATATATATTGATGAACAGAAAAGTTGGAATAAAAAACACTAACAAAGTTTGAAAGTAAGAAAGATTCAATTCAAAAATATAAGTGATTTCAAATTTGGAAATATATATGATTGATTACTAAAGGATTGTTTGAAAAATTGTTTGTAAAAAATTTATGTGAATTATAAAAATAATTTTTAAAAATGAAACAAATACTTGAATGAAAGCAAAGGAGTTTTAATTTATAACTAATAAGAAAGCAACAAAATAAATATTATATCAAAAAAACAAATGGAATGAATTGAAACAAAATTGGAGTAATTACAAAAAAAAAGAATACTTAGAAAGGATATTTGAAAAAAACTTGAAATGTTTAGATATGCATAAGAACTTATATTGCTTTGCCTATCATTTCAGAAGACTAGATTATATTGAAAATAGTATATTGCCTATCATTTCAGAAGACAAGATTATATTGAAAATATTATATTGCCTATCATTTCAGAAGACAAGATTATATTGAAAATATTATATTGCCTATCATTTCAGAAGACAAGATTATATTGAAAATAGTATATTGCCTATCATTTCAGAAGGCTTATATTGAAAATATTATATTGCCTATCATTTCAGAAGATAAGAGTATATTGAAAAATATTACATTGCCTGTCATTTCAAAAGATAAGATTATATTGAAAAATATTATATTGCCTATAATTTCAGAAGACAAAATTATATTTAAAATATTTTACTGCCTATCATTTCAGAATACAAGATTATATTGAAAATATTATGTTGCCTATCATTTCAGAAGACAAGATTATTTTCAAAATATTATATTGCCTATAATTTCAGAAGACAAGATTATAATGAAAAAGAAAATTTTAAATATTTTTTTAAAGATTATATTAATAATATTATATTGCCTCTCATTTCAGAAGACAGATTCCCAGGATCTGAGCAGCGATGACCAAGATAAATGGCGATGGACCGTTGAGCACACCATCTACCCCGCATTCAGAAACACGCTTCTCCCGCATAAAAAACTAGCCAATGACGCGAGTCTGCTTCAGATCGCCAACCTGCCTGACTTGTACAAGGTGTTTGAGCGATGCTAACATTCTGCTGCTCCTGAGAACAAAGTGCTACGAGCATAGACCTTTTCATGCCCGGTGTTCCAAAGAGCAATGTTAACATTTTGCGGATCTGAGCAACTCTGTACTCATAACATTTAAAGTGATGTTAACATATCGCAGGGGTGTCCAAATGTCGCATTGTTGCACCAACTTGCAAAACATGCCTCAAAACGTGCGACAACACAAAACCACAGTTTAACTCAGAAAATGTTCAGGAACCATGTCCAAATGAGTCTATTAGGCAATACAGATTGTATTTAGAAATCTCCATTTATTGATACCACCTGGTGATCAATCTACATGTAAGTCTTTATCATTGCTGCGATGGCTGATCTAGTAGTGTCACCCACCGAAAATGCTGTTCTCCGGGACCGATTGTCTGTGCCCCAGGACTACATAGTCTGGACACCCCTGTATTGGTGTCTGAAGATTACCCATTATGGTCTAGATTCTAATTGAGTAATGTTAACATTTGGTGCTTGGAATGACAAACTGCTCTATATATTACCCATGAAAGTCTATAGTTTCCCTTGAGCGATGTTAACCTTTTGGTGCTCTGTGCAAAGTGTTCTGAACATTAACCTATTCATGCCAAGAGTTCCAATTACTAGTATGAGATGTTTACATTTTTTTTTGCTCAGAACAAAATGTATTATGAACATTAATTGTTAGTGTTCTTAGCAACAAAGTGTCTAATACAAAATGTATTATAAACATTACTTGTTTGTGTTCTTAGCAACAAAGTGTTCTGAACATTAAACCATTTGTACCAAGAGTTCCAATTGTGAGATGCTTACATTTCTTTTGCTCAGAACAAAATGTATTATGAACATTACTTGTTAGTGTTCTTAGCAACACAGTGTCTAATACAAAATGTATTATAAACATTACTTGTTTGTGTTCTTAGCAACAAAGTGTTCTGAACATTAAACCATTCATGCCTTAAGTTCCGATTGTGCTCTAGAACATGTTTGTGTTCAGGGCAACAAAGCATTCTAAACATTAACCCATATATGCCTTGAGTTCCAATTGTGAGATGTTTACATTTTGTTGCTCAAAACAAAATGTATTATGAACATTAAGCTATTCATGTCTGGATTTCCAATGAAGCATTCATAACGTGTTAGTGTTCTTAGCAATAAAGTGTTCTGAACATGAACCTTTTAATGTCTGGAGTTCCAATTGAGCATTCATCATATGTTAGTGTTCTTACTAACAAAGTGTTCTGAAAAGTAACCTATTTATGCCTGGAGTTCCAATTGAGCACTCATAACATGTTAGTGTTCTTAGCAACGAAGTGTTCTGAACATTAACCTTTTCATGCTTGTAGTTCCAATTGAGCACTCATAACATGTTAGTGTTCTTATCTACGAAGTGAGCATTCATAACTTCTTAGTGTTCTTAGCAACAAAGTGTTCAGAACATTAACCTTTTCATGCTTGTAGTTCCAATTGAGCATTCATAACATGTTAGAGTTCTTATCTACAAAGTATAAATTCATAACTTGTTAGTGTTCTTAGCAACAAAGTGTTCAGAACATGTTCCTATCCATGCCTGGATTGTCAACTGAGCCTTAGTAACATGTTGGTGTTCTTTGGAACAGAGTGTTCTGATTGTTAAGCAGTTTGAATCTTAAGTTCCAATTTAGTAATGTTAACATTTTGATGCTCTGTGCGATACATTATTTTGAACATTTACCTATTCATGCTTAAGGTTCTACATTAAGATTGAGGGGTGTTGAATTTTGTGCCCAGAATAACAAAACTAACTATTCCGACCATCAACCTTTTCATCCGTAGAGTTCCAAATGATTGATGTTAACATTTCATTACATATTTGGCAAATGCCTACAATTGTATTTAGATCACACCTTGGATATACATGAATAAAGTTCATCTGACAATTTCTTTAAAGCTCTTTTTATTTGACACCTAAATGAACTTTTTTGTCTGAGAATGCATGTTTTGTCACACTCTAGGCATCTAAGAAGTACCTAGTGTGCAGAGTAGACTTCTTTGAGGTGTTTGAGAGATGTGGCTTACACCTTTGAAGTTATTTAGTGTGATGACTGGCCACTAGGGGGCCTTGTTGTTCTCATCACCTGTCTCCGCTGCGGTACACTCTACACAACTCTCCAAATAGGGGATGCAGTAGGCATTCCTTCTCTATCATCTGCTACATTTGATTTTACTCACTGCTGATACTTAATGTTTATATGTGTGTGTATGTATATATATATATATATATATATATATATATATATATATATATATATATATATATATATATATATATATATATATATATATATATATATATTAGGACTGTCATTGATATGACAAATATCGATCGATCGAAATAATTATTCCAATTAATCGAGAAAAAAATATCTTGTTAATCGAATTGAATTAATCGAAACACATTTTTTCAGCCTTTTACGCAATTTTTAGCCAACGCTATTAAGAATTTTGAAGAGAAACTCAAGTATCTAATCAGAAAGTGTTGAGAAAACCTTCATTGTCTTTGCATTGTTGGAATCTTAGGATCCTAGCCACAAAAATAGTGTGGAACATGTGAAAATATTCTATTACTGCAGTTCTTCACAATCGAATCGAAATAATCGGAATCGAAAAATAAAATGTCAATGATCGAATCGAAAAAAAATGGATGTCAATGACAGTCCTAATATATATATATATATATATATATATATATATACACACACACACACACACAGAGGGAGCAAACCAAAACCATTCAACTTTAGGAATTTAAGGACCATATAGATTGGTGGTCGCTCTTAAGAAATGAAAATATTTCGACTTGCAATCCAAAGAGAATGGAGCGAATTCAACCTAAATGATCAAAGGCGCTTTTATATGAACCTATGTCAACTCGTATCCCCGAGTAAATGATTCTTAGTTTCAAATTTATTGTCATAAGTATCCCAGATCCAAAACGACAATTCCCAAGAGGAATTCCTAAACATGATTTGGCTAAACACACCATTACATTAATAAAGGTCCCTATTATTTCTTGTACTGTACAATGCATTATATGTAATACTATTTTTATACAATGTTCATTTTTTGTATGGTGAAATATGCTTGTAAATAAATACATGTGACATGACAAATATGTAGTTTTGTTATTTATGATGTTGATTATGTTTTTATTCTTATGTGTCTGAAAATATTTTACCTTATAATTGCACAGTAACAATTACAATGTCTCTTTGGAGTTTTTTTGGATACCTTTGGTGGGCATTCATAAGAAATTTCAGATAAACATTTGCAGATTTATCTATCTGTTTTGTGTGATTGTAAATGTTTCTATTCAAGAATATTATAATCTACATTTTATGAGATAATGTCGGGGATAATGTACAGTATTGCCATTATATTGAGAGCTATATAAAACATCTCATGAGCTTGAAAGAAAATTAATTAAGATATCTCTTTTCATTGCCAAGCGGTTTATGAACAAAGTAATGAAATTTCTGGCTCAATCTATCATTTAATTGTCTTCAGTCTGTCCGTCATGGTATGATCTCATTTTGTGAAAAACTTTAATTTACTAGTTATCCAATAGAGGGCGCCACATACGTTGTGAAAGTGATCAGTCCTGAAATGTCGGTTTCGTTTTCATCTCGGATCTGTTATTTGACTTGGCACGTTCTTTGTTATATTTATATTACTTCATAATGAACAAAATCCTTGATGATGACCTCTTCAGAAATATAGTTCAAACAGTACAAGCCAGTCATGTATGACTTTGATTGGACCTCAAACCTTGGATAGATAAAAAAGAAGTATTTTTTTCATTGGCGGGGCCATCAGGCCCGCCTTATCTGGGAAGGTATTTTGAGATGTACATGGGCAGACGTCACGTGATCTAAATCCAGAGGCCGGACTGAATATAATTCTCTATTCTGATTGGTTATAATATAAAGGTTTTCCCAACAAAAGTATTATATTAGAACAGTTATCAACCATTTAGTAGATAGATAAAAATAGTAAACCACTAACTAACTTCAAAGTGTTTTTATATGGTGGCATGCGCAAAGTAATTTCTTTTCGAAAATGTGACCCAATCACGGTCGACGGATGACAAATGCGGAACTGTGGTCTATTAATACACATGAGCGGCGATAAAACAAGATCAAAAGACGCCCATGAGGTGTAAAAGGTACCTAATTCCGCAATGTGCCAAAATAAAGAATATTTCTTTCAATAGAAATATTGTAAACTATCTATGACGTCGATAAATTTAAAGTTGAATAGTATTATTCAATCAAATAACTTACAAAAGTCAATTTTGGTTAACTACTCTAAGCATATTACTGTACTCCTTCTCTAGCTATAAGTAGCATCATTGGTGCGTTTGAGGCGAGCACACTTAACAATTGTTGCGCTTCCCCTCTCACTCTGGATCTGTAGTCAGGTCTGGAGCTCTGCCAGCTGTCTTTCGTCTCGGCCTGGATTTAAATCCTTGCAGGGGCATGAAATATTGATGTATAGACTTGGAATCAAGCCTCCGATTGATTTCCCCGCTGGCCACACCTACCTACATTCCCCCTAGTAGCAACTTGGCAGAAAAACTGACAAAAAACGAAAATTCCAAATTCTATTCTTTACGTGCTCCTGCGCGTCAGCATAGGCAGGGCCTACCTACTGCAAGATCGCATTAGCATGCCATACCTTAACCCAAAGAATACTCGTAGCATTAAGAAATTACGAACAAATAAGTAAATTCAACTGAATGACCAAAGTTTGTGGAGAATAACTAGGACGACAGCAAATGACATGCGCTTCAGTCGGTTAAACATCTCACGTATCAATTTCATATCTGTTAGCCAAGCTTTCTGAACTTTTGGTACATAGGTTAGGCAGCCCTAAGTGTGAGGTCGCAGTGATATCTGTGAGTTCTGATATTTTTTCATTAAAATAATTGCCTAAACGAAAAATAAGGATTTCTCTAATTCCTCCACCTGTTTCAACTGCCTAAATACGCCATAGCCGCAATTTGGGAGAAAAACTGACAAAAAATGAAAATTCCATATTCTGGTCTCAATGTGTTCCCGAGCGGCAGTGCAGGCAGGGTCTACCAACTGCAAGATTGCACTTTGTGTAGAATGCGATACCTTAAGTACCCTACCCTCGAGAATACTCGTAGCATTATGAAATTTCGAACAAATATGTAAATTTTACTGAATGACCAAAGTTTGTGGAGAATAACTAAGACAACTGCAAATGACATGTGCTCCAGCCGGTTTTCCACCTCACTTATCAATTTCATATCTGTTAACCGAGCATTCTGAACATTTGGTACATAGGTTAGGTAGCCCTAAGTGTGAGGTCGCAAAAATATCTGTGTGTTCTGATATTTTTTCATTAAAATAATTGCCCAAACGATAAATAAGGATTTCTCTAATTCCTCCACCTGTTTCAACTGCCGAAATACGCCATAGCCGCAATTTGGCAGAAAAACTGACAAAAAATGAAAATTCCATATTCTGGTCTCAACGTGTTCCCAAGCGGCAGTGCAGGCAGGGTCTACCAACTGCAAGATTGCAGTTTGTGTAGAATGCGATACCTTAAGTACCCTACCCTCGAGAATACTCGTAGCATTATGAAATTACGAACAAATATGTAAATTTTACTGAATGACCAAAGTTTGTGGAGAATAACTAAGACGACTGCAAATGACATGTGCTCCAGCCGGTTTTACTCCTCACTTATCAATTTCATATCTGAACTTTTGGTACATAGGTTAGGTAGCCCTAAGTGTGAGGTCGCAGTGATATCTGTGTGTTCTGATATTTTTTCATTAAAAGAATTGCCAAACGAAAAATAAGGATAAATCTGATTCCTCCACCTGTTTCAACTGACTAAATACGCCATAGCCGCAATTTGGCAAAAAGACTTACAAAAAATGAAAATTCCAAATTCTGGTCTCTCTGAACTTTTGGTACATAGGTTAGGCAGCCCTAAGTGTGAGGTCGCAGTGATATATGTGTGTTTTGATATGTTTTCATTAAAATAATTGCCCAAACGAAAAATAAGGATTTCTCTAATTCCTCCACCTGTTTCAACTGCCTAAATACACCATAGCCGCAATTTGGCAGAAAAACTGACAAAAAATGAAAATTCCATATTCTGGTCTCAATGTGTTCCCGAGCGGCAGTGCAGGCAGGGTCTACCAACTGCAAGATTGCACTTTGTGTAGAATGCGATACCTTAAGTACCCTACCCTCGAGAATACTCGTAGCATTATGAAATTACGAACAAATATGTAAATTTTACTGAATGACCAAAGTTTGTGGAGAATAACTAGGACGAGTGCAAATGACATGTGCAACAGCCAGTTTGATTTCTGATATTTCTTTTCCATTAAAAGAATTGTCAAACTAAAAATAAGGGTTGAGAAGATAGAACTAGAATTAATCATGAGTGATGTTGCAATCAGATATTTAGGTGCTCTGACCTTTTTGCCAATTTGAAAATTTTCTCCTGGGGGGCATTCAGGTACAGAGGGGGCGCATAAGCTCGTTTTTTTCAAAATTAAAAAATACCCCTATAGCACTGATTTCTGGCCAAAAAAGCACCCCTATTTTAATAAAAACGCTGACTTTTTCCAGGAAATAAACACTCCTTCTTTTATCAAAACACTGACATTGGATGAACAAGAACACGTCTTTCAACTTAAGATTTTATATTCTCCCACTCTGAGGTGTGTTTTACAGTTAAGGATTAGTCTTCAATGGGGTTAAAGGTCAAACTGGTGTAATTGTCCAATCAGATCCCTCAATTTCATGGGCGTATCAGCGCCCATCCTTATTATGAATCGCCGTGCACTTCATGGTCCGCGCCATTTTGTTCCGGTGCCGAGGCAGCTGGGTACCCTATTTTTTTTATATTTCGCCCAGAGAGTTTTATTTTTCATATTAAAATACCTGTATTATTACTTTCCGAGTCATAGTTTATAGTTTTCCAACTTTACAATTTATGATTTGCTGATTTTTCGTTTGATCGGGGATGTCCGCCGCGTGCAGCGTCTGCTACTCGGCGTTTCGGCGGGAAATTTTGCAGCGCCCTCTATTGACAGTGACCGTAACTAAAATACGTCAGGTTTTGCTTGAAGTATGAAATGAAATCATCTGAAGCTACGCGCCCTTCCGTGGGTCAATTCTAATGCGGTTTGGGTTGTTAGAACCGCCACAAGTTCCTCTACATGCTTCTCATTTTGCTTTCGAATCTTTTAAGAAATGAAGATTTTGCGCCAGGTTGAAATTATAATTTTTATGGCAATTTTTTTCCCTGAATTTATACTATCTTTTGCTCAGTATGAAATGAAATCATCTGACGCTACGCCTTTCCGTGGGTCAATTCTAATGCGGTTTGGGTTGTTAGAACCGCCACAAGTTCCTCTACATGCTTCTCAATTGGCTTTTGAATCTTTTAAGAAATGAAGATTTTGCGCCAGGTTGAAATTATAATTTTCCCTGAATTTATACTATCTTTTGCTCAGTATGAAATGAAATCATCTGACGCTACGCCTTTCCGTGGGTCAATTCTAATGCGGTTTGAATCGTTAGAACCGCCACAAGTTCCTCTACATGCTTCTCAATTGGCTTTTGAATCTGTTAAGAAATAAAGATTTTGCGACAGGTTGAAATTGTTGTAATTTTTTGTCACTTTTTTTTCGCTGAATCTATGCTATCTTTTGGTCAGTATGATATGAAATGAACTGAAGCTACGCCTTTCCGTGGGTCAATTTTATTGCGGTGTAGATTGTTAGAATCGCAACAATTTCCTCTACATGCTTCTCAATTTGCTTTTAAAAATCTGTTGCGAAATAAAGATTTTGCAAAAGGTTGAAATCTTAGTAAGTTTTATGCCAGCTTTAGTAGCGGTAGAAGTTGCCAGAGTAGTGGACTCAATGTTCACGGTATAAAATGAATTACTCGCCTTACCGTGGGTCAATTTTAATGCGGTTTAAATTGTTAAAACCGCCACAATTCATTCTACTTGCTGCTAATTAATTAATTTTAAAAGAAGGATTTGGCGATAGGTTGAAATATTAGTAATTTTCATGCCATCTGTAGTAGTGGGAAAAGTTGCCTGAGTGTTGGACTCAATGTTTACTGCAAAAATCTATGCTGTCATTTGGTCAGTATGAAATGAAATCATCAGAAGCTTCGCCATTCCAGGGGTCAATTTTAATGCAGTTTGGATTGTTAGAACCGCCACAATTCCGTCTACATGCTTTAACATTTGTTTTTAAATCTGTAGCGAAAGGAAGATTCTGGGAAGGGTTGAAATCTTAGTAATTTTTTTTGACATCTTCAGTAGCGGGAAAAGTTGCCACAGTCATGGATTCAATGTTAATGGCAAAAATAAATTACTCGCCAGATTTCAAATTTCTAAACCTCGCAATTCGTTCTACTAGCTGATTGATTCATTCGCCATTGATAGAAACATGGGGAGGTTGCTATCTTCTGTATCCTGTCTTTCCTCTTTCTGATGCGATTTCTGCATCCTGTATTTTTATCTTTTGCCCTTTCTCATGTCTGCGCATCCAGTTTTACCTTTTACTTTTCTTCATTTTCTCTTCCTACTTATTTCTGTTTCATTCTTCAATGCGCTCTCTTATTATGTTTTTTTCTTTGTGCATCATTAAAAAAAACGTGTGCCTCCGACTCCTATATTGAACATTTTATACCTGCACCCTGCATTCTTTCTTTGTTTGTGCATCCTATATTCTCATGCATTTATTCTCTATTCTTTTTGTTTTCTGTGCATCCTTTCTGTGTTTATTCCTTATTGCAATTTCTTTAATTTACAGATTTTCATTCTTTCATTTTTTTTGCATCTTCAAATCATCTTTTTTAAATTCTCTGTACATATTCATTGTCTTTCTTGGTCTTTGTTGTGTTTTTTTGCACTATATATCTTCAATAACTTCTTTATCTCCAGTATAGTATTCATTTTCAGTGTCCCAGGGTATACTTCAATAACAAAAAAAATTATTCACATGTTTTTGATTTAAAAGGTCAAGGGGGTATTTCTACTTGGTTTTAAGAGAATATTTTAGTTGATACAGATTTCTCTTTTTCCCTGATTTCCCCTTCTCAGCACAATTTGATTTATAGTTGTATTGCTTAATTTTCTCATTTATATCAGTTTTGTCTGTTTTCTTCCTTTTTTTGCATTCTCACATGAATTAAACTAATATGTCGTAAATGTTGACTCTCTTATTCCACTAATTATCACTTATTTGAAATTACAATCAAAATCCGTGCGTAGCACGGCGGGTGGCTAGTGACTATGAGTCGCTCCTCAGAGGGCGAGCTAAATCTCGTAGGCCGCTTCCGGTCTCGCTCAGAATCGCGAGATCAGAAGACGCTCCCACGCAATGTGATTGTTGCGTGTTTCTGAACGTGCAACAATCACATCACATGAACTAGTCACAGCTTGCCGTAATTGGGTCACGGATCACAAAGGGCAGTATTACTTTGACCGTGACCCTGAGCGTCAATAATTTGATGCTGGCATGGCCAAGAAGCGAGCGCGAAGCTTTGGATGATTTTATTTTTTCCGTTCTGGCCAAGAGATAGCATCGATTGACGTAAAATAAATGGCATACACATTATTACGATTTCAAGCTGTCGCAAAATCTTCATTTTGCGCCCGAATATAAAGCGAATTAATGGCCAAATGAAATAGATTGTGGCGGTTCTAACGACTTAAATTGCATTGAAATTGACCCACGGAATGGCGAGCATTTATTTTTTATTGTGAACGTACATTGCCGTCTGTATGCGTATCTGAGAAAGATCGCTCAGTAGAGCCTATCAACTCATCAGCTTTTCCTGGGACAAAACTAAGTATCTGTTTTCGCGTTATGGTCTCGTGAAATTTAAAAATGAAAGATGAAAGATACTTGAAATAGAGAAAAAAAAATGAAAACAAAAAGTGAAATGAAATTGGAAAAAAATAAAACTAATGAAAGATCGGCTACAATAGGCCAAAACCAAACTTAGATTTAGTCTGGACATATGCATTTAAAAAACTACCCGCCCATGACTTTGCCCCTTTTCGAAAGGGCAAATTATTTCAATCAATGGGTCACTGCTGCTTGGTCAAAGGTAGACCCAACAATAGCGCGCGTGGATTTGAACAAGCGTCACGTACGTGATCTGGCGCCAGTTTCTGGGGAAACAAACGGTGCACGTCACAACAAACGCGTATTACCATTGTTGAACTAGTGCGCGGGTGACCTTTGGCTGACCTAGTTTAGCTAGCTAACTTCACGGTAAAACGTGTAAATTTCTCCTTTTTATCGTGGGAGAAGCAGGTTCTATCACTCGTGGATGGAAAGAGGAGGTATCTTGCACTCGTGAGTGATCTTGTGTCTTGGGACTCTGCAAGCCTCGTCCCAAGACACAAAATCACTCACTCGTGCAAGATTCCTCCTCTTTCCATCCACTCGTGATGGAACCTCTATATCCTCTGCCTGTTTAGCGGCAGCAAACTCGCAGGCTCTTTCACTTGGGAGTCACTCGGCGTCATTTATATTAAAACCAATCAGAATAGATAATTATATTCAGTCCAGCCTCAGGATTTCCAACATGGCCGTCCGGACTATGAACATTTCAAATCAGCTTCACATATAGGCGTGGACTGATTGGTTTTAATATAAATGTTGGCCCGGTACATTACCTTTGCCACGGAAAATTGTGCCTTCATTATTTTAATTTAGCATGAATTTTTCAAATATATAACATATTTTAAGCGGACATAAAGTATATTTTTCGGTATAGGAAGGAAAATTACTAAAGAAAAAATACCATGTGTATAGAATGAAATCAGGAGATTTCGTAACCAAACTGATGCGTAACCAAGAAGCTTCGCACCCAAGAGATTTCGAAGTCTCCAGCTTGCGCCTAGAATTCCGATATTTGTTTCAATTCTACAAAAAATGATACAAATCTAGTCATTATGAATTATTTTCCTCTATAATGTTAATGTTCTTTATACATCCGGTTCCCTCACAAGTTCATAAATAACTTGGCCCCGCCTTTTGACTATTGATGCTTTGCATCAACAACCGTACTTGTCTAATATCAAACTCCCCTATTATGTTTGGGTGACTAAGCAACGATGACCACTGCCTGTTATTGATATATCTGCCTGAATGCATCTCACTTGCATAACTTCATTTTCTCACACTTTAAACATAGCTTCAAGACTTTTCTTAACTTTCATCATAGCACGTCGGCCACCAAGTTAGCGGCTACATATATCCTTAGATGACCAATTTTCTTCATCCAATATACATCATAGATGACATAAGCTACGGCTTCATTTGAATGAGGTACAGCGTTTGTTTTTTTCTTTGGAACATCCTTTTGAGGCTGAAATGTTTGAAGATTGCCACCAGGAATACAAATACGTGTCATAACAAGACTATATATGGGATGTCTGTACATATGCTATCCCCACACTATTATATTCTTTAAAATACCATATATGGAATGTCCATAAATATGCTTTCCTCTCTTATTGAACATATTTTAAGTGATTACAAGACCATATATGGGAATGTGATGTCGGTGGATATTTTATCCTCTCTTATTAAAGATAGTATATGTCCTTTCAAGATCACATATGAAATGTATCACTACTATGTGCACATGTCATCTATCCTCTTTCATTGAAAATAGTATATTTTCCTCACGCGTGTACGTCCGATTGTCGCATCATAGCGAAAGTGTGCTGAAATGGATCCAGAACTTGCGACAGGCCAACTCCTACGAATACTGTAAGAACCTCCTCAATTTCTCAGAGAAGATGAATGGCTTGAGCTTTCGGAATTTTCTCAAACCACTTATTTTTGTTATATATTTCAACGCCTGTAAATATTCTTTGGAAGATTTGTCCAAAGTCGGCCACTAAGATACTGTCCTCCGGGACTGATTGGTATAATTTCAAAATGTTTTACTTGGACACGCGTCAGTCGTTTAGGTGGGGTCTAAATTTCAAAATTCGATTATCGTCACTTTTTCTGCCCTTTTAAGACTATTCCAAATCGTCTTCCCACAGTAATATCTCAGACAATTGGTGGACTAAAATTGAAATTTGCGCACTCAAGGTGTCCAGTTGACATTGAGCTCTAACACATTAAACAAAATTGAAGGTAGAGTTACACTTTAATGATCCCTGATACTTAGACACGTATCTTTGATTCTGCTCTATATAGTCTAGTACTCTGCCCTGCTCCACCAGACAATGGGAATAATGAAGGCTAGTCCTACATTGGCTAAACATAATGGTAAAATTAAAGTTAGCTATTTGGCAGTTTTACAGTGATTTTCTTGTACTATAAAACAAGATAAGTCCCTCTGATTCTCCTCTGAACGATGCCATAGTAAGCACCCAGCCTTGTTATAAATTGAATCATATCCAAAATAAAATCTTCCTCACAAGTAACTTTTGAGCGGAAATATTTCACCGTTTAAATCTGTGAACCCTTAATTTAGGCCAAAATAACCTTCTGCTCTGAGTGCGGAAAGGTGCGGGAAAATCAAGCATGGGCGCCACTCAGTTTGATATAGGCTGTTTAAAGAAAGCGTTGGTAGTTTCAGAATTTTAAAAAACATTCTTAGTGAAGAAAATGAAAAAATAAAAATAGTTTCTATCAACTTAACTTGAATTCTAAATTCCACACTTGTTAAGCCGATTTTGGATTTATTTACCTAGTGGACTTTGTGCTCGGCAAAGGGTACGTAACAAATGGGCGTAACTGGTGGAGAGGAAGGAAAGAGTGGGTTTTTACGTCGCGGGAATAATTCTTTTCTCTTCAACTGTTCAAGAATAGTTCCAATTGCAGAAGGACGCTAGACAGCCCTCCACAACGCCGCACATTTACATAGCGATCAGGCCGATCAGCTTAGGGATCCACTGAGCGGAGATTCGAAGCTGCGAACTCACGCTTCGGATCCAGGCATCATAACCACTACGCCACGACCGATTCCCATACTGGTGGAGCGCATGAATCAGGGGCTTAGCCGCAATGCGTCCAGCGTGTCATTTGGACACGCAGAACACTGTTTTTTGACAGTTTGGACACCCAAAAGTTTATGTCAGAATTTGCTGAAGATGACTTTTCTTAGAAGATAGAAGATGTAGAAGCTGTAGTGTCACTTTAATTGCAAAATTTAAGACACACAAAGCAGTATCTGGCCTAAAAAAGCAAAACCTGTAAAGGTATAGGGTCTATCTAATTAGTAGTATGTATTTTGTACCACACTTTGGACACGCAAAAGTCTATGAAACCTCTATTTGGACACCCTGTTTCCAAATATCGGCTAAGACCCTGGCATGAATGTGGATTGATTTTTATATTCATCTAAGTGGAGAGAATTACCCCTTCTAATGCTGAAGCAACGTTTGTCTGAAGCATACAGAGGCACAACTCTTTGAAAATCATTGAAATCCTGTCATGTTGGTATTCATTGTAAAGCTCTCGCTGAGTACTCTCAGATGAGCAGCCATGGGCCAGTGTTTCAGTCATTTCTCAGGTTTTTTGCATCATTTTGCATTGACCGAATGAGCCACCAGCAGTATAAGGGTTAAGGAGGGTGATGTATGGGGTGTGGATGAAGATGGGTGTAGCGACAACAAGTAGGGTATGGGTTTAGTCATTCCGGATATAGCGAGATTACGGAGTGTGGGTGGAGATGGTGGATTGGGTGAACATTGAGGGTGAGGATAAGGTTGGTAAGGTATGTTGGGAGGAGTAAAGAACTTGTAAAAAGCATTTAATTTCCCTTATTTTCGTGCTCCCTAAGATAGCACCAAAATCATGCACCAGTCAATTGAATCCCCGGGAGGGGGGGGGGGGGGCCGGGATGGGGCGGGGATAGTGCACCGACCTTCTGCACTATTTTGCATAGTCCCCGCCCCCCGCGGCACATTTTTTTGTCACTTATCCCCGCCCCCGGGGCACATTTATTAAAGGCTCACATACATATCAGCTCATATGAGAGTAATACACTTCAAGAACAGGATGCTGCCCTTCTTGTTCTCTCAGTGATCCCATGAGGGGAGATTTTTGCATATTGCCATCATCCTTCCCAGCCCCTGGCAGCCACTGGCTGCGGCCATGTTTTTCAATTGGGTGGCAGAGATCACTTCCTGTCCCTAGCTCTGTGCTTATCTCAAGCAACCCTCAGCTCCTTTGCTACCCAATAACACTGACCACAGCAGGGGGTGATGACCCAGATTCACAATGGCGTCGGCCTTGGCTCCGAGGAAGTGCTACTCACTAATTACAATTTTAGATTTCTCTTTGTGTGGAGATGTTTAGCTATGTTCATGAACTTTCATATAAACCTATGATTTGTTCTTCATGACAGGAAATGGTCACATAGAACTTTTTAAAGTCACTATTTACAACTTTCACCCTCAAGAGCACGCTTAAACTCCTATACTAAGCTACAAGCCGGTGTATCATATACTTCCTTACCTAAATATACCACTTTTTTGTAGTTATTTCCAATAAAACCGCTTTTATACTTAATTTTCCACTGCAAGTGGAAATCGTTAAGGCTGTCTATTCTTGCGGTAACACCCCTACTACACTGCCACAGCTGACAGCATTTGACCCATAAAGATAAGGACCTGCACGGCCAGTACCTGCCTGATAGATAGCGTTCTCTGGGGAGAGCGAATGGCAGGAAGCACAGCGGCAGCACAGTGTGCCTTCGCCGGCGACACTCCACAAGTGGAGTGGCCGCAACGGTACTCTATGTGCACATTTCCTGTAATGTTCCCCAAGTTCCCCTTTAAACCATATTTTCAATCCATGTGGGCATCAAAAATATGATAGATGAATTTGAAAGTATTTTTTTATTGTGTTGATTTGTACAAATGCAGTAACATCCTAGAAAAAAACTATCATATTGAGGGCCTCCATGCACCTCATGAAGATTGTCTTTGTTGAAGAGTCCATAGCAGCTTGGTCTGTAGTACCGTGAGAAATTCCAGCCACTGTACATCCTCATGCAAACTATCAATTCTTATCTGGTCAGGCTACCATGATCGGACTTTTAAAATGGCTATTTCATTTTTAGATATTTCTGGCATATAATAGCTTGTGCAGCCCTTCTGCAAAGAAGTGTTTATGATTGGCATAAGCGTTTGTACTGATAAAGTTACAGTTTCGAAGGCCATTTGGACGAAAGTTTTGTGCGCAACTTGTTTCTGCAAAGTACAAACAAAAGCGGCGACCTCTATTAGTCAGGGAGCCAAACTGAAAAAAGGGCCTTAAATTTAGAGTTGGTGGCACCCGAGAGGGTAAAAGCAATGGACCCTTCCAACATTTAGTACATCCCTCCAGTATTAAAAAACACCTGTCTGCCGGACTGAAAAAGTGACGGTATATGATTTAGAGGTCATTTGAAGGTCAAACTCTAAAAAAATAGGCTTTTTTCTCAGTAAATGTACTTAGATTCAATGTTTCTTTGCTGCATTCACAAACATTCTTATTTCATATGTATAGAAATATCAATATTGACCTTGTGGTTACATATTCTTATGTTTGTGTGATATTCAAGGTCATCTCAAGGTCAAATAGGGGTAAAATTATTGAAAAATGGGCTTTTTCTGAGTAAAAGTACTACATTTCTAATATATTTCTATGACAATTCTATGCATTCTTCATTTTTTGGTATTGGACTATTAGTATTGATCTTGTAGTAGTTTGGTTTCTCTTTTGGGAGATGTTCAAGGTCATTTCAAGGTCAAAAATAGGTCAAAACGATGAAAAATGAACTCTTTTCTGAGCATAAGTACTAAGTTTTCAACATATTTTTAGGGCAATCACATGCATTCTTCTTCTTATGGTATTGGACTATTGAAATCGATCTTGTAGTTATTTGATTTCTATTTTGGTTGATATTCAAGGTCATCTCAAGGTCAATAAGGGCAAAAAAAAGTTGAAAACATGGGCTTTTTCTGGGTAAAAGTACTAGTTTTTCAATCTTATTTATAGTAATCACATGCATTCTTCTTTCTTATAGTATAGTATAGTATTTTATTGACCATCTCTACGGAGACGAAATACATATACACAGAAAAAAAACAAGACATGATTGACAAACAAAAAATAAACCAAACAAAACAAAACTACAAATATATAGTCCACTAAGTGTGGCAAACCGAACAATTGGACTATTGATAATGATCCGAGAGGTTAAACGCAATGGAACCTTCCAACATACTGACCTTGTGGTAAAGTACTTTTTTGTTTGTGTGATATTTAGGATCATCTCAAGGACAAATAGGGGTTAAATAATTGAAAAATGGGCTTTTTCTGAGTATAAGTACCAATTTTTTCATCTATTTCTATGAGAATCATATGCATACTTCTTTTCTTTGGTATTGGACTATTGGTATTGATCTTCCAATATCATGATTTCCATTTTGTGTCATACTCAAGGTCATTTTCAAGGTCAAAAAAAAGATCCAAAAGTTGAAAAATGGGCTTTTTTCTAAGTAAAAGTACTAAGTTTATAACATATTTTTATAGCAATCACTTGCATTCTTTTTTTTTCATTTCTAGACAAATGATGTTGGTCTTGTAGTAATCTGCTATCTACTTTGTGGGGTATTCAAAGTTATTTGAAGGTGCTGAAAGGGGTCCAAAAGTTGAAATATGAGCTTTTTTCTGAGTAAAAGTACTAGGTTTTTGATACATATCTTATGACAATCACATACATTCTTCTTTTATCGGTATTGGACAATTAGTTTTGGTCTTGTAGTAATCTGCTATCTATTTTGTGAGATACTCAAGGTCATTTCAAGGATGAAAAGGGTTCGAAAAGTTGAAAATAGGCTTTTTCTGTACTGAGTTCTTAATATATTTCTAATAGCAATCACATGCATTCTTCTTTTATTGGTATTGGACTATTGAAAGTGATTTTTCAGTAATCTGATTTCTGTTTTTTGTGGAATTCAAGGTCATTTCATGGTCAAAAAGTTGAATTTTTTTTCGCTTTTTCCAAGTAAAAGTAATCTTTTCTATGGCGATCACATGCTTTCCTTCTTATTCTATTTTAATAGAAATAGCGCTTTATAAGTGACAATTTTGATAATAACTCTGGTGCTGAATTGGTACTCAGAAAAAGCCCATTTTTCAGTTATTTGACCCCTATTTGACCTTGAGATGACATTGAATATCACACAAACATAAAAATATATAACCACAAAGTAAGTATTGTTATTTCTATACATATGAAATACGAATGTCTGTGATTGCAGCAAAGAAACATTGAATCAAAGTACATTTACTAAGAAAAAAGCCTATTTTGAAGTGTTTGACCTTCAAATGTCCTTAAATCATATGCCGTCACTTTTTCAGTCCGGCAGACAAGTGCTTTTTAATACTGGAGGGATGTACTAAATGTTGGAAGGTTCCATTGCATTTACCCTCTCGGATCATTATCAATAGTCCAATACCATAAGAAAGAAGAATGCATGTGATTACTATAAATAAGATTGAAAAACTAGTACTTTTACCCAGAAAAAGCCCATTTTTTCAACTTTTTTTGCGCTTATTGACCTTGAGATGACCTTAAATATCAACCAAAATAGAAATCAAATAACTACAAGATCGATTTCAATAGTCCAATACCATAAGAAGAAGAATGCATGTGATTGCCCTAAAAATATGTTGAAAACTTAGTACTTATGCTCAGAAAAGAGTTCATTTTTCATCGTTTTGACCTATTTTTGACCTTGAAATGACCTTGAACATCTCCCAAAAGAGAAACCAAACTACAACAAGATCAATACTAATAGTCCAATACCAAAAAATGAAGAATGCATAGAATTGTCATAGAAATAGATTAGAAATTTAGTACTTTTACTCAGAAAAAGCCCATTTTTCAATAATTTGACCCCTATTTGACCTTGAATATCACACAAACATAAATATATGTAACCACAAGGTCAATATTGATATTTCTATACATATGAAATAAGAATGTTTCTGATTGCAGCAAAGAAACATTGAATTTAAGTACATTTACTGAGAAAAAAGCCTATTTTTTTAGAGTTTGACCTTCAAATGACCTCTAAATCATATACCGTCACTTTTTCAGTCCGGCAGACAGGTGTTTTTTAATACTGGAGGGATGTACTAAATGTTGGAAGGGTCCATTGCTTTTACCCTCTCGGGTGCCACGGAATTTAAAAAAATGGGGTTTGGCTCCCTGACTATATCGGCCGAATTTGGGAAAGAATGACGTCGCGGTGAGACAATCCCGTCGTAACTTTGTGACTGCTTTAAAGGTTAAGGTGATGGGTACCATTGTAAGACAGTTAAAAGCCCTGTCCCAAAACACACCTCAAAGCAGCATAATCCTATAACTAGGTGTATCTCCAGGTTCCTGAGTGTTATCAGGTAGAGAATATCATCGCCACCTGTCATTATTCAATCCATATTCTGTTTTATTTCAAAATTTACAGCTTTTTTTTCAAATGACATATTCTCATTAATTACGCAGGTGATGGTTACTGCAGGTTCAGAGTTACTTTAGGGATATCATTGACTATGCCCAATAAAAAGATTTTTTTTGATTTTTTACTCCTGAAGATTTTTACAGGCCATAACGTTGAAAATTTTAGTTAGAAATCTCCACACCAACTTCACTTGGTAACTTCACCTAGTTAAAGGATTATGCTACTTTGAGGTGTGTTTTGGGACAGGGCTTTTAACTGGCTTGCAATGGTACCCATCACCTTAATGCAGAATGATTAGGGAACGCACTAGTGCGTTGCACGTACTTTTGTCCGCCACTGACCACGCAACAAATCCTCAGTCTAACAAATGCTCACGCGATGTCATGATTATAGTAGCGGGAAAAGTTGCCAAGGCGATGTTCTCTAAAAAAGATAAATTATCTGCATCTCTGTGGGTCAACTTTAATGCAGTTTAGAATGTTATAACCGCCACAACTCATTCTACTTGCCATTTAATTCTTTTAAAGCTGTTGTGAAATGACGGTGTTGCGATAGCAGGGTGCAACACAGGTTCCAAAACATTATTTGCCGAGCATGGCAAGCTGCCCCTAAAGTTTACGTGCCCCCGCTGGCACTTCCACTTATCCCACCACCCTGTTTAACTAAGGTGAGTTACATTGCGATGACTCGGCCAAAAGACATTTCTTGTGGAGCAGGGCAAGTAAGGGTCTTGTTCTGCTGGCCAGATTTCCGTTTTTTGCCGAATTCACTTGCAATGGGACAAGTGGTTATGTTGCACGCTGGACAGGTTGAAATCGTAGCAATTGTTATGCCATCAATTTTTGGTCAATCACTACTCATACTGTGTGATTATTTCACAAATATTTTCGAGATTTGCGAGCATTTAAAGCTTTGCTTTGTAGACATCTTACAATTAAAGTGTTATCCTCTTAATTTTACGAGATTCAGTAATCATCAATGTGTTTATTTTTGTTAATATTCTTGTTTTTTTCCTCGTATTTATATAAAAAAGATAATTTTATACTAGCCACATTCAGTGCCGGTCGTATCATTATGACAATATCTCCTACCATTTGTCTATCCACTGCTAGGCGGCAGATTAATTGTACTAATCATAAACAAGTAAATAGGATTTTGGCGTGAGGAGGATTTGGGTGGTATTCACTATTAGTCCGGTGGCCAAACCCAATATTTTGGGTGAACCTAGAATTTTTTTATAAAGTTTTTTTCTCAACTGATATTGATAGTTTAGAGTATCCTCTTTCAGAATCTGCCGGGTGAACCTCGGTCACCCTTGAGCGTTTTGAGAAATTCAAGATGGCGTCCAAGATGGCTGCCAATTCAGGGTATAAGCTATAACTCCACTTGTGTTGCCCTAGGATAAAAGTTTTGGTGTCTAAACATATGTTTTTGGGGCCGAGGAATACATTGAAACCCTCCATGAGGTTGGGCTGAGTTTGCATTTTGAAGAAATCCAAGATGGCGTCAAAAATACCCGATTCTATGGTTTTAGGCATAACCTTTATACAAGGTCTATGATGATAATACTGGTGTCAAATCGTATGTTTCTGGGGCCAAAGAATTCAATGAAACTATCCATGAGGTTGCCTTGGGTTTGGAATGTTAAAGAAATCCAATATGGCATACAATATGGCCACCAATTAATGGTATTCGCCATAACTTTCACTTTGTTTGCTCTGGAATGTTAACCTTGGTGTCCGAACAGATGTGTGTTGTGGTACAAAATTCACAGAACAATCCAGGAGTCATATTCTGATTTACTCTTGAAGAAATTCAAGATGGCCACTCTTTCAATGTTTAAGCCATAACATGAATCAAAAATGGCAATATTGTGACCAAACAATATGTTTAGGGGGCAAAGAATACAGTGGAGGCATCATGAGGTTGAAGAGTGATTGTATAGTAAGGAAACCCATGATGACAGCTGATAATGTGACTTGATACTTATAAAAATCATGGTTTTGTCACAATTTGCGAGGATTAGGGATGGATATGGTTAAGAATGAAATGGCATGGTAGAGGTGTCGGTACCAATGAGATAGTATTCTATTTTAACAATACTGATAATGGTACTTTATTGCATTGTTACCTTATAAATTTTGTTTTGAATACTTATCCAAGATTTAGGATCCTGGACAATCAAAATAATATCTTCTAAGTCTTAACATAGTTATGAGTACCTTTAAGGAAAATAATGGTATGATATGGTTCTTTTTGAAAGGATACCATTACCATATCCGGAACCTCTTACCGATATCCCACCCTAATTAGGATGCACATATATTCTGAACATAGTCATTTAGTCATTTTTAATATGGTCATGTTATCATTTATTCATTTGACCATATTCTGAATAGCCATCAATACCAAATCCTTTGAGCTGCCCTATCTGAAATTTATATGGAAGGGTGTAAACGATTATGCAGTGTTCCTCTTCCTTTGTGACCATATGATTATCAATTTGAAGAACAATATAACGAGTAGCTCCCCAAAATGGTATATAAAGTGAGACCTGCTATGTTTGTTCTTTCATTTGACGTATGACCACAGAGCTGATGGTAGTTGTAGTGGCCTACTGTGTTGATGTTGCCTACTGCTTGCCAAATTATAAAGCCTTTGTATACGGAGGAGCTCTCTACATATCTTAAATCCCCTCCTTTTAAATTAAGGGGGATGCCTCTCAGACCAAACTCTGATTCCTAACATTAATATTTTCAAAATGTTACCCATAATTTAAATGGACAAAAAAGGTATGTTAGGCCTGTTTCAGCCAAGAACATTTTTAGTACAATTACAAAGGCTTTTATCCAGCACATCTCCTCTCTTAAATATTGGATGGTAACTTAGTCTGATGAGATCACCAGTACTTTTGACACTACTATTTCTACATTTCATTAGTTTATGAATGATTTAGGGACTTGCATTCGGTTTGTCATCACACTTTTAGATATATTCAGTCGTTTAACCCGGTAACCAATATGTTTTGACACTGCCATATTTTCATTCACATTCTTCCTATAGATTATTTCCAGCTGTCCTATTCAATCTGCAATCTTCTTAAATTCTCATATCTATATTTGACCCATGATAGATGCAATGCACTAAGTGTTCACTTTATCACAGGCTTTCAAGTCCAGGCATTGTACCAATGAAGTGCCATTAAAGTTACTAGTTATAGTATAATCCCATTGAAATATTCAGGAAGAGTGAATTCATTGTAGAGTAATGAGTGAATGTAATAATTTCATATCACTGACATTGGTAAAGCCGTAGAAAAACTGCTTATGACACTGTGTGGTCTGGGGCTATGGGATGGGACAAAAGGATTGTTTTAAAGCTGTATTGCATTTATTGTTTTGTCTAGGTTGTTTGTGATTCCCACTTTCTGAGTATATCAGTGAGTGCACAGACCACAGCATTCATACCAGCTTGTGCCAATGTGCACTGGTTCAAACTAATGTACAAGCACACTGTAATGTGTGAACACTCAAATCTGCACATGCTGCATCACCATCTAAATTGTCAGGTGGAGGCATTTTCAGAAAATATAAAGCTATATATAGAGCCCATTACCAAAATTATAGGGCATTTGCTCATAGAAAACAATCAACTAGAACTAGATCCAGAATTGAATGGCAGGGTTAGGAAACCAAGTTGAAAACATTATTAAGCATTCCCTTCCATGATGGTACAGAACTTGCATGGGAGTCTATCAAGCATACTAGAGCTTGTTGACAGGCTCAAAGAACTTAAAATAGGATCCTAGAAAAACAATTGATAATGGGAATGTGTTTAACTGGCAACATAAGAATATGTAACACAAACACGAATGAAGCACAAATATGTACTTCGACACACATTAGAGGTGAAACCTTGATATTTATAAGTATCTAGTCACAAATGTCATTTTGGATGTCATTACTATGTAATCACTGAACAAGATTAAAACTAACGTTATCAACTAAACGTTATCAAACTTGACAAAACAAAAAAAGAGTTAAACCCCTAAAATGGCAGCCATCTTGGATTACCTTTAGAGGTAAAATCAAACCACACTTTTTAAATGATTATTATGAATTCCATGCCCCCCAACATATATAGTAAGATACCAAAATCATCATCCTGGGCTGAGTACAATGGCAGTTGTGGCTGATACTCTATAGTGGTGACCACCTAGGACGCCATCTTGAATTTTCTCACATCAAAGGGTTGGCCATACCAGACCTAATAGATGGTTTTAATGTATTCCTTGGCCCCAAAACATGTAAAGACACCAGAATTACCTTCCTAGCCAGAATGCAACGGAAGTTATGACTGAACTCCTAGAATGGCGACGTTTTTGGACGCCATCTTGGTTTTTCCTCAAAATGCAAACTCAACCCAACCTCATGGATGGTTTCAATGTATTCCTTGGTCCCAGAAACATACGTTTAGACACCAGAATTTCCATCCTAGCAAGAATACTAAGGAAGTTATGGCCGAAACACTAGAATGGCAGCCATCTTGGACGCCATCTTGAATTTCTCAAAATGCTCAAGGGTGACCGAAGTTCACCCGGCAGATTCTGAAAGGGTACAACTTCAGCTACCAATATCAGTTGAGAAAAAAACTTTATAAAAAATTTCTAGGTTCATCCATACTTCTGCCGGACTATATCCCCGCCCCCGTGCCCCGGCCTCCATCGTCGCTCTACTAGTTAGTTATGTCCCCGCCCTGCGGGACAGCATTTTGGTGTACTAAACAGGATAAGCCCGGCATCGCCCGGCCATTTCCCGCCCCCCCCCCCCCCCCCTCCCGGGGATTCAATTGACTGGTGCATAACATCTTTCAAATAAATATCCTGATTTGTACCTGCTTTGTTTGAGTGCTAGGATGTGCGAATTTAAAGTAGCACACATACCTTCCAGCAGGGTTGTAAAGCTAGATGTATAGCACTCCAAATTAAAGCCGTGTACAGTAGTAGGACGGACAGGGTTAAATGTATTGAGGAAGAGACGCAAGGATGAGTATTCATCTAAAGATGTGCGTATAAAATGGTGCCACCTGGGAAGGACTTACATGTAGCTCCCTGCACTCGGTGAAAAATCTTATAACCTTTTGACAGAAGTCGGACACTAGAATTTTTGTGCTATGCAGGACTGTTTGCCGGTCCTCGAGGATTAATATACAGGGACACTTTTAAGTCCTCTCCCCCCCCCCCCCCCGGGGGGGGGGGGGGGGGGGGGGATGGGGGTGCAGTCAGGTACAGAGGGGGGCCGCACCTGCGTTACGTATTTCGCGGAAGAAGGGGTCTTTTTTGAAACCTCCGCATGTCCACGATTTTGTAAAAGAAGGGTACTTTTTGTACCCAGGTACAAAGTGTGGGGGTCAAAATCCCCTTACAATCCACGAAATATACGCGGCTCTGACGCCGAGTGACTCCCGAAGTAAATGGGCTTCCGGGTTTGCTGACGCCACTTGCTGCCGCAAAACACGCAGAGGGTTATAAAATCTTAAGTTAAAATACGTGTTCCCGTTCATCCAATGTCAGTGTTTTGATAAAAGAAGGGGTGTTTATTTAGTGGAAAAAATCAACGTTTTATTATAATAAGGGTGTTTTTTGGCCAGAAATCAGTGCTTTAGGGGTATTTTAAATTTTTGATAAAGAACGTATGCGCCCCCCTAAATCCCCAAGTGCCCCCCCCCCCCCCCCCCCGCCCCGGGTCCTTACAAGACTGGGACCAAATCTCTTATGACCGTGTGTATGCTTTCCTTATTGAAAATAGTCTATATGTCCTACGTTCAATCTAAGTTGTGAGTAAGAATTTGAAAAATGAATGAATAATTAAATGAGTGAGTGAATGAAGAAATACAAGAATAAATGAATAATTGGATTAATGAATGAATGAATAAATGAGGATAATATATATATATATATATATATATATATATATAGTGGGGACGGGATACGATGGCTTTCGGGATGGAACCCGAGTTCAGCTAGACATGAACCTGACCGCTTGCCTTCTCGCTAGAGAGTGGCTGAGAAACTGTCTGCGTTCAAATGGGCACTAAAAATAGCAACGCACGTGATTTTGTTGTGCGGCGTTAGCGACATCAGGCGGGGATATAGATGACGTCATGGATCACCACACGTGTGATGTCCATATGTATATAGTGTGTATGGTGTTGACAGACTATGGTATAGCGGTTTCGACCCTTGGTGTGGGTCTCATCAGAGGATTTTAGAATATTTCTGGTAATAAGTGTGTAGCGGCGCATCACTGGTGTGGTGGTGCTGAATGTATAATATTGTGGAATAAATAAAATACATCCGGGAGATTATGGTGGATCTCTGAGTGTATGTGCCCAGGCTATGTATATGCATATGCCTTTGGAGTATAATGGAGAATTGTAGAGACTCAAATTATACACATATGATCCCTAATGGGTTGTAGGGTAGAACGAGGTTTCTCGGATAAAATTATGTTGTCTTGCTATCTCGGATCACCCAAGAAATATTGGGCGGGACATGAGATTGGTAAAAATAGACAATAAGAGTCAACGTGATAATAAATATAATTGAACAGGGTAATTGCTCATAGTGTCTAAGTCTGATAAAAGACTACCTTGTATAATGAACCATGATGTGGTACAGATTGCCCAATGGTGGTTGGGTTGGTATAAATAGATAAATATTTGTATATATATTCGCATATGTATATATAAAGCGATCCACTACTTGGTATTTGTAGTGGATGTTGTCATAGTAGATCATGAATATGAATTGCTAGATATAATTCATTGTAATAGTAGATTGCTAATAAATTTATGTTTATAATACAGATGAAATATCTGTTGTTGTTGTTGATTCTCTCTTGTGTTTAGATGTAGTTCTTGTTGTCCATGAGGTTAAGGCCTTTTGGGACAAACGACCTGAGTCTATGTATCCATTGGACCTCAGATCGTAGGCGAACTAGCCTACTCTCGGGTCTGTGTGGGCTAGCCCTTATGAAACATAAAATGTGTATCTCTAGAGAGGCCAATCCTTGGTGATTCCTTGTGTTGAAATGTCTACCAACTATATGGTTGGTAGAATTGTTGTTAATGTTGCGGAAGTGTTCGCGAAGTCGTTCGACGAGTTTTCGTTTTGTCTGTCCTACGTACTGCTTTCCGCAAGTGCGGCAGGACAGGCAGTATATGATGTTGTTCGATTTGCATGTGACATTCGAACGTGTGTTGTACTGTTTGCCAGTGACATTGCTGGTTATTGTTCCTGTTCTATTTAACAGGCGGCAGTACTGGCAAGGGTGTCTTGTACACCTGTTGTTGGTGTCACGGACAGGGTTCGGGTCATTTCGTCAAACGCAAACGTATCAATAGTGCCGGTAAATCCGAAACCACTGCCACTAGTAAAGATACTAGTCACATACAACGTGACTTAGAGAGAATTGTTGAAGACATACCATCTCAACCCATCATCTCTAAAAAACAACAAGAAACAGAGTCATCAGAGGGGGAGGAAATGGTCCTCGCCCTCGATACTGTTAGTAATAACATTCCATGGTTACTAAACGAATACCCGGCTGACAAACCACTCCCAGAGGGTCTTGTTGGCAAGAAGGTTAGATTTAATGATGACAACACAACCACACACAACACCAACAACACCGATGCCGCTACTGGCAACACTCGTGCTGTTATTAATCCCATAAATAACAATTCTCCTTCTACATTACAGGAGGGTGACCAGGAATTCCTCCAAATTCCTGAAGACGCCCAGCCCTTCTTCAAACGGAGCCGCGGTTGCCTGAGCGCCGCTTCCAGGGCAGACTGCCGAGCAAGTCATCTCGAAGACATGGTAGAGCGAGAAATCTCACTGCCATGGGCTCTAAGACTGGAACCCATACCAGCCTACCTTATGGCCATCACTCCACAACTGATCCGCATCCAAAAGCGAAATGCCATCGCACTACAGAGAGAAGCAGCCAAGCTCCTCCGACGCTCTTGCACTCATCTAACGACGCAGGGCACCCTCAATTGGAACATAGTTGCCAATTTCTACGGTAAAGATGACACAGGCTTGACACAAGCCAGGATCAGGATGGATTCCATGGTGGCCAAGGACTTCACCCGCGAGCAAGACAAACTCGAGGAAAAGAAGAATTACATTTGGGACCATCCGGTCACAAATGAGACTATCACTGAGAACTTAAAGATCAGGGGCTATTTCAACCCCAATGGCAAGAACAGGGGTAGATCACCCACTCGCGCCAAACCTGCACCACCTCCCCCCGCGGATAATCAGGGGGTAGAGAGAGGTGCTCACAACGATCGTGAAGGCTACAACAACCATCCACCAGCTGCGGATAACAACTACAAACCCCCAAATAGAGGGAAACGTCGCCGCTCTAACTCCCGCTCCAGGTCGAGATCCCCAAACCGGGGAAGAGCACCATCCTATAACAGGAATTACCAACGTCCAAGCAACCGTGGCACCGGACGGGGTCGCGGGAGGGGTCAGCAACGTCAGAGGGGATACCCTGACCGTGATGACTACTACCAGGGCCATGCCCCAAACATGCCCGATCCAGACCAGCTTGGCGCCATCATACGCCAGGTAGTCGAGCAATTCAACAACCCACCACCAGCCCCAACATACAGGGGTAGGAATTACAGAAGGTAGTGAGACCACCTGCCTAGTTATGACTATGTGATTGGTGAGCAATCTCCCACACATATTAGTTAAGCAAGAACTGTTATATTCAAGTTTACATTAAAGTTTTCAACTTATAATGATAGATAAGCATTACAATCTTTCATTCGGAACTAATTTTATTGACACTGAACTCTACGGATATGACCTAGAGATCTCAATCTTCATATATTGGTTCAGAGACATTTGGTCAACCCTACAGGGTGATGACCTTATCAGAACACTTTACGAAACATTCAAAGTCGATAAATGTGTAATTTTGGAGCTGCACAGGTATCGCAGACTCTTTGATCTAATTAACCGACAATTGGAACATCTAGTTAATTATAAGGGATACATACCAAATCCCAATATATATGATACATCAGCAAAACCATCTTCTGATACTGTTAACAATAACAATGACAGTAACAATTCTAATGATAACTCTGGCACTGACCATACCAGTCAGAATCATCATACAACAGATGACACTTTTGACCAGACTATTAACTCTAGTGTTAATAAGGGAAAGCAACCCTATCATTCCAAATCATGTTTCATGGACATAATTAATGATATCCAGAAACAAACCAAATACTTGTCTTCTGTTAAGCATAACCACCCAGATTCTCACACTGAGATCAGGGATAACACTCATCACATGACACACTGTGATCTCAATACATGTGAACTACAAGAACCCATTCCATGTAGGACTAGGAATGTGACTATGTACCAACCTAATGTTATTTCCTCTAATTATAATAAAAGCAACAACTCTTCTCAAAATGAGGATTCCGTCTTAGTAGTTAATCTCTCAGATAGAATACTAACCCCACCAGAACTAGCTATACTTAACAAGGGACTAAAATTCTGTCCCACTCCGGGTGAACCAGACATTTCTGAACACCACAATGATCTTGAGAAATTTCATCTCAGACTCAAACGCTATTTACACTTCTATAAAGCACCTGCAGATGAAAATGGTATTATTGACATTACAATCATTCCACCATCAAATTTGGACCCAAATGAACCTTTTAAACATCAAAAATTTAAAAATCCTTCTCTTTGGGTCCCCCCTCCAGTTTCTAACTTGGAGCACTTTATAACGAAAAATCATTTAGACCTTTCTGACACTAAACTTCCAAAAACAAAATACAACAACATCAGCAGAGAAGAGAGAGAAGCAATCAAATCTCTCTCCAAAGATAGCTCAATAGTTATTAAACAAGCTGACAAGGGGGGTGCGGTAGTCGTCATGAATCGCACAGACTATATCAAAGAAGGCCTAAGGCAACTTTCTGATGATAAATTCTACACAGAAACACCTTCTGACCTTACCTCAACCCACTACAATGCCATAGAAAAGAAGGTAAAAGATATGCTAAACAACGAAGAAATAGACATCTCCTGTTATGATTATTTAATCAAAACACCAGTAAGGACTGCACAGTTCTATATGCTACCCAAGATACATAAGAACAAGTGCACTCCCCCAGGCAGACCCATAGTTTCTGGGAATGGCTGCCCAACAGAGAGGATTTCGGAATTTGTAGACTACTTCCTACAACCTGGTGTCAAAAAGATAAGCTCTTATATCCAGGACACCACTGATTTCCTACGCATGCTCCAAACAATAGGGACATTACCAGAGAACACCATGTTAGTGACTCTGGATGTCTCAAGCCTCTATACCAACATCCCTAATATAGAGGGCATAGAGGCTTGCAGAACTCTATTAGAAAGAGAACGACCATCAGCCAAACATCCAACAAATGATAGTCTCATTGTCCTACTGACACAAGTCTTGACAATGAACAATTTTGACTTTAATGAACATCACTTTCTACAAGTAGGTGGAACAGCAATGGGCACCAGAGTAGCCCCATGCTATGCCAACACCTTTATGGGTTGGTTTGAAGACATACATGTATACCAGTATCACACTCTACCAAAACTCTGGAAGAGATACATAGATGACATTTTCGTCATCTGGACACACAGCACTCAACAACTTGATGAATTCATTGATCATTTAAATCAATGCATGCCCTCTATCAAGTTCGAGACAGAGACTTCAAGAGATAAAGTATGTTTCTTGGACGTCACAGTCCAATTAGGGCCTAATGGCAGCATTACTACTGACCTATACACCAAGCCCACTGATAGTCACAACTACCTGGACTACCGTTCTGCACACCCAAAACACTGTAGAACAGGTATTCCTTTTAGCCAGTTTCTCAGACTCAGACGGATATGTAGTGACACTACAACCTTCGTATCCAGGTGTAGAGAAATGTCCCGACATTTTATCAGGGCAAATTATCCACCAGATATTATCACATCAGCTTTCAATCGGGTATTTACCATGGAAAGACAGACCCTGCTCACTCCAAAAGCAGATGTCACACAAACTGACTTGCCAACAGACAAGAGCTTCCTAATCACTACATTCCACCCCTATTTCAGGGAGTGTGACACAATAGTGACACGGAACTGGGACCTGCTAGACAGGTCTAGCTCTACAAGACCCCTTATGAACCTTAGAGTCATTAAGGGTAATAGAAGAGCAAAGAATCTGAGGGATCTACTGGTGAGAGCCCGACTACCACGGCTCCACCCCCCACCAACCAATCATGTCAATCGTCTTGCAACCAGACGAAATGACCCGAACCCTGTCCGTGACACCAACAACAGGTGTACAAGACACCCTTGCCAGTACTGCCGCCTGTTAAATAGAACAGGAACAATAACCAGCAATGTCACTGGCAAACAGTACAACACACGTTCGAATGTCACATGCAAATCGAACAACATCATATACTGCCTGTCCTGCCGCACTTGCGGAAAGCAGTACGTAGGACAGACAAAACGAAAACTCGTCGAACGACTTCGCGAACACTTCCACAACATTAACAACAATTCTACCAACCATATAGTTGGTAGACATTTCAACACAAGGAATCACCAAGGATTGGCCTCTCTAGAGATACACATTTTATGTTTCATAAGGGCTAGCCCACACAGACCCGAGAGTAGGCTAGTTCGCCTACGATCTGAGGTCCAATGGATACATAGACTCAGGTCGTTTGTCCCAAAAGGCCTTAACCTCATGGACAACAAGAACTACATCTAAACACAAGAGAGAATCAACAACAACAACAGATATTTCATCTGTATTATAAACATAAATTTATTAGCAATCTACTATTACAATGAATTATATCTAGCAATTCATATTCATGATCTACTATGACAACATCCACTACAAATACCAAGTAGTGGATCGCTTTATATATACATATGCGAATATATATACAAATATTTATCTATTTATACCAACCCAACCACCATTGGGCAATCTGTACCACATCATGGTTCATTATACAAGGTAGTCTTTTATCAGACTTAGACACTATGAGCAATTACCCTGTTCAATTATATATATATATATATATATATATATATATATATATATATATATATATATATATAGAGAGAGAGAGAGAGAGAGAGAGAGAGAGAGAGAGAGAGATAGATAGATAAAGAAATAAATGAATAAATATATAAAGAAATAATAAATGATTAAACAATCAACTTAATAATATAGAAAGAAAAAGTAAATAGATAAATAAATCCTAGATTTGTTTAATCCAAGAATAAATAAATAAATGAATGAATGAATAGATACATAAATAGATAAATGAATAGATACACCAGTGGAACAAATGAACAAAGGTCTGTGCAATGAGAAAAAAACTCGCGGATTGATAGCTCGCGTAGTGAGTCGGCCGAAGGCCGGCTCAGCGTAGCGAGCATTTACGGTATTCCATGGCCGATTCGTCGGCCCATGGTATGTGATCACGGCCGCTCTGAAGGCCGCAAATCTCGTGGACTGCTTCCGGTCTCGCAAAGAATCGCGAGATCAGAAAGCGCTCCCACGCAATGTGATTGTTGAGTGTTTCTGAACGTGCAACAATCACATCGCGTGAACTAGTCACAGCTGGCCGTAATTGTGTCGCGGATCACAAAGTGCATGGCCAAGAAGGGAGCGCGAAACGTTGGATGATTTCATGACCAGGGGGGTTTCAAAATAGCGTTTTAATCAGGTATCACGCGAAACTACGCAACAAAGTAACAATGCTCACGCGACGTCGGGGAAAGCCGACACGGTGACGGTGGTGGACGATATGTTGAACAGTAAAATAGATTTATGAATACTCGCTTTTCCGTGTCTCAATTTTAATGCCGTTTGGAGCATTAGAACCGCCAAAACTAATTCTACCTGCCATTTAATTCGCTCTCAAATCTGTTGCTAAATGAGGATTTTGGGACAGGTTAAAATCGTTGTGGCTTTAATGCCAATTCTTTTCGCTAATTCTATGGTATCTCTTAGTCAGTATGAACTGAAATCATCCGAGGCTACGCGTTTCCGTGGCTCACTTTCAATGCGGTTTAAATCGTTAGAACCGCCACAATTTCTTCTACTTCATCAATTTGCTTTCAAATCTGTTGAGAAATAAAGATTTTGCGACCGGTTGAAATCGTTGTAGAGTAATGCCATTTTTTTTTCGCTCAATCTATTTTAGCTTTTGGTCAGTATGAAAAGAAATCATCCGGTGGCCTTTCTGTTAGTCAATTTAAATGTCGTTTAAATCGTTAAAACCACCACAATGTCCTCTACATGCTTCTTCCTTGGCTTTCAAATCTGTTGAGAAATAAAGATATTGCGACAGGTTGAAATCGTTGCAATTTTGATGCCAATATTTTCGTTCAATGTATGCTATCTCTTGATCAGTATTGAATGAAATAATCTGAAGCTATGCCTGCCTTTCCATTGGTCAATTTCAATGCAGTTTTAATCGTTAGAATCGTCACTATTTCGTCTACGTGCTCCTCAATTTGCTTGTTAATCTGTTGAGTAAGGAAGATTTAATGAAAGGTTGAAATTGTATTTTTTGCCAATTTTTTTCGCTCTATCTATGTGCTCTTTTGGTCAGTATGAAATGAAATTATCCGATTCTAAGCCTTTCCGTGAGTCAATTTTAATGCGGTTTGCATCGATAGAACCGCCACAATTTTCTCTACATGCTTCTTGATTGGCTTTCAATTCTGTTGAGAAATAAAGATTTTACGACAGGTTGAAATCGTGGTAATTTTAATGCCAATTATTTTTCGCTTAAGGTGATAGTCTAGTATACCGCGATTATCACCACCAGGCGGTGTCCTTGGCTGGCCCCTAAGAATGGATATAAAAACAATTTAAGATGACACATGAGCAGTGATCACCCGTTACGAATCTCAAGCTGGCAACAACCTATTGTCGTGACCTCGAGAGCACAAAAGGCAGAGGGCCCTTTGGGTTTTCCGCGTTACATTGCTCCCGAACGTCATGGCTGTCTGTTTTAACCATGCAGATTCCTTTGAGATAGACCATTTTGACCAAAATTTTCATCTGATTTTTTGGCTGAAAGTGAATGACGATACAGTCTTCGAAGCCAGTATTTTAGAATATGACAGATATGAACCCCGCCTAGGTGCAAGGTCGTGTTACAGGTACCTTGGATTCTGACAGGACGTGAAAATCAGCATTTACTATGTAAACCAAGTGCTTTTAGTAATCTTAAATTTTAAAAAGTTAGAACCGCCACAATTTCCTCTACATGCTTCTTAATTGGCTTTCAAATCTGTTGAGAAATACAGATATTGCGACAGGTTGAAATTGTTGTAATTTGTAATTTTTAATGCTACTCTTTTCGCTGAATCTTTTGGTCTGTATGAAATGAAATCATTCGAATCATACATGCTTTCCGTTGGTCAATTATAATGCAGTTTGAATCGTTAGAACCTCCACAATTTCCTCTAAGTGCTTTTCAGTTTGCTTTTAAATTTGTTGAGAAATGAAGATCAAGGGACAGGTTGGCACTGTTGTAAATGTTATGCCAATTTTTTACTCAATCTATGCTCTTTTGGTCATTATGAAAAGAAATCATCTAAAGCTACACCTTTCTGTTGATTAATTTTAATGCGGTTTAAATCGTTAAAACCGCCACAATTTCCTCTATATGCTTCTAAATTGGCTTTCAAATCTATTGAGAAATGAAGATATTGCGACAGGTTGAAATCGTTGTAATTTTAATGCCAATTTGTTTTCGCTCAATCCATGCTATCTTTCGTTCAGTATGAAATGAAATTATCCGAAGCTACGCCTTTCCGTCGGTCTATTTTAATACGGTTTGAATCGTTAGAACTGCCACAATTTCCTCTACGTGTTTCGCAATTTACTTTTAAATCTGTTGAGAACGGAAGATTTAGGGAAAGGTTGAAATTATTGTAAATCTATTTCTTTTGGTCAGTATGAAATGAAATCATCCGAAGTTGAGGTTGAAATCTTAGTGAGTTTGATGACATCTTTAGTAGCGGGAAAAGTTGCCACAGGGGTTGACCCAATGTGTACGGCAAAAATCAATAACTCGCCAGGTTTCAAATTTCAAAATCTCACAATTAGTTATACTAGCCTTTTTAATGCTCTCTTAAACCTGTTACAAAATGATGATTTTGTGACAGGTTGTTGTTGTCTTTAAATATAACGGTACTCTTTAGAACTGAAGTGTGAACTCCAAGTGATTAATGCATGGCAACATGAAAAATTCGCCGGCCATGTCTTCGCTCTTTTCGAAAGCGCGAATTATAGCTCGCGTAGTGAGTCGGCCGAAGGCCGGCTCAGCGTAGCGAGCATTTACGGTATATATATAGTGTAATGGCAGGATACACACTGAGGCAGGTTTTTTGGTGTTGACGTCTGTCTGTTCGTCTCTCGTCGGGCTCGCTCGCTCGACCCTGCTCGCCACTCTGCCAGGGCGACGATACCGTCTTCCGGTTGGATTGCTACACGACTAGTATCTCTGCAAGCGACTGCACGATCACTAATGCATGTTTTCTTACGTTCTGTCCTGTTTCATTGTACGATTTCAAAAAGTATACCAAATATGAAGCTTCCGTGCATTATTCGCCATTCAGTTATTTATAATTGCGCAAACTACGATATATATGACATTTCGGGCGTAATGCCATAGTACTATTTGCGATAGCTCATGAGAATATGCGGTGAAAAGTCCTGCATTGACCAATCAGCCAGTCGGCCGTCCAGCGCTCTCGCAACAAACAGGCCACTGCGAGGTTGACGTCATTGTTGATTGTAATTTTGACCACGCGCGTCGCGTGCATCACACGTTTTGACCAATGGGATATATTCAATGACGTCACTTTTCAAAATATTCCGCGAAATAGTCCCGACGTAGTGGCAGAGATACTATGCGTAGCGGGATCTCTGGGTAGGAGAATGCCTGCTCGCTCGATTACCTCGGAAAAATGAGCATAACTTTTTGCTTTAAGAGCACATTTTGCCGCCTGATCGTTTCATGTTTTAAATATTTCTTAATCAAATAATACATTTGTATTGTTTCCTTTAAATTGTGTCAAAATAGCGTTTTGGTCGTGCAACACACGCCGAACTATGCAACAACTGAAACATACATGCTCACGTGCGACAAATGCTGACGTATTGAAATGACGTCATGTTACGATGGAATTCCGCGTATTCCAAAGTCGTAACTTCGATGTTCACGGTAAAAATGACTTTACTCATCATTCCGTGAATCGATTTCAATGCAGTTTAAATCGCTACAACCGCCACAAATAATTCTACAGGTCTCTTAATTCTAGAACCAATATGCGCGTATATCTGGGTTTCCTGCACTACCCTTACCCTAGAATACTCTTAGCTTAAGGTGATGGGTACCATTGCAAGCCAGTTAAAAGCCCGGTCCCAAAACACACCTCAAAGCAGCATAATTCTATAACTAGGTGTATCTCCAGGTTCCTGAGTGTTATCAGGTAGAGAATATCATCGCCACCTGTCATTATTCAATACATATTCTGTTTTATTTCAAAATTTACAACTTTTCTTTCAAATGACATATTCTCATTAATTACGCAGGTGATGGTTACCGCAGGTCCAGAGTTACTTTAGGGATATCATTGACTATGCCCAATAAAAAGTATTTTTTTGATTTTTTACTGCTGAAGATTTTTATAGGCCATAACGTTGAAAATTTTAGTTAGAAATCTCCACCACACCAACTACACTTGGTAACCTCCCGTGCTCATAGCTAGCACCTATTTATAGCATCCTGACCACAAGCTATTCTCTTGAGATCGTCGAGGTGTATCTTTGTGCAACTGTCTTTTGTTTCCAGTGCACAGAAGTGATCAGCGAGGGATTCCCACTACTACCGAAGGGGTTCACATGCCCCCACACACGAGATATCTCACTATGGCCCGTAAAAATCTTTAGGAGTGAAAGATTAAAAAAATACTTCTTATTGGGCATAGTCAATGATATCCCTAAGGTAACTGTGAACCTGTAGTGACCATCACCTGCGTAAGTAATGAGATTATGTCATTTGAGTGAAAAGTTGTAAATTTTGAAATGAATTAGAATATGGGTTGACAACAGACGGCTGACTATGATATTCTCACCCTGATAACACTCAGGAACCTGTAGATACACCTTGTTATATGATTATGCTGCTGTGAGGTGTGTTTTGGGATGGGGCTTTTAACTCGCTTGCAATTGTACTCATCACCTTAAGGTGATAGTCTAGTACATCAATATTATCACCAATAGGTGGTGTCCTTGGCTGGTCCCTAAGAATGGATATCAAAACAAAAGATTACACATTAGCAGTGTTCACTCCCCACGAACCTTGACCTAGCGGCTTTCTATTGCGGTACGGTCAAGAGAACGAAGGCAGGCCCCTTTGGGCCTGCCGTGTTAAATTGGTCCCAAACCACTTGGCTGTCTGGCAGTCTTCGAAGCCAATATTTTAGAGTATGACAGCTATGAACCCCGTCTAGGTGCAAGGTCATGTCACAGGTACCTTGAATTCTGACAGGACCTAAAAATCAGCATTTACTATGTAAACCACGTGGTGTTAGGAATTTTGAGGCTTATGGGAACATTCAAAAATATTTTTTAAGTACTCATCGTGCAAATCCCCTGTTGAGGTAGGACCTTGCACCTTACCAAAGACATGAATAATCATTAGACTCTCATTTTCAAGTAAAGGGGAAGTCTTGACATTTTGCCAAAAAACGAAACACATCAAGATATGTTCTTTAAGGGTGCCGCGTTATCTCAAAATAGTCACTTATTGATAAGTTTACCATTATTCGGCAACTATGAGATGTAACCTTTACAATAGCATAAGTGCCGTTGTCTTCATTAAACTCAGTTTTCAGATACTAGATCTAGTATTCAAGTTTTAAAAATGACCCGTGTATAGGGTAGGGTTCTACCTTAAACAATAACGAACAAGTATGTAAATGATACTGAATGACCAAAATTCACGGAGAATGTCGTTCATCAGGATAAATCTAACTAGGATACTGCCATACTTCAACTTCGAAAATAGTTAATTATGAATGCTTTCATAAATGGACACTGCCCCCATCTTTTAATAAACTCTGGCTTAATATCTTATTTATCAATGGTATACCTGTCTACCAAGCTTTTTGAACTATTGATACATAGGTTAATTTGCGTGTGTGGTTGCAGGGATATATGAATGCTCTGAAATTTTGTAACATTAAAAGAATGGCCAAACATAAAATAGTTTTGACATGATATGATTAGAATCAATCATGAGTGATACCACAAACAGACACCCCCTCTCCTCTTCTCATTACAGTCTGTTTAATAACCCATTTAATATTTTCTTTATCAAGTGGTTTCTTTTTCTAATTGAATGAAATAAAGACGCATATGACGGAATTGCATTGCTGACATTTAATGATTTTTTTTTCATTATAAAGAATATTGCAATGTTCAATATTCTTTTTCCAATATTCATAATTCATTTTTCAATATTCATAATCAATTTTCAATATTGAAGAATAATTATGAATTTTGAAAAAATATTTAGGAACTTTGGAAATCCATTATTATTTTCCAATATTATAAATGATATTTCAATATTCTTAGTTCATTTTTCAATATCCGTAAATCTTTTCCAATAATCATAAATCATTTTAAGATTTTCATAATTCATTTTTCAATATTCATGAATACCTTGGATTATGAATATTGAATATATATTACGAAAACTGGAAAATGAATTGTTAATATAGAAAAATCGTTCATGAATACTGAAAAATCATTTATGAATATTCCCAATCATTGAAAAATAATTTCCAACATTCATAATACATTTTCCAATATTATGGGTATGTCATGTGTACCTGAAGGCATCCTGGTCCGAACGAGGACCAGAGTCATTAATTATAAGGATTTTATTATTGCTCTCCTGATTTTTTTACACTTAAATTTCTGCTAATTTTCATTTTCCTTTCATGAGGACTTTTACTCATTTTTGAAGTTTGAATCAGAAATATCTTCAGATTGTTGGAAGGTTTCTGCCTCTGACACGGCAGGATTCTCCTATGCTCACTGAGTAGTGTTGCTCACACGTAACTCACATATACTTTTTTCTTCCGAGACAAAACTTTGAAAATATTCTAGCTACCAACAAAGCGATAATTTGAGCTTAATTCTAACATTGAAAACATTATTCTTTTTATATTTATACTCACTAAGCATGAGATTGGGATGCATGAAAAGGGTGTCAAGTTATCTACATGTATATAAACTGTCCTTGACCACTAATTAATAAAATGAAATGATTAACTCGTGACAATGATTGACCTATGAAATCTTGGTAGGCTGGGCATTATGGGGATTTCATGACCGGTCATACTCTACACATATTGTTTGCTGATTAACGACAAATCTATGCAAGCAATAGCAATGGCTGGCGAGCTATAATTTTTGGATCTTCGATGCTTTCAGTGGGTATTGTAAAAAGGGGCAAGACATTTCATCCAGTTATCATAGAACCACAGGCAGCTGCCACAGAGGGACCAATTATGAAAACAATAAAAACGAAGCTTTATTACACATTTTCCACAGGTATTGTTATCTGTTGGATCGTATAAAAGATCATAAAACAGCATAATGTGGTCGGGGTATCATTTCTACCCCCCTATTTTATGATATCCTACCCCTATCCTATATGTTTACATATCTATATATGTTTGCATTGTAAACATATAGGATAGGGGGTAGAAACGATACCCCAACCATATTATGCTGTTTTGTGATGTTCTATACCATCTTACAGATAACAACACTCGAGAAAAATGTGTAATAAATCTTCGTTTTTATTGTTTTCATAGTTGGCCCCTTTGTGGCAGCTGCCTGTGATAGAACACACCATGACCATACTATTTCATTTATTTCACTTTGTAATTCCGAATCAATACCAAATGTAATTATCTTGTCGTCTTGAACACTAAATTTTGCTCCTCATATTATAAATGACCAACGACCCAGCTGGAAACCCATGATGCCTTGCATCAACCATCGATACTTGTGTGGATTTGTTTTCACACAGGGGCAAAGCTCCAGGTTTGACTGGAAGAGATGTTTCTGTATAGTGGCGCCACCTATTGCTTGTAAAACAAATTAAACGACATCTTCGATACTGGAGAGCAGAAAAGGCAAGCATGGCTGCCACCATCAACACACCACATGTGCAGGTTAAATTCTTCACCAAACAGTCGCAGTAAGTTATATTTCTTGCTTTAAGAGTAGGCTTAAAAGAAAGAAGAAAAATATAGAAGATGGAATAAATTGATATTTATCTTTGGAAGTAGGTACAAATTGAACATAACTTTACAAAATGCTCTAGCCCCTGCAACTTGCAAGTCAAGTGCTATTGCTAACCAAAGCTCTAGACTAGTTGCAAGCATATCAAGTGATGTTTTCCTGTGCCAGAGCAATACCAATAGCTCTAGACAGTGGACACTGGACAGTTAACACTGTAAATTGCTTCGAAATTGCACAACAGTGTTGTTGACTAGAAAGTGCAAGTCTTGTAGGATCACTTAGCAGTTCAAATGATTCAAGTGATTTGATCTTAGATGAATAAAAGAATGGATATGTAGTGAGAGACCAAATACAGCACTATAGGACTGGCTATGCCAGGGGCCTGGCCTATGTATGATGTCACTAGGAGACAAAGACCAATGAGGGCTCCAGTGTCGTTTACATTAAAGGTATTTGGTTTATAGTCTTGTATCCACTGAAGTGCTCACACGACCTTCCTCCCCTAGCAGGCACTGTACATACAGAAACCATTTCAATCCCCCGGGGGATATTCCAGAGCAACTGGCAGCATATAGCGCACACACTCTAAGCACTGCCTTATTTATGCTAGGTACCCATTTTGCAGCTGGGTAGACTGAAGCAATATGGAATAAACTGTTTTGCCCAAGAACGACCTAAGTGCCCGGAGTGGCCGGGAATCGAACCGGCGACCCTCTGATTACTAGTCCGACACCCAACCAACTGAGCTACTTTGTCCCCAACATTACAAAGAAATCTGCATGCCAAATGTGTGGAACGCGACTTTTGGTTAGATATTCGCCGCGGCCATCCTGTTCGGGTTGACTGGCTGGTTTCATATCCACTTGATGTTATTTATCTAAGATTTGATGAAAGTGTTGGATAGTCATGAATGTCGATCACCAGATACGCAACCAGCAGATCTCGCTCAGCAGCCTTGACCGGACTCCTAGCCCAGTTTTTGACGAGAGCCACTCAAGAGGTGCTTTCTGCGCATGTGGGTGACCAACTTCCTTTATGATGTTAACTAATACAAGAGCGCTCTCATCTGCTTTGTCTCCTTGTACGGCTGGGCTGGATAGGCACGACATCGAGTGATCGGCAAAGTCGTAAGATCGATGTTCAACATGAGATTACATCGATTGCCGAACTCGATACGCCCCCCCCCTACCTCCATATTTTTCCCTACCACCAAAATACAAAAGAGCCTACCCTATTCTTTAAAAAGACCGCGGCGCTGAGCCGGCCACAGCCGGCCGCCATTGAAACTGCACTACGATAGATACTATTGCACGCGGTAGTACTTGGAAAAGTGTGGAGAGGGCCACGCAATGTATTTTACATGGTGCTGGTCCAGCCCCCACCACACTTTTCCAAGCACTACCGCGCGCGACAGAATCGAATCGAGAAAATCGACATCGAGAAAAATTAGGCAATTATTCGTATCGCAAAAAAATGGCTGATGAGCACAACCCTATCTCCTTGTGGCATCATACCTTAGATATATGAATAACAACATCAGCTGCGCTCGTAGTACATTTGTACAGCTATGAAAAAGTCGAAAGCAGCTCTGCGCAGGCAGCATGCCGAAATTTCAGAAAGCGTGGACAATGGCGATCTCATGGCAACCTTCAAATCGGCGTATGGTCATGCCATTTTCAAATTTTATTTATTTCATTTTGATTGAATCACAAATGAGAAAAATGAGATTACAAACATGAAGTTGATTCCTCCAAACTTTAGCCAGTCTGTAACATATTAGGTCATTTAAGGTTGGAGTGTTATACACACTATTGGTACTCAAAACTGGGTCTTAGGTAGGATTTAGAAAATGCCAGTCTGAAACAGTAAACTGCATTTAACAGCCTATTGTGTCAAATAGTGCAATTAGCACTTCAATCATGTCTAAGAAGATGGTTTTAAAAAATTAGGTTGTTATTCCCAAAGAGTCATAATGGAGATTTCTTCATAGAAACTTTTGTTTGTGTTGATTAGTGTATTTCAGGAAACTGCCTGTACAAGAGACAGTCTGGATGGCAGGGTAATAGCCAAGATTTAGAAACTGGGTGCCCAAAAATGGCAGTTGTAAAATTTTTGGCCACCCTATTTTTCAAAGGAGGCCACAGTATACTAAGATTACAACCATCAATATGTATTTCTTTATTGAAATAAGACATAACATTCATATACAATATCCTGGGAATTATATTAAGGTGAAAAAAGTTGATTATATGCTTGAAATTGACATGTTAAGAAGTTACCAACAAAAGAATTTGGGTGTTCTGGGAAATGATTTTTGAGGTGTCCAAATGACACCCATACAGCTTGCTGGCTAAGACTGCAGCACAGGTCCTGGATAAGTCCCTACTTATGTTTCAAAATGTTTTTACTGTTAAATTGGTGTTTATGCATTGTCTGTGTTCTTTTTCTTTGTAGATATGCTGTTCCTGAAAGTCCATTCTCAGTCCCATCAAGTGTGGGTGTGGTAGAGCTTAGCAATCTCATCAATGGCATCCTACAACAAGGTAAGATAAAACAGAGAAATACATCCCCTTGATCCGCAACCCCATAGGCACAGCATGCTAGTACCTAGGGTATGTGCGCCTCGGGTTAGGCGGTGTAGCCTGGGGAAGTATTGGTCACGTGATTTTTTTCAGCAGGCAGCAGGCAGCCAATCCTGGGGGTACACAGGTTATCTATGACTCATATAGTGGGAGACAGCGAAATTTGATGATGCATGTTCAGTGCCCACTCCCTGTCTACTACTCCCAGGATAAAACAACATCATTCTCTACAAAATTAAAATTGTGTAAAAAAAATGTTCAGAATTAGAGTTTACATTCAGTAAACAATTGAGAAGCAACTCTAGATTTAGAAAAAAATCATTTCTTAGTTTCCATGATTTTCCATATAAAATGTGGCATCTGAAAAATGTTGTCTTCTTTGTACACAATCATTATGTAATGAGCCCTTGTTTGGATTGCTGTGTTTCAGATGAGGAGGAAGGGCTGTCGGTGGAGTTTGACTTCCTCGTCAGCGGAGAGTTTCTACGAGTGTCACTGGACAAACACATGGAACAAAATGATATATCAACAGTAAGACAACTAAAATGGGATATATTTAACGTGATGCACAACATTATCATTTTTAGGGATTGGTACTAGTACTCAATATGATACCAAACATTGCTATGGAATAAGAAAAAGTGTTATCTATTATGTATCTATTAGCGAAATATCTGAAGTTGACAGTGCTAAATTTAACAAATGTATGTTGCTGGGAGTCAGGAAGTATCGTTAAAAATATTGTTATCTTATAATATTGTATCGTTAAGGAAATATCAGTATTATATCGTAATGGGAAAATCTTTAAAAGTGCCAGTCCCTAATCATTTTCCAGTGGCACTAGAATGTTAATTTCTAAATAAAATTGTTTTGTATCTGCATATGTTGTGTCTTATTTAGTACATCATGTAAATTATTTTGATTTTGTATCAAATGTTTTTTATTGATTAATCCAACTAATTGAATGAATGCTGTGTCAGCTAACTCAGCTTTACTGAACCCTGAACCCATAAAAATCATAATTTTTAAAAAGTGTCTCAAATTACTGAGAATTTACGGTAGAGCCACAAACCATGTAGGTATTTCTTTATGTGTGACATGAAAATCTCTGCCTATTCCAGGAAACTGTAGTTGAACTTGAATACATTGAGAAACAACCAGCACCAAAACCTGAAGACTCCCTGCTCCACGATGACTGGGTTAGCTGTTTACAGGCAGCAGGAGACTAGTAAGTGAATTTGATTATCTCACACAAATTTAAACCACACAAATTTAAATCACCCTAGGAAATTAGGCCACTATAATTATTGGGCAAAATAATTTCAGGGAAATCTGAGCCACCTTTTGTATACTTTGTCTGTATTTTCAGAAAACATGGGCCACCTCAACCCATAAAAATTGTAATTATTAAAAAAGAGTCCCAAATTACCAGGAATTTACGGTATATGTGTGCATGGTTCTTTAGGTTATGCTACCACAAATGCATTTATGCGTATATGTGTCATTAGACGGGACTGGGTTAAACCTGGGAGTAGTAGACAGGGAGTGGGCACTGTGCATGCATCATCAGATTTTGCTGCCTCACACCAATATGAGTCATAGATAACATGTGTACCCCAGGATTGGCCGCCTGCTGGTTTCACAGGCCTGGGTCAGACTGAAATTGCCGCGAAATCATGTGACCAATACTTCCCCATGCTACACCGCGTAACCCGAGGCGCACATACCGTAGGTACTAGCATGCTGTGCCTATGGGGTTGCGGATCAAGGGGATGTATTTCTCTGGTTAAACGCCTTCTGAAACAAGGTATGTATCTGTGATATAATTTGTTTCAAAATATATGAAGTCTGGTATTCATAATTATTTCTCATCCAAAGAGAAGAATCTCAAAAGGATCTTTAGAACTGGTCAAGTCGTTCTTTTAGTAAGCTTTAAAGCTAAGTGCACATATACAGCTTTGTGCATCACAGATTTGGAGTAAAACTACTACTTTGATTACACAGATTTAAATTACATTATTCTGATAACATTTGGCCAAATACTCCCTGGTGTTACATCATCATGTGTATGTTTTGAAATGTATCTTTTTGTTCTTTATAGCATTTTAAGCGGCTGCTATGACAACACAGTGAAGTTGTGGACCAAAGATGGACAGAATCTAACCACAATTCCCGGTCACTCTGGAGCTCTCAAATCAGTGGCCTGGATAAAACAAGGTGTGCTTATTTTTACATAAAGAAGATTACGTAAGGGTTATCATCTATCTATCTAAATGATATGAATGTTGTGCTAAGTGTCACTCAGGAGCTTCAAAATCAGTTGCCTGGATAAAGAAGTTATGCTTATATTTACCTAAGGATGATATTTATAAAGGTAACTCCTGCTGCCAAACTGGAGTCTAAGAAGCCTGATTTTCCTCTTAGTCGCACTGCTCTGTCGGTCCCTGGTCATTTGAGCTTTGAGTGTAGTCAGTGAAGTCAGATTTTCCTATCTGGACTCTGCCCAAACCAGTCCAAAATAATTGTCCTGTATATAGCATTTAAGGTTTATGGTCCTGCACATGAGCCAGATAGCATCATGTGCAGGATTTTATCATGCATGCAATGCCTAGCCAGTTCACAGGGTGCACCATTAAGAATGGCAAAGATGGCGTCCTGTGGTTCAAGTAAGTACACATGTACAAAATATATTTATTTTAGACTGCTTCCACATAAACCAAATTTATCTCGTTTATGTGGAAATTGGATTTCGGCTAAGGACCAGAATGGCCTGATCCCATTCTATCTGGTTTATGCAGAGTTGCCTCTATATATATATATGTATCATGTAAAATGTTATTCTTGTAATTAGTAAAGACAAACCATGCAGGCGCAGCCCTTAGAAGATGAAATTTGAAATCCATATTTCTAGCGTTTTGTTCTTTGCAGTATGGATGCTAATTTGGAAACATGATTTTAATTATTTGTTTTGTTTTCTGCAGATGATGAACCAATCAAGCGCTTCCTCAGTGGGTCACATGACCAGACGATTCTGATGTGGGAGTGGAATCGCGAGAATAACGCTGTTGATTGTGTGCACACGTGTCGCGGTCACGCCGGAAGTGTGGATTGTCTTGCTGTCGACGCCTCAGCAACCAAGGTGAGAATTCAACTGTTTATAAATACACATAACTCGCTACAGAGGATGACCACTTCCTTGATTTCTTGAGAAATGTTATCAAATAAAAACCTATCAAATGAATCCCCTTTAAGCACCATAGATTAATACACAATTAACCCTTATGCTGCTGGTAGCTAATTTGACCAAAACAAGATGATGCAAAAATCCTGAAAAATTAAATGAAACCTAGTCACATGGGTACTCATCTGAGAATACTCACTGCAAAATTTCCTATGAATACCAACATGATAGGGTTTAGATGGTTTTCAATAATCTTTGCGTCCTTGTGCTTTTGACGAAAGAAGCCTTATCATAGGAAGGTTAAATAAAAACCTATCAAATAAATCCATTAAACCCGTTAATGCTCACAGCGGCGAAAGACAACCTTACTATTTTGACAAATTCTCTAGGCAAAAGTAAAGTTGGGAAATATCTGAAGGAGGAATTTTAATCAGAACACTACTAATAATAACCCTTTATCAAGTGTTTTTGTAAAACTTAATTCCCAAGTGTCGTGGGATGTTGAGGATTTGTTCCAAAAGAACTTCCTGCATTCTAAGGGATGTTTTAGAATCTTTTTCTGTTTCCAGTTTTGCAGTGGATCGTGGGACAAGATGTTGAAGGTTTGGTCGGCCGTCCCCAACCCTGATGAAGTGGCGCCTGAAGATGAGGCGGGCGAAAACCCGGTGAAGAAGAAAAAAACAGATGGTGCCAAAGTGCCCAAACGGGTAAGTACTGTAATTTTGCGAGTATAAGACACACTTTTTTACACACATTTTTACACACAAATTGGGGATGTGCACTTTACACAAAGCTAAGGTCTATACATAATTTTAAAGGCCTCAACAAGGGTTGCGTCTTATGTATGGGGGTGTCCATTACACGCAAAATTATAAAAATTGTGTTTGTGTTCGAATCCTACAAGTTCAGAAATTTGAAAGGACCTGTTCTGGTTTACTATACAAATTACCCAATTTTTTTCAAGTTTCATGAATTTAACCGAAACTCATATGATCATGTAGTGAGGTATTGCTTGTTCATAATTGCTAACATATTCCCCCATTCACAAAAATGAAACTCAAGTAACCTGACCTGTAGCTGTTCCCTAGGGATTCTTTGTCTCTCAAATGACCTCAATGGATAGTGTATTGCCCTGCATATGCTCTTTTGAACTATCTAGTATAATGAATTTTATACAATTGACCAAGGGTCACTTAATCACAAAATTCACCCTTTTGCCGAGCGAGCGCGTTCAAATGAAATTCACATAATCTGTATTTATCAATACTACATAACATATTAACCTGGCTTGAACGCGCTCGGTGGGCAAAGTTACTATTTGGAACCATTTCCACACAGGCTCAAATCTCATTAGTATAGGCATGGAGGCAGCCATTTTGTTGAAGGTCATAGGCCAATGTCACTACATTGAATATTTCTGATTTTCATCAAAATCATTAAGTAAGGCCTTCTATGAAATGTCATTACTGGATCTCCTCCAACGTCTTCATAGTATACCCACAAAATAGGTTTTTGATCACCTGGGTACAGCTATAGCTGAAATCTGATTCAATGCAAATATGCTGACACATGTCATTTCAGAGGGGTCATATGCAATATCCAGGGCGAGGGTTGGGAAATATGTTAGCAATTATGAACAAGCAATACCTCAGCTACGTGATCATATGTGTTTCGGTTAAATTCATGAAACTTGAAAAAATTGGGTAATTTGTATAGTAAACCAGAACAGGTCCTTTGCTTTTTGTCATTTTTTCTGCTATACTATGGCTAAGATTTAAGTGGTAGAGGAAAGCGCAATAACCAGCAAAAACCACCCCCTATCCTTAGGTTACTAACAACTTCTTCACATGTCCAGATGATTTGAACTTAGACAGTGGTGAGAGACAGGAAGCAAATCTCTGGCAACACCTTAGACAACTTGGCTATTAGGGCATAATTATTTATTATCATTATTATTAACCCATTAACACTCAAACAGCTAAAAGAGGCCTGATGATTTCTGAAATATTTTACTTACATAAGCATTTTCTTGAAATTATTTGAAGGAGAAATGTTGATCAGAAGCTAAACAACTCTCCTTCAAATATTTTGTGAACTTTCGCAAGTTATTTTCAAAAGTATGAGAGTAGCAGACAAAACATTCTAGAGATACTCTGAGTGTTAATGGGTTAATGTCATTATTGTTATCATTATTATTATTACAATTATTATTATTATTATCACTATTATCATTATTATTGCCATGTACATCTTAGAGTTATTTTTTAAGTTGTCCGACCATGTGCGCACCCATATGCATAAGGATTTTGCATGTGAATGTGGGTCTGTTAATACACCTAAAGAACCCAGCCCACCACCCAACCCTGTTCCCTAACTGCCACTGCCTAAGTGTCATCACTGCCCTGTTTGTGTTGCAGGTACCACTGATGACCCTGTCTGGTCATAAGGAGGGTATATCAGCCACGGCCTGGCTGGATGAGAAACAAGTGTGCACGGCCTCATGGGATCACACCATTAAACTCTGGGACCTCGAGCAAGCAGCAGAGGTTTCTACACTGGTAAGTTACTGTATATGGCTTTAACCCATTAACACTCAGAGCAGCCAAAAGAGGCCTGACGATTTTGGAAATATTTAACTTACAAACACATTTTCTTGAAAACATTTGAAGGAGAAATGTTGATCACTAGCCAGACAAGAACTCTCCTTCAAATGTGTTGTGAATTTTTGCTTTATTTAAAAGATATTTTCAAAAGTATGAGAGTAGCAGACAAATCTTTCTAGAGAAACTCGTAATGCTAAAAAATTCACTTTACAGCCCTGCTGTTGGGGTATTTTTGTGCTACTTTAAATTTGCACATTCAAGCACTCAAGCTAAACCATATACAAAGCAGGATATTTATTTGAAGGAGGTTATTTTTGCGCTATCATGGGGAGCGGGAAAGTAGTGAAAATTTAAATGCCTGTAAAAAAGTTATACAGTAACCTATTTATGCTTACAGCAGTCAAAACCAGCCTGATGATGTTGATGAACTCTTTCAAGTTAAAGCATAATTTGGAAAATATTTGGAGAAGTTTAATCAATACACTACTTACAACTCTCCTTCAAATATTTTGTGAAATAATCCTTAATACCAAAGTTATTGTCAAAAGTAGAAACAGAGAGTATGCAGTTCTTCATAATTCAAAATAAAAAGACTAAAAATTATTGAATATTGTTTCTTATAAATGTTACGCTGTTTAGTTTTTTCCAACAATGATCTGCTCCTCTTCTCACAATTTCTCAAAAGATTGCTTGAAACTGGCTCATTTCTTTTTGGAACTGACTGTCATGCAATCAGTAGAAACAGAGTATGGGGTTCTTCATAATTCGCCATAAAAGGACTACAAATTATCAAAAATTGTTTCTTATACATGTTACAGTTACACTGTTTCATTTTTCTAGACTAGCTCCAAAGTTTTTCTCGAAAATTGTTTCTTATTCATGTTACACTTTCATTTTTCTAGACTGGCTCCAAAGTTTTTCTCGAAAATTGTTTCTTATTCATGTTACACTTTCTTTTTTCTAGACTAGCTCCAAAGGTTTTCTCAAAAATTGTTTCTCATTCATGTCACACTTTCATTTTTCTAGACTGGCTCCAAAGTTTTTCTTGGAAATTGTTTCTTATTCATGTTACACTTTCATTTTTCTAGACTGCCTCCAAAGTTTTTCTCGATGTGTCCTACTCTCCACTAAATAGATTGTTGGTATCAGGTTCCTCAGATAGACATGTACGATTGTGGGACCCTAGGGTCACAGGTAAATACTTTTGTTTGTATATTTTAATATTTTATTTTCTGATGCTTTCCATTTTAACCCTCCCTATGCTGAGGCTACAATTCTCCAAAGCACAATGATGCAAGGATTTTTTAAAGCCGTCTAAACCCTGTCATATTGATATTCATTGGAAAGAAAGAGTCCCCAGGGTTTCAATCATTTTTTACGATTTTTGCATCATATTGTATTGGCCAAATAAGCCAACAGCAACATAAGGGTAAGTTACCCTTTCTTAATCCTTTCTTTGTCAGTTTTCTTTTTCTTTCTTCTGTATTTCATATTTTTTTCATATTGTCTCCCTTTTATTCAGAAGAAAAATATAATTAAAGAAAAAAGAATTGTATTTAAACCTTTCTCTTATTTTGATACTGTTGAAAGGGACTCAGGTCAAGAAAGAGACACACATCCCTAATTCTCATATTCAACCGTTATGCCGATGGCCAATACAAGATAAAAAAAATACCTGAAAAAAGACTGAAACCCTGGCACATGGGTACTCATCTGAAAGTTCTCAGCGAGAGCTATCAAATCAATACCAGTATGACATGGTTTAGATGGTTTCCAAAATCTTTGCATTCTTGTGCTTTGGACGAAAGTAGCCTCAGCATTGAAAGGGTTAAGTTCTTTAACTAAGTAAATTTTCAATGATGTCATGTTTCAGGGAAGTTACATATTAGAGATCAGAACATGTTAGAGTGAAATCCAATCACTTCTCTACATAACTTGACTGTATTTCTATTTGATATGTATACCATTGTTCTAGATTGTAATGCTTCCTCTTTCTCTCTATAGATGGCGCTGTAGTCAAGTCAACATTTACATCACACAATGGTTGGGTAACAGGAGTGGCCTGGTCACCAAACAATGAAAACCTCTTCATATCAGGGTCCTATGACAATATCCTAAAACTATGGGACACTCGCAGGTAAGGGTCCTATGTCAATATCCTAAAACTATGGGACACTCGCAGGTAAGGGTCTTATGACAATATCCTAAAACTATGGGACACTCACAGGTAAGGGTCCTATGACAATATCCTAAAACTATGGGACACTCGCAGGTAAGGGTCCTTTGTCAATATTCTGAAACTTAGGGATACTTGTAGTAAAAATGCACTTACCACTCACAAACTCGAGTGGCTCGAGCCCTGGGTCAAACTCGCCGAGCTCGAGCTGAAATGTTCAAATCGTGAGCTCGTCTATGTTGGGAACACAAACGTAACGCAGAGCACCTAACACATTTTTAACATACATAACTACTTATCGATGTCATGTCTTCTTTACAATCTCTAATGTATGCATTTAAGGGGTGTTGAGTGTTATACTGACCTTTGTACCTCCTCAGCACTTTTTAAAATTAAATAAACATGGCAATGATAATAAATCTCCGCCAATAAATATTCATTTCTTTATAGCTGGGCTAGAAAATAAGTATTTTTTTTGGAAAATCGGAATGCCCGTGAGCTCATGAGCTCACGAGTCAAACGGGTGGTGAGCTCATGAGTTGATCTCCCTCCGTGAGTGCAGCTCTAATTTGTAGGTAAGGTTCCTGTGTCAGTATGCTGAAACTGGGATACTTGTAGGTAAGGGACCTATGTCAATATTCTGAAACTATGGGATACTTTTTGGTAAGGGTCCTATGTCAATATTCTTAAACTTTGGGATACTTGTAGGTAAGGGTCCTATATCAATATCCTGAAACTATGGGACACTCAGATGTCTTGAAAATAGAGAATCTCAAAAGACAAGAACTTGGCCAGAAATTGTTCTACCTATCGTATTTTCTGGCATCTTCCTGGATAACACCTTTCCAGAGAACTTTTTTACTACCTTTTCTTTTTGTTTATATTAAATCTTATCCTAACAAACCATCTTGTCTGATGTGGATCTGCTCTTTTTTTGGTGTTTTGGGTTAATGGATAAATTCACATCAAAGTGTGTAGCATTCTTTCCATGGAAATTCAGCCTAGCAAACCTTAGCAACTTTTATTCTTTATTCGTTTCAGCCCGAAGGCTCCTCTGTACAACATGGCAGGTCACAAGGACAAAATCCTGGCTGTTGATTGGTCAATACCACAGATGATGCTCAGCGGAAGTAGCGACAACACACTGAAAATATTCCTCCATTCCTCTTCGCAAGAATCATCAGATTAAAAACATTTAGTACTAACTTTTATCATTTATTTAAAAGAATTTATACAGGTAACTTCACTTTCCTCAGACTTGAACGTATCCTGGACAAAAGTGCTGACCCCAAATCATTGCTATCTACTTACCGTATTCGCCCGAATAAGCGCACCCCCCCCCCCTATTTTTCACAGTTAGAGGAGGGGGTATGGCTAGCGCAATTGTCATGAAAAACTTGTAAAACTTCCCCCCAGAAGAAGTAAGAAAAGCAAAATCACATACCTTTCCTCTTGCCGTGACTGCAAACCAGCACTAAATTCCACCATTTCACTGTGCGCTTAATCGGGCGAATACGGTAAATGTCAGTTACCTCGCACACTTTTGCTGGGTCCCTCTTTGTCCGTGGTAAGCAAGGTTACCTGTATTTAGTTTTAACATCATTTGATTTCATTTCACTTATGACTTATCAGTATTGTTGAAGTATTCATTAAATTCTCAATAGCTTTCATGGCGAGTTATCTGTATTTAGTTTTTAACATCATTTGATTTTATTTCACTTATGGACTTATCAGTATTGTTGAAGTATTCATTCAATTCTCCATAGCTTTCATGGTGAGATTTAAAAGATGACTAGAGTATCTCTGGAATTTCTGCTAATACATGTATTTTGAAACTGGAGTTCATCATATTGGGTTAACCTTTCCTATGTGGAGGCTACTTTCGTCCAAAGAACAAGGACACATATTTTTGAAAACCATCCAAACCTTTTCATTTTGATATTCATTGGATAGCTCTGACTGAGTACTCTCAGATGAATACCCTTTTGCCAGGGTTTCAGTCATATTGGCCAAATTATCTACCACAGCATAAGGGTTAACCTAAGATTTCAGGTTTCACTTTGAAAGGAATTAAAGTATGAATCCTTAACCTGTATTTTTCGACACAGAGTTTGGTATCTGTAGTTGTCATTGATATTTTACTAGTCATTTCTACCTTAACATAATCATGCCCAGAAATATATTTGTAGTGTCTTTTGGACTTTTTTTGTACTTTTGAAAATAACTTTGGAGTAGAGCATGAATTAAGTTTGACAGCTACAGGCATGAATGGGTCATAAGATTACCATGTGTGTTAGGAATTTCCTGAATATTTGAATTCAATATTGGAGAGATGGAAGCCTCACTGTTTTTGAGGAAATTGTACCCGTCTCGTAACAAAGTATGCGTGTATGTATGCAAATATTTTGAAATAGACTTGTTCTTACATCCCAAACTTCTGAACTGAGCATCTCACTAAATTTGGGCTTAAAATGAAATACTTCAAATGATTGTCCATTAAAACACTATCTTTCTTTCATCCTATACTAGAGGTGTGTTTATGGACAAAAAAAAAGCTGCTTGTCTGAAACCACAATCACAAATTTGTGTCCAAAATTGGTTATTCAGCTACTTCACATCCTTTCACCAAACACATAAGATAGCCTAGTGTCAGAAGGGGCTATTTACACTTCAGCACATCTTCGAAGATTATTCTTTTAAGAAAAGTAACGGGTTTTTGCCCTTAAAGATCTAATTGAAAATTCATCTTAAAAACTTATGCCTATCAGTGTCTTGGAAAGAGTTTTTTTAAGAAATTGCCTGTCCAAAAGACTGGGCAGGTCCAGGCTATTTCATTATGAAATTGTTTCGCTTCAGAATAAAATATAAAATCAATATAATCATTTAGTTCTTCAGGTATTTTTAAGTAACGCAATTGTTGTCTTGCGCATGGTAGAATATGTTAAGTGTACATATATGGGAAAATAAATAACAAACAAGACAAGTTTTGAGTTGGAATATTTTATTTTTCTACATGATTCCATTTTCACAGCAGATTCTCCAGAACACTCCCATCTGCCCAAACCCACAAATTCCCCATTCTAACGGTTTCACAAATTACACAACCAAATACATTACCAAGTGCAGAAATAACTCACAAAAATGTCATTACATATCCTGTTACCATCACTACTCCCTCTAGCCATCAGGCTAAGAGAGTGAATTACTGTTGAATTCTTCAACCTTTTTCAGTATGTACCAGATGCTAGTGTAAGAAATAGCCCATAGGGGGCAGCACACTAGCCCCTATTTTCATTGGTCATTAGCACAACTGAAAAATTAGGTCTAGAATTTGAAAACATGATGGTGACTGAAATCAATTCTGCTTATCAACTTATACAACGACAAAAGCCCAATAGGAAAAGTTTGCTCCCAGATAACAACACAAAGTCACATAATAGGAAACGGTTGCCATGGTAACATTCACTCAACTGTAGGTTTTTTCAAAAACTTGGTCTGAAGCAATGAATTTAGAATCATTGACTAACTCCTGTAGTGAGAACTTTACCCTGCTTCTGAACTTGATTTTCGTTTTCATAGCTGATTTCATGGAATGAATCGTAGTCTATGTATCTAGCTGTAGGTCAAATGTCTTGGTAGTATATAGTATATCAGTACTCTGCTGCTGCTCCTCTCCTAATCACGATGGTCGCTATGATGTGATGAGAATGTTTATTTTTATATATATATGAAAATATGAAATGTCTCTTCCTCAGTTTTCAAATTTTCCCAGAATATCACTGTCACGGAATAGTTGGTACTCCTGAAAAATGTAAGTAGAATAATAAATATCATGATGTATTGAGATTGCATAAAAGGGTACAGAGCAGAGAGTATTTGTTTGTCCACCGATTTTTGTCAACCGACATTTAAAACTAAGTGGCTCAAGATGCAATTAAGTAAAATAATTAAACACAAACTCTTGATTGGAAAATCAGACTTAGATTTGACTTCCAATATTTGAATCCTGCAAGCATAAGAACTACTAATTGAAAGTTTGAACTTGCTTAAAATCAACATTTATGAAAGTCCTGATAAACATTTTTATATTACACGACTTAGGTAGCCCAGCTGTATCTAATTTAAAGGATTTGTTCACCCATAGTTTATCTCAGTATCCATGAGACAGACCAGCATAGCTATGCTAGGACTAAGACTTCTCCAGGGGTTAGGGGGCATGCCCCACAAGTGAGACTTCGATAGCATTATTCAGTGTAAAATCTCAGAAAAAGAACTTGTAAATTTTCAATACAATGAAAATTTTGGTCAAGACCTGGACTTCACTTAATGGAAGTCAGATGGAGGTTTTACTAACCTGAACCACTTTTCACTCACCCTGGGAGTGTGTGAAACATGTCTATTGAATGCAATGGTTGTTGTTATGAGGCCTTAACACTCAGCCGGATAAGTGGCTCTATTGATGAGGATAATGATCACAATCGAACATCCAAAAGAAAGGAGGGATTGTAGACTACTATCTCTAGTGTTATTAGGTATTCAGACTTATTTATTTTATAACTTACTGTGTCATTGAGTTCAACCTTCGTTCCACCATATTCAGGAAGCAACACACTGTCACCGACCTTCACACTGGGTTCCACCAGATTTCCAGCCTGAAATACAAAAAAGTTAAAGGGAATCAGATGTGTCTATAGTCACAGCCAATAGGGCGTCTGGGTATCATTTGGACACCCAGGCCAGACCCTCAAAAATCACCCTTCAGGACACCAAAAATGTTTTGATAGTAATATCTTAAAATGGCAGTTTTAAGCATACAATTGAATTTTCTCACCCAAATTAAATTTTCGATGATGTATAAGGTTATTATGACTTGTTTCAATAAGAAAATACATTTTATGGTAAAAGTCCTAGTGTATTGTGGTCTCTCTTGAAAAATAGGATGCCCAAAGACTTTCAATTTTGGGTCCACTGTTTCTAAATCCTTGCTAAAAACCTGGATGTGTCGCATAAAGGTTCTATTGGCCCAGGAATCCTGCGAACCACAAGCCCCGAAGTCCTAGGCTACAGAAAATTGTGTGCAGCTATAATAACATTTGTCTTTGACCTGGTTCTGCCAAGTAATGCTTGAGATGAAAAAATATTCCTACGACTACTGGGTGCAACATAGGTTCCAAAACATTACTTGCCGAGCGGGGCAAGCTGCCCCTAAAGTTTACTTGCCCCGCCGGCACTTATACTTGGCCTGCCACTCTCTTAAGAACAAAGGTGAGTTACATTGCGAGGACCCTGCCTAAATAATTACTTGCCAAGCGGGGCAAGTTAGGGTCTTATTCTGCTTGCCTGGTTACCGTTTTTTGACAAATTCACTTACAACTTGCAACGGGGCAAGTGGTTACTGTAGATTCACAAACGATTGTGTAGAGTAAATTTTGCGAATTTACAAAAAATGGATTTTTACGTTTTTTTCAACTTTACGAACATGGAGTGCCAGCTATACACTTAAAGTGGCAGCACTAATAATTGCAAATTTTAATTTTGCGTCCAAGGCTAAACGCAGAAAAAACACAAAAATTAAACTAATGCAATCTTTTCTGAATTAACAGTATGTTGCACTCTGGCCTAACCACTAGTGAAGTATATATATATATATTAGTGCTCTTACGATTAATCGGAAGCTCAAGCTTTTGCTCGTATTGCTGTCTCCTCCGAGCGCTCGAGTCGCCATTACAGCTCGCCGAGTTTGGCGAAAATGTAAATAAAGCCACATCGCATGTTTTACTGATATTCATCTGCCAGGTTTTTTGTCTTGATTATGTCTTTCCCAAGTGGGATCCCATCGAGATCGCACGATAGCAGGACGTGATTGGCTTAGGTAGGCATGGGCCAGTTCTAGTTAGCGTGATTGACAGCAATTTACGTTGCTCATTGACTTAGGCAGGCATGGGGTGATTCTAATTAGCGTGATTGACAGCAATTCATTTTGCTCAGCTGTTGATTTCACAGCACATGCGATGGGTAGTTAGGGCTCGTAATATGTCGATTAAGCGCTCCGCGGTTTCAGCGATTGCTCGAGTCGTTTTTTAGCGGCGAATCCGACCTCTAATATATATATATATATATACAATACTTACATCTGTGCGGCCTCCGGGTCCGACAGCTATGACAGTAGCCTGGAGAACTTTAGCCTGGGCCTTCTCTGGGATCATGATACCGCTGCTGGTCTTGGTCTCGGCAGCCAGTCTCTGGACCAGGACACGGTCAAAAAGAGGGATGAATCTTTTCAAAGCAGACTGAAAAATCAGAGAAAAGATGGCGGTAAGCATCAATGGGACTCAAAACTTCATCCTTTGAAAATTAATTTTAAGTCAAGAAAAAATTAACTTCAATGAGAATCGGAATTAACATTATTAAATCCATTCACATCTGCAGTGACATATGGAAATATCTTGATAACAAGGTAATATTTTGAGAAATATTTGACTGAATGATGATGTTCATGTTAGGTTCAACAAACCCCATTTCATGAGCTAACTGCAAAGTGTGTCTGACAATGTGTGCACACCAGATATAAATCAGTTATAACTGTGGGCTCTATGTGAAATTGTGCGGCACCAATAACTTAGTACAAATCTCGTCAATTTTTTTTTCCAGGGAGCCCATTTGCATCTTCAAAAGCTACTGAAAGCTGTGTGTATAGAAACCAGTACATCTTAGTGCTCCCTGCCGAAATTAGAGGGAGCTGCAAGAGAATTCAAGGGAGCTCTAGACTTCAGGCTCCAGCTAATTTATTTGAGCCCTGTAAACACTTTCTCTGAACCAATAATGAATGCAACACTCAAGTCTTACAGCATCTGTAATAGGCTTATCTGAGCTTGAGCTTTGGTGGATTTATGACAAAGTACAAATTTCCATTGTGACCATGTCCATGGTAGTTATGCAGTAGGCTTTATTTAACATGGTGCTGATATCCCGCTATGGGTAATGGCTGCCCTATGAGGAAGCAGCCTAGACAGGTGTCCAAAACATGCGACAAGCCAAACAACTATTTCAGCAATGCTTGACTCATAGTAGTGCCACCTGGTGACAATAACTATGCTGATTATTGTATAGCAGCCACCAGAAATTGTGGTATATCCAGGACTGAAGTATTTTCTGCAGACAAATTATGGAAATTAGTTTCAAACCTTTCTAAAGCAGTAGTTTTCAGAATAATCTTAGTGTGCCTTTGCTCCGAGGCTGACTTACTCTTTTAGTAACCTATTCAAAATTCTAAAGTATTGTGTCACAAAGTGAATTAATAAGTTTTTTTTTAAATGCTTGTTTGACCAGCAAAGGCAAGTAAATTGACATTTCAATAAATTAGTCACAGAAACATCATGGTGTCCTAGAAGGGTGGTTTTTGAGGGTTAGGGTGACCAAATGACACCCAGACAGCAGACGCCCTGCCAACTAAGACTTATGATGCCATGAAGGGGTCATGTTTGACTAATAGGCAGAAGAATTTTATTGGCCTTATTTGGTGAACAGTTAATAGACATCAGTAAATATGAATTAAATATGATGTAATCGGCCTTGGGTCAGTGTGATTTGGTCCAGCCGAGATATGTTGACAACTTGATGTTGCACATAAAGCGAAAAATTGCATAATGCGATGATTAATTAAGATAACGGGTCCTAGCCAACTGGTGTCTGCCAGCCAGGGGTGACCATAAAGTCAATTACTAATGCTGCAACTGGTGCTATCAATCACAATTAATGCAGTACTCTAGAAGGACATATCCCAGTTATAGCACATTTATGCACTGTTCCATTGAATATCTAGGGAATATATATCGTTCAGTAAAATATTTTAATGAGAGAAGGTAGGGTTCTGAATTTGCTATTTCAAATCAAATCAAATCAAATCAAATGCTGGCTCTAACTATTCATCTTAAAAACAATATACTAAAATAATGCCTTATTGGGTCACTTCAGTAGAAATTAAACTGAAACAAACACCTTTTCTTTCAAGTAACTGTCATTTGAGGGGAGATCAAAGCGGAACTTACAGACATTTATCAATTCTTGCCCTTTCTTTCTCTTCCCCCCCCCCCCCCCCCCTGAGCCCCCTCCCCTCAACCAGGGGAAAGAAGGAGTAAGGATGCCATTGCCATTAAGCATGAGCACTTATGAATTATCCTGACAAGACAAGAGGCCTAGCCAGCTGGCACTCACTTACAGATATCAAGCATGGGACGATCAGTACTGCCAGTCTCAACATGAAATCAGTGGCCAGAGTCCAAGTGTCCAGATCTGATAACAAGTCTACCTCAAATAGAGAGGCCCTCTAATCGTAAAACTGGCACCAAAGGTAACTGCAAGTCCTAGGCTTATCAACAAGGTGATCAGTTGAACCCAAGACTTGTATTAACCGGTTACCCACTAGGTGAAACCATATGTTTGTGCATGGTAGAGCAAGGTATCACAATTTCAATTGATTTTATTTTTTTCTTCTTTTTTTTAAAAAGTTAATGTAACCATCAACTGGTGATTTAAATCTAGTACAGCTGGTGATTTAAAACAGACATCAATATATTAAAGGTTAATATAAGGAAAATGTTATGGGTATTTCCAAAGATACATCAGCTGCTAGGTCATATATTCTAGAATTTACCCCTCCCCCTCATAACAAATTTCAATTACCTAATTAACCACTTAGAGGTGAATGCTCCATTTCCCTCTTTCTCTTTAATCTGCTAAGTTTTAAGTGCAATTCCTTCCACCTCACCTGAATACATTCCCACTTATGATACTCAACTGTGTCTACAAACCCCCTCAACTTGCCCCCCTAAATCAACCCCCTCATTTGCCCTTCACTCAGGGATTCAGCTGTACATGGAGATTTCAAGGAATCAGTTGGGATTTTTATGTCCCAAATTGACCCATGACCAATAATGGTTATGCAATCAGATGAATTGAGTCCACAGCATTAATGCAATAAACGCACATCACTTATTTTGACTAATTATTCCTGTTTACATGATGCTATTTCTCAAATATCTTACCATGTTTTCTGTGATGCTGTCAGCCTCTCAACTCACGTGTGGAAAAGGAAAGAGCAGTGCGCATGTGTTATGACCTTCAGGTTGAGAGAAAATACATGTTGATCTTACATTATTAGCTTCTTAACTTTTAGACAGCACTCCATAATTCATAAAGAGCTATGATCACAATAGTAAATATATATTTCTTTCGAATTGTATAGGATTAGAAGCATTAGACATTCCTAATTAAGAGAATTTTATGGGAAATACCCATGTTACATCAGCCTCTAGGTCATGTATTCTAGAATCTACTAGCCTGAACCTGTATATCAAATTTTGATTATGTAAGTTTGGCATAAAATGGTCTATTTGCCAATTTTCAACATTTTTATTTTTTAAGTATGGTACAGAAAATATTATTTTGTATTTGATTTTGTTATTCTATCATAATAAATCTACATATTTATTCGAATTAACTGTTTTGTCACCAGTGATTAAATTTATACATATTCCGGCCCTTTTTAAGGGCATATGCAGCCTCTTTCTGATCGTTCTCTAAGCCGGGCTCATCCACAACTAGCGGTTGACGATACGACGGTGAAATACGACCAAAGAATCACCTTGTTACATCTCTATTTTCAAAAACCTTTGGTAAGCATACTCGTTTATATCGATTCTTCCACTGCATGTTTAGTTGCGTTTACTCAGGTGTGTACTTGTCGAGGAAATTCGCTTTGAAGTTTGACGTCTTGAAGCTGCGTCACTCTATGTCATCCCAGACGGCGACGAAGACCTGATAGGACTCATCCTTGACCCTGCAGGCGCAATATCACTACCAACTAGACACTCTCAATATGTACGGGCTATATGTGTTTTAACAAAACGTTTTATATTCAAATTGCATTGCAGGAGACAAAGTATTACTAGTGCTAGGGCATGAACAGACTTGCTTTTATCCAAGAGAGGCTCTACGTAATAGGGCGTGCGCTTCACATTGAACTGAACATGGCGATCCCCTCTCCTGACCCACGTGGGTTGTACAACACTACTGTCAAATGGTGTAAACAAGTGATCTACCTCACTTCGACAGTAAAAAATGCATATGCATGAGTATAAGTGGAGCTTATTGCAAGATTTCATTCTCTTACGGTTATCCACGCACCAGTTTTGGAAACATTTACTCCCCAACATTTTGGTTAGGCTCAACTGACCTTGAACTTGTTGGTATCCAATGACCTTTTGATTGGGGTGAGGGGGTGTTGCTACCATTTTAAGTTGACCAGGTAAGGGATATGGAAATCTTATAATGTTAGGGACTGTCATGTTTTTTTTTGTTTTTTTTTATGAAATTGAACCAATGACCCCTGTGATAGCACCAGACAACAATGCTGGCACAGGTCATATTTTTTTCATCACCCAATCCAACCACACCCCCTCGGGGACCTCCTCCAACCGGAACCCCGCCCCCCCCCCCCTCCCCCTCTTCTCCCCCCAACATGAGAGACATAAAGTGGGGCATGTCAAAGCTTATTGCGTTATTGATCAACAGATTATTCTGCTGCATACATCTTCTATTGCAGGTCTGGCCTGTTCAATGACCATGGTGGGTCGGGTACGCATATTTATATAACTGGTGGATGGGCATGGCTCGCAATATAGAGAAACTGAGATATTAGCAAAATCTACAAGATTTTGTTGGGTCAGGCTGTTAGATATTCATAGTTGATGTCTAGAGTCCTTGCTAAAAAGTAATGGGCACATACATACACATCATAGCTAGTGGGCTTCTAGAACCCGGTTAGGGCTACCTACTACAGTTATAAATCAGGAGTTCAAGTTGCATAATTTGCTCTTTGAATTATTTTGAAAAGTTGACCTGGCAAGTAAGAGACAAATTACTCAAATAATCTACAGGTTTGGACTAAGATTTCTTTAAGGTGCTTCAGTACACGGGGGGCCACAATCTCTTTTCAATTGGCCGCAGACGAAGTCCAGCCGTCTCGACCGCAGACATTCCACTTGTAAGCCAGGACGCGTTTTTTCAACACATTCATGCCAGTGAGCCTGAACACTGACCTGCTTATAACCTTGTGATCAGAGCAATTGTAAAAATATTCAAAAGAGAACTGTTGGTCGAAATTAATTACAACTGTATAAGAACCGTAGATAAATGAAATAATATTTCTTTTCCAAGCCCTATTATTGTACGGCCGAACCTAAGTTTATTTTGGGTCACATATAACATCATTCTAATTTTTTTAACATTGAAATCTACTGCATCAAATAATTTGGAGTGGTTAAAAATCAAATACGAGAAGAGAGATTCAGGAGAAATGATCCGTTGTGTGCGCATCCTAAGCAAATACTAGTAGGTCACTCGCAATGTCAAACAACCTGGAGTCTAATAGTCAAACAACATTTGGTTTACTGTTGCATAAAACGAACGCAAGTGACTGACAGTGGAAACACTAGATGGCAGCACCAACCTAATACACACGTGTGCTGTTTTGGAAATTTAAGATAAACAACAACTCGAAATTCCAGTTTTATTGACGTATGATGTATGTTACATCACTGTGCACAGGCATACCACAATAGTGAATAGTGAGGCATTCGTTTACTCGAGTATGGAGTGATGTAGCGTGTCGTACGACAGTGCAGGTAATGCAAATGGCGACCGATCAGTGATTATACTACACTTGGTCACTTCAGGCATGAACTGTATAGAGTTGGCAGCATGATATGAGTTTATTTTGCGGTATGCCTGTGGGTATGATTACAAACAAACCCACATTGGATTTCAAAAACCTTACTGTTGCATAATTTGGTCGTCAAATCTAAACGTTTGGATGTTGTAATTTTCCCTTTATTTTGATCAATATTTTCGTTTGTTTTGCACTATCCAGCAGTTTAATGTTATGGTTTTCATGCAGGTTGGGTGTCTTCGTGCTCTGCACCTATAAATTATATAGACCCTCTGATATGATGGGCATACAGCCTGATACAGGCTGTATTCTAGGGAAGTCGGTTAACACTCTTTAAGCCCCTACTGAAGCACCTTAAGCACCACTTCCTTTCAGCTTTTGGAAAGGTTGATGCAATGATTGCATCAGCCATACATTTCTTATGTAATGAATAGCCAATCTTGCTGAGGCTTAGAAATCCTTGCATACAGTTACCAATGCTCAGTTGTAACCCTTTACCAATCTTCTGTGGACTGAGTGTGGAGTTCTGTGGACTAACAATTCTAGCATTCTAAGGATATGTAGAAATAAATATCTCAGGGCTTGTCAACTAGAAAAACTGAAACAGGAAAAAAGCCTCTGGACTCAGGACTCCCATCATAAAAACTCAGTGGAAGCTAGATGGATTCCTTGAAACTCCTGATTATAGCATTGCATATTTGGGAAGCAAATTGTATGCAGTTTGTGGAATATTGTCCTCACCTGATAAAGACAGCTTTAACACTAACTTCGAAATACTAGGCTACTTGCCCTAAATTTTACTAGCTCTGAAATCAGAAAATGTTCATGTTTTTCACCCACATTTTGGCCGGGTTCAAGGCAAACATAATAGAATGTTTATTGTTGTTTTACATATTGGGCGAGTTACAGACATCTGAGCATATTAAATTGATTATGTCTAATGTCTGTCAAATGAGTTGAGCTGGCTTTGCCACAATCAAATGCTCTTAAATATCACATGCCTTACTCAGATACATAGCCAAGCTTGAGGAAAGAACCTTGAGGGTTAGAACCTCATGCCCTTCATTTGTGTTATGTCTAAATGACAGGATCTTAGTATTGGCCCTGGGTGGGAAATCATTCTATTGGTATTATTGATGTTAATTTTACATATGGCTCGCACCATCTTGTGAGATAATCCTAGCTACACCTGAACAATACACACCACCTTGTATGACTAAAAAGATAAAGAAATGAATTTAAACGAAATTTAGATATTTCTGTTTCTTCAGACCAGTGTATTTAAAGTTTAAAGCCTTATTCTGGGTTTATGATAGAAATAATTTTGTAACTGTTAGAAGCTTCGTATTCTATAATCTTCACTGATGGGTCTTCCTATATCAGCAGGTCAAGAGATAAGAACGGGTACAAAGTTCTCTTAATGCCAAGGTGTGACAACTGGCAATTCTTAAATCACCCAATTGTTTACTTCCAGCCATTCCGTTATCAGCTTTAAGATATAAATGCTATGAGCAGATTTATTATAAGTTATATTCTGTAGAGGCCCCCGAATCTAACTTAAACCCCTCCTCTCCTGCCTAGTGATCTCTTTGCAAGTGTCATCTAATACTTCTTAAAATAATTATGGAAATAACATAAAATTTACAACATTTGGAGGGTATTGTATTATGTTCTGGTCAACATTTCTCTTTTAACTTACACATTTTTCAAAAATAGCTCTGATCTTGAAGGTAGTATCCCGAGTTAGGATGTTTTTGGCACCACGGGCATGCAATGGGTTGATGACTTGATGGACTGTCTTCCTTTAGTCAGGGCTCAACATTAAGAAAAAACTTTACAAGCCCAGCAGGGCTAGTTACCGTAACGTTTACTAGCCCTGAAATATTTTTGCTAGCCCTGATATATAAATAAAAATTTCCAAATAGTGACCAACTCCATAGCCTTAGTTGATAACATGAAAAGAATGCATTGTATTGTGTTGAATTAAAGTTTTATTATCATCCAGGTATGCAGAGCCAAAGGAGGGCTTCATACTTTTTTTAAGCGCTGATCAGTGATATTCTATCTAGCCCCTTGGGGCTACTCACAGTTAGAATTTACTAGCCCTGACTCTCAACAACTAGCCTGGGGCTACGGGGCTAGCCTTAACGTCGAGCCCTGTTAGTGTCTTCCTATTTCTGGTCAGATAATTGGCTTATCAATAAAAAGTGGCCAACTGGCCACCACCATGTTTTAGTTGGAGAGTGCTTGCTGCTCTATAGCATTTAAACCCACGCATACATCCTTACCAGAGAAAGTGCCATGAAATTTGATATGAGTAACATAAAGAACACACATTGTCATCCTTTGATCCATTAGATACATATGCACTTAAGTAACTTGTCTGAGACTCACAGTCATTTCCATATTGGGCTATTGATAGGTTGATTACTGTCAGGTCCCAACCTGGGAGGTGTAACATGTATTGCCTTCCAATAAGCCCCTTATTTCTAGATATTCAATGCTGTAACTTATTTTCTTTGTTGAAATAATGTACCGTATCCCACGGGAGGATTAACATGTAAATGTCTTCCCCTTGTTTCACTAGATATTCAATTTTGTCATTTATTTTCTTTGTAGAAATAATGTATCGTGTCCCAAGTCTCCTACGTCCCGCTCTGTCGCGTCAGGTCGGCGGACGCGTACCCACATTATGGCGTGGATACGCCAAGGACATCAAGTTCGGCGCCGATGCCCGCGCTCTCATGCTACAGGGGGTCGATCTGTTGGCTGATGCTGTCGCCGTTACCATGGGACCTAAGGTATTCCTCATTCTTGGGGCTTCTGTTTTCAAAGGATTCCTACATGCTTTTTGAAGTCCTGTAACCCACATATCATGTGTAATTGAGCACTATGTTAATGCATAATGGTTTAGAGTATATGTACTTCACTATGCTGTTTGAATAGCAATTGTTTATTGGTTAACATAGTAATTAGTATTAAAGTGTCTATAGATTCTTCAAGAAGGCTCATAAAATTGCCCAGATAGTAAATATCTTTTGTGATGCTTGAAATTTGAATTCAGTATATTTTTTTCTACACTAACAGGGCAGAAATGTCATCATTGAACAAAGTTGGGGCAGCCCTAAGATTACAAAAGATGGCGTCACCGTAGCCAAGTCCATCGAGCTGAAGGACAAGTACACCAACATTGGCGCCAGGCTTGTCCAGGATGTGGCCAACAACACCAACGAGGAGGCCGGAGACGGAACCACAACGGCCACCATCCTCGCTCGCTCCATCGCCAAGGAGGGCTTCAACAGAATCAGCACAGGAGCAAACCCTATTGAAATCAGGAGAGGTAAGACATATGGAGGTGATTCATTGAAACTTTGGCCCCAAATTTTTTTTTACCTCACCCTGAGGACTTGCGCTCAAGTTTTAAAAACTTTTTTTAACCGTAAAAGTCCATGCCCCTATGTTTTTTCTGCCCTTCCAACTCCAATCTACATAAAACATGCACGAAACACACATATTTCGTTTGAAACTTGGCAAGGATTTTCAAACTTCAATTAAAGATAATCATATATATTTTAAATTCTAAAGTAAAGTACACTGGATTGTCAGGACTTGTCAAGAATTTCAAACTTATGCTTTTTCTCTTTTTTGACATCTTTGAGATTTGTGGTTTTGTTCTTGAAATGATGAAAAATAAACTATTTAGATGAACTTTCAAAATTTTTGCACAATTACAAACGTAAAATCTCATATTTATATTGTAAGTGGCAATACACTTTCAATTTTTGGAATTTGTATTTTTCAAAGTTTTCCAGTCTATTACTAACTTCACCGAGAACAACCACAGCATTTTATTCACATGTTTTATTGAACTCCACTAGCAGGTATTTTTACAGAGAAATGTGAGTTGTAGGGGACTGAAAACAGTTGTATGAGTAATTTTTTTTCAAAATAAAATGCTAAAAAAGTTATGCATTTTTTGCAGGTGTAATGATGGCTGTAGAATGTGTTGTTGATGAACTGAAGAAAATGTCCAAACAAGTTACAACACCTGAGGAGATTGCACAGGTAAGGCAGTACTAAAATCAATTCCCTAATGCAGCCTAGGGGTTAGTACTAGCTTTCAGTACAATACCAAATATCCAGAACGAAAGGGGAAAAGTATTGTATCATTCATGATCTGTAAATAAATAGTGGTGCTTCTTAACCACAAAATTGATTTACCTGCTCCCTAAACATCATAAAAGGGGTATGCTATATATATTTGCAATATTTCTGATGTCTGCAGAGGTAAATTTAACAAAATTGGGTACTTAAGAGGCAGACAGTATTGTAAGAAATATAACAAAGATAACATTATATAGCAAAAATGTTTAAGTTGACAATTTTTTGTGAGCATTTTATTTTTTGATATAAATAAAAGGGAAATAAAATTTTATTGCTAACCTAATTTTGCATTGATATTTTGAAGTCATTCTATTGCTTGATATTTTATGCATACCTTATATTTCTTTGGTGTAGGTTGCCACCATCTCTGCCAATGGTGATAAGGAGATTGGAAATATCATTTCCGATGCCATGAAGAAAGTTGGGCGTGATGGTGTCATCACAGTTAAGGTAAGAAAAGCCTCACCCACTTACCTTTTTAAAGTGCTCAAATGACACTACCTAAATACCTAGGTAGGTAAAATATAGGGGTTTATTTCTTTTTCAAACAAAGTATATGTTATGGCAGCTGTAGTTGTAATGCAGTGTTCTAATCCTGTATTTATGTTGATTTGGAGGGCAGAAAATATTTGATGGTAGGGATTGTTTTGAGTAAAAACTTGTTAGGGTCGAGTTACAGGAAATAAGTAAATTCTTTTTAGGCTTACTGTATTCTCATGTTAAATAAATTGAAATAAATTTAGGTTGCACACTCACTATTTGGCATTCATTCACAGAAACCTCTTGATGTTTTTTTATGTCAACTTATATTTTAACCCATTCACACTCAGAGTTACTCTAGAAAGTATTGCCTGCTACTCTTACACTTTTGAAAATAAATGTCGGATAAAGCAAATGTTTACAAAATATTTTCCTAAAAAATGCTTTTGTTAGAGAAATATTATCAAAATTGTCAGGCCTGTTTTGGCCGGTCTGAGTGTGAATGAGTTAATGAACCAACCCTTATTCAATAGTATTTTGTTGTAATTTGACCTTAATGTGTGACTGTTTGTGTTTTAGGATGGCAAGACTTTGAAGGATGAGCTGGAGGTCATTGAAGGCATGAAGTTTGACCGTGGCTACATCTCTCCCTATTTCATCAACTCAAGCAAAGGTAAGTCTACCTTCTTTACAAGATCTTAACCAACAGAGTAAGAATTATAGGGAGAGATTAGGGATGTCATCGATTTTCACTTAGTCAATTAAATCAAATCGAGAGGTTGGGTATCGAATCGACATAATCAATATTCTGTACCCCAATAATGCTGTATGATTATTAATAAAAAATATACTTTTCCCAGACATTTTCCTTAAAATGTTTTTTAAGTAAATTGTTTGACTTATTCACTTCAATGTAAATCCTAGGAGACTGCTTAATGGTATTATACATTTTGTTGATAAGTTGTAATCTAAAACTGTTATGGTATGGTATGGTATTACAATATTGAAAACCCTAATCTTTTATGTCCCATTCCGTTTACCTCATTGTCCTTGTATTAATTGCAGGTGCTAAAGCTGCAATCACAAATGGGATAACGATAGAGAATTTAAATAGTAATTTGCTCTTTTAAAAGAGAGAAAAATGAAGAGAATGCAAAATTTAAATAAATAAATTAACCCTTGTCATGCTAGACCCCCACATGGGAGAACCTATCCCCTGGGACCAGGGATATTGTGGGTCTACCCACAAAATCAGAGGGATTTCATAGATTTCTATTACTGTTTCAATAATGTGCTTCACAAACTGAAATAGAAACAGTAAAAAGGTAAAACCTTGATATTTAGTATAATTCAATACCCCTCGATCGACTTATGTAGTTTTTATTTTGCTAAGTGCAAGGGTACCCAAAGACCAGATATATCCGGTGTTGGTCACACTGGCAAGATATGTAGCACCGGATATATCCGGTGTTAGCAAGAGCAGGGTTAATAATAAAATCTCATAAAATAAAATGCTCCTGAAAATCAATGTTGTATGTTTATTTTTCAGGTGCCAAAGTGGAGTACCAGGATGCCCTTGTTCTGCTGAGTGAGAAGAAGATCTCCAGTGTCCAGAGCCTCATCCCAGCCCTTGAGCTGGCCAACACCCACAGGAAACCCCTCGTGATCATCGCTGAAGACGTGGATGGGGAAGCCCTCAGCACACTCGTACTTAACAGGTAAGAGGACCGTCTCAATCCTCCCATGTAAAAAGAGGGAATCTGTAGATAACTTAAAGCTCCCTTGAGCTGGCCAACACCCACAGGAAACCCCTCGTGATCATTGCTGAAGACGTGGATGGGGAAGCCCTCAGCACACTCGTACTTAACAGGTAAGAGAACCATCTCAATCCTCCCATTTAAAAAGAGGGAATCTGTAGAAAACTTAAAGGCCCCTTGAGCTGGCCAACACCCACAGGAAACCCCTCGTGATCATCGCTGAAGATGTGGATGGGGAAGCCCTCAGCACACTCGTACTTAACAGGTAAGAGAACCATCTCAATCCTCCCATGTAAAAAGAGGGAATCTGTAGATAAGTTGAAGGCCCCTTGAGCTGGCCAACACCCACAGGAAACCCCTCGTGATCATCGCTGAAGATGTGGATGGGGAAGCCCTCAGCACACTCGTACGTAACAGGTAAGAGGACAGTCTCAATCCTCCAATGTAAAAAGAGGGAATCTATAGATTACGTAAAGGCCCCTTGAGCTGGCCAACACCCACAGGAAACCCCTCGTGATCATCGCTGAAGATGTGGATGGGGAAGCCCTCAGCACACTCGTACTTAACAGGTAAGAGAACCATCTCAATCCTCCCATGTAAAAAGAGGGAATCTGTAGATAAGTTGAAGGCCCTTTGAGCTGGCCAACACCCACAGGAAACCCCTCGTGATCATCACTGAAGACGTGGATGGGGAAGCCCTCAGCACACTCGTACTTAACAGGTAAGAGGACCGTCTCAATCCTCCCATGTAAAAAGAGGGAATCTGTAGAAAACTTAAAGGCCCCTTGAGCTGGCCAACACCCACAGGAAACCCCTCGTGATCATCGCTGAAGATGTGGATGGGGAAGCCCTCAGCACACTCGTACTTAACAGGTAAGAGGACCATCTCATAGGTCTATGCTCTCGCCAGTACAGACTGGAGAATGTATGAAATATAGCCCTTAGGAGGGACTGGCAGGGATTCAAGTACTTCACATGCTTCATGTCTGATCTAATAAGGGCTGTTTATGATCCATGTGTAAGAAAAAGACCCCCTTGAAATTGTTCATATGGAGAAGGAAGTTTCCCCTCTTCCTTTCAAGTGATGAGACAAATGCTACTAAGTCACATTTTTGATGCTTTGTTGTTCGGTTAAGATGCTTCAGTTGGAGTTTTAAGAGTGTAATCCGACATCCCTTTAATACAGTCTGTATGTTGGTTATCTCAGAGGGTTCATATACTAGTAATACATCGGTGCAGAGCACGTAGACACCCAACCGGCCTGATAAATGGTTGACCATTACTTGCCATGGTGTTGTTGCTTGTGGCCTGTCTGCCTGGGATGCACACACCACAGACAGCTGCCATGGTTTCCATGATATATACAGGTGAACTTGGATATGACAGACTCAATGGGACCAGGAAAATTGGTCCGTCATATGCAAAATCCATCGTATACATATGACGAATAATTGATATGCATCGGACTGGGACCAAGCATGTCGTCCGTCATATGCAAAAATCCGTCGTACAGTGGTCCGTCATATCCAAGTTCACCTGTACTGCCTATTCCTCCACACTCCTACCCCTGAAATATGATGAAATACTAAGTGAAATGTATTATATTTTCGGTATCTTGTTGTTTTAGGTTGAAGGTTGGTCTCCAGGTGGTAGCAGTAAAAGCTCCAGGATTTGGTGACAACAGGAAGAATACACTTAAAGACATGGCAGTCGCAACAGGTTCCATGGTAGGTTACATAGCAGTAATTTGCATATAATGGGGAAGTGGCATTACTGAAATTATCAGGCACAAAGACAAATGAATTTCAATCACTTTAACATTTATAGCTGAAACCGTCTACAATCATGGTTTCAATAAAAGTCGCAATGCAGCGAAATCCATTATTTCATATGTACCTTTCATATATATATATATTTTTAGACATTTTTTTGGGGTTCAGCCAATGGCTATCTGTTGACTTATTGTATTGGGATTTTATTTTCAATAATTGCCATAATCCCTGCATTGTTGCAGGTGCCTATTTCATTTGATGTCACACCTGTATTTGTAGTAACTACATCATATTGCTCTGAATAGTTTCACATTTTCAGCATTCCCCTTCATATCACAAACATAAAATAATGCCAAATGAAAAACAGTCAAAATTATTTAATATTTCGTGTGAACCATTTATCACTTATCATGCTATTTTAGGTGTTCGGAGATGATGCCAATATGTACAAACTGGAGGATATCCAGGCTAACGATTTTGGCAGCGTCGGAGAAATCGTGATCACCAAGGACGATACGATGATCCTCAAGGGCAAAGGATCTCAGGCAGACATTGAGAAACGCGTCCAGCAGATCAGAGATGACCGGGAGTTGACCACGTCCGAATACGAAAAGGAGAAGCTGAGCGAAAGACTGGCCAAATTATCCAATGGTGTTGCTGTACTAAAGGTTAGTATATGGATCGGTATTACTGTAGAACACGAAATTCACGCGTGTCCCAAGTATAGCGAATTGGGGAGTTTTGCATCATAACGTATCTTTATGTTAGCGACGATAGCCGCCGCTGACAGCGCCAGTACAGTAATAAAAAAGTACAGCGTTTTTATATATAGCGAAGCGGAACCACACGCTAAGTACGCTATATATAAACACACGCGGAAATTTCGTGTTCTACAGTATTCCATTCTTGTGTCTTGCATTCAAACAACCATCCTGGCTATTTTGGTGATATCTTTTTGATCATAAAATTTTGCAGATAAATATAATAAAGGTATGTTGGTCAGAATATATTGTTGACAATGAATTGGGGGTGATTTTTCCCAGATACGGGAGTTTCTTTCACTATCAACAAGTGGCTAATCATGTTTTAGCCTTTGATATAACAGAAAAAATAAAAAAGATAGAAAGTGATATTCTTCGGACATCCAAAACCCTGTTATTCTTGTATCTGTACACAAATCCAAGCTTAAACTGTTATACAAATATATATATATATATATATATATATATATATATATATATATATATATATATATATATATATATATATATATATATATATATATGTGTGTGTGTGTGTGTGTTTATATACATATACGTGTATATATACATATATATGTATATATACTTATATATATACGTATATATATATTTATTTATATATTTATATTTATATATATATAAGCTTTCATATATAAGTTTTTGAGGAAATATTTCGTCCTTATGTTCATAATGTTATGTTTAACAATATACTTTAATGCACAACTTGAATCTACAGATCGGTGGCTCTAGTGAAGTTGAGGTGAATGAGAAGAAGGATCGCGTGACCGATGCCCTGAACGCCACAAGAGCGGCTGTGGAGGAGGGAATCGTACCTGGCGGCGGTCTGGCTCTGCTCAGCACATCATCTGCCCTCAGTAACCTCAAATACAACAATGACGACCAAAAAGCTGGTATGTATATCCTCTTGAATAAGATAAGAAATCCACCAACTCTATATCAGTAAAGAAGATATAATAATGGTCTTGCTCTGCTCAGCACAACACAACTCAAATGTTTAAACTTGTCAAAACTTATGTACACACCATATGAAAATAGGTTTAGTTTTGTAAGGATCATTTCACATATTCATCTATCCCTGGTTTTCTCTCCGATATTGAGATCGTCCGTAAAGCTGTGTGCTCTCCAAAAGACACCATTGCGTCCAACTCAGGTGTTGACTCGTTGGATGTGGTGCTACATTTGCTTGATTTATAATTATCATTTATTTTATCATTTATTTATAATGGGTTTTTCCTCTCGGGTATTGAGATGGTCCGTAAAGCCGTGCACGTTCCCATGGACACTGTTGCTTCCAACACTGGCGTTGACTCCTTGGATGCTACATTTGCTTGATTTGTCAATGGTTTTTCCTCTGTTCTCTCCTCAGGTATCGAGATTGTGCGTAAAGCCGTGCGCGTTCCCATGGGCACCATCGCCTCCAACGCTGGCGTTGACTCCTCAGAGGTGGTGGCCAATGTCATGGCCGAGTCTGCCGGCACCGGCTACGACGCCATGAACAACGTATACACAGACATGGTAAAGGCAGGAATCATAGACCCAACCAAGGTAAAGAAAATATAATACTGTTCGGCTTTAATTTGGAGTGCTGAATTTCGCTTTACAGCCCTGCTTGAGGGTTGTGTGCTACTTTGAATTTGCGCATTCAAGCACTCAAACGAGTGCCCGGTCATACAGTAGTTCTTTTTGGCAAATTAGCTTCACTGTTTCATACGATAAGTTAAAAGTATCTAGATGTTAAAACAAGACAAAAACATGCACTGTGATTGATCGTCTGAAAATCTGCTGTTTGGTATGACATTAATCTTTGTATACAAGTGATTTAATTGTTGTTTTTTCGTTGGTTTTCAGGTGGTAAGAACAGCTATTGTTGATGCTTCTGGAGTAGCTTCATTACTTACAACGGCCGAGGCTGTCGTGACAGACATCCCCAAGGAAGATCCACCCATGCCCGGCGGCGGAATGGGAGGCATGGGCGGTATGGGAGGCATGGGGGGTATGGGAGGCATGGGCGGCATGATGTAAGCACCCTACCGTACCCACCATCACCCTAGGATAATAAAGACATTAAATGGACAGCCACTGATGCGGGAGAACCTCAAATTGTCATACCTGGCAAGGTCAACGTTAAATACCCAAATAAGTCATGGGTCAAGGTCGCGAAAACCCAAATGGGTCATTTGGGTCAAGGTCATGCAAATTTTCAATGAAAGGTCAATGTATCTAAGTGGCAAAACTAACATTGCCACAATTTCTAAATAGACATTTTTATGAATCGTGTGTGATATTTTTCCTCTGGATTTATATGTTGTATCCTGTGATAACATTAATGAAAGGAGTATAAAAAGATGTTCCTTTCAGTCAAGGATTTCTTCTTGAATTCCCTATGGATATTGAACACTCATTTATATCTGTAAATGAGAATTTTCCTAGGAAATAGTCTACTGCATAATATATAAAAATGTTTTTGTATTAATAAATGCATTGAGTTGAGACCAGACCTAAAAGAACAAATTTTATATTTGGGTAGCTTGAATTGCCATTGTGGCATGAGACTGGGTTCATACTGTATAGTGGCAGCATTGTCATCTCTTCATCACATTCATCTTTTTTCATTAAAAAAAACTTTCATTCATCACTCTCATTACAGGGCGAAATAGAATAAAATAATTTGTATGTCTTGTAACCTATATCAACAACACAACAGTGGGGACTTGTGACCAGCGTCTATCTGAACTGCAAGTTCTGTATGGAAATTTCTAGAAAGCATGTTAGTGGAATACAGATCATCTAAGTATTGTGAATTAAATTATACTTATTTTAACCACTGTATGCATTCCATTATGCTTATTGAATGTACGTCTTTGCTTGCCATGAACTAAAGAGGTTAGAACACAATCATGTAGCATGATCTCAGTTAATTGATTTGTTGGTTTCAAATTCGATTATTGGTGTTGAATGTGCCTTTACATAAATGCTCTCTTCCCAAAAATTCAATTGACTATAAAGGGCCTGCCCTGATGGCTGTGTGGACGAAGGCATTGCCACTGACTGCTAGCTTCTCGCACCACTGCCAGGGTTTGAATCCTGGTCGGGGCTTGTAAGAAAGTTGCCAGCAACTTTAAGTTAGGTGGTGGTTTTCGTCGGGCACTCCAGTTTCCTTCACCACTTACAACTGGCTAGTCACAACTTGGCCGCAATATGGCACGAAAAATGGATGGCTATGATGTTAATTGCGAGGGGTTACATTTCAGAAAAGGAATGCATTCAGAGTTTTACTAATGTTGAGGGAATGACAAGCCTTTGCCAATACTCAGACCCCAGCTTTGAGACAAGTGCCCATCAGTTGATTAGGTATTAACCCTTATGCTGCTGGTGGCAAATTTGGCCCATACAAATGATGCCAAAAACCTGATAAATGACTGAAACCCTGGCAAATGGGTACTCATATGAAAGTACTCAGCGAGAGCTATCCAATGAATACCAACATGACAGGGTTTGGATGGTTTTCAAAAATCTTAAGTGTCCTTGTGATTTGGATGAAAATAGCCTTAGCATTTGAAGGGATAAGTACTGTGCCTATTGTAGCGGTGTTTCCGGGATATACAAGTTATTTTATTTTAATTGTGCAGTGGACTAATATTAGAGATGGTTAGAGGGACCTGTGGAGAGAGTATCCATGGTGTCTTATGATTCCAGTGTAGGAACTCACAAGCTTATTGTGGACTTTCCTGCTGTAAAATGATTCCAGATCAAAGGAAGAGGGTAGGGGTTGACCCTTATGCTGCTGGTGGCTAATTTTGCCTGTACAAAAGGATGCTGAAAAACGACTGAAACCCAGTCACATGGATACTCTTCTGAGAGTACTCAGTGTGAGCTTTTGATGAATACCAACATGATAGGGTTTAGATGTTTTTCATAAATCGCTGCGTCCTTGTGCTTTGGACGAAAGTAGCCGCAGCATTGAAAGGGTTAAGGTTGACCAGGGTAGAAAAATATTTTTTGTTTGTAAATTGTTCCTTATTGTCGCATTATTGAAGAATGAATAAGGATTTTTTTGTTTGTTTAAAGCTTGTAATAAAAGATTTTGAGAGGGAATTGATAATTTTAGTTCTGGAACTAATAAAATATGAGCATGGTCAACTGAAATATATGTTTGTTTTTTCTATCACCGTTGCTCTGTTTATATATATCATTGCCCTTCATATCTAGAGTTAACACATGGTCTGAACTGCTAAAATAAAATACAGAATATCTCCTTTACTTCAAACTGGCCTACCTTGGATTCAAAAATATCCCAGAATAAAGCACTAGTCCCGAATGTTTCCTATATACTTCGCTGTTGATTTAAGCCCCATTCTCACATTCACGACTCCGCAGTCCTGGTCGATCGGGGTGAGTCGGCAATAGTACATGTACTGACGTATGACAGTCTAGCAAGTCTGCACGAGTCGTATTGAAGTCGGCGTCGGCTACGACTGTTTTGAAAATTTCATAACAGTCGTAGTTGATCAGCGCCACCTCCAATAACAAGTAGGTGCCAATAGGTAGCGTATGAAGGTCGGCAACTGCGTATGAAGGTCGGCAACAGCGTATAGCAGTCGTATCGACATCGTCGTCATAAGTTTGCAAATCCGTGGGAAAGTTGAAGACGCTGTGCGTACGATCGTACAGGACTGCTATACGCTATTCAAGTCGTATAGCAAGCGTATGAGTAGCGTATGATAGTCGGGATCTACCTATGAGCATCGTATAACGGTCGCCGTCAATTGTATGGCAATCGTATGGTAGTCGGATAACAGTCCTCTTTAAAAAAGAAAAAACGCAAAATTTGCATAATAGCGTACTCGAAACATATAACTCGGTCTATTCGCTAGATCGGCATTGTCGTGGCTTAAGTCGTGAATGTGAGAATGGGGCTTTACGTCTCTCATCCCTGGCACAGTCGAATCATACCCCGGACTCATGACAACGGGCTATATATGAGAGTTCAATGGCTGGGAGATTTTTCCTATGTCCCCATTTGAGGTAAGCAAGGACTTCTGTGCCTAGATGTCAAAGTGAACCCAGAGGCTGTATTTGCCGCATACATTGAATGGTCTCCATGAAGGAAAATATTTTGACCCTAATTAAAGTTTGTAGTAAGTCTGACAAGGGCACTTAATTTTAAACTTTGCAGGAAATTTAAAAAGTAGCAAAATTCCTGTGGAATAAAGGGAAAGAGACCAACAAGTTATCTAGTGTCGAAGAATCTGCACAAAGAGAATTCGTTTTGACCTTGGGTAAGATTGGTTATCTCAGTAGACGAAAGTAACCAGCATGTTGGTGTGCAGGTATGCTTTCGTCTACTACGGCAAAAATCGACTGAACCTTAAAGCTCTTACATGGTCACTAGGGAGTTAAAGTCAACAAATCACAAGGTCACTACATGACATACTAAATAACATTAAAAAACATTTAGGTGGAAAGGCTGTCATATGAATTTTTCTGTCAATTTCTGTTACCAGGCACCAAGTGGTCAAGGTGGCCAGTAGGCAAATTAGTTTACATTTATCTCACCAGGTGAATGAAAGACTGAGTTTGAGTAAAAACAGTTCTAGATAGGACCATATGGTGCCATCTGTCTGTCGTATCTTCACCACAAATAGGTTAATGAAGAAAGCAATGGTAACTTTTCAGGGACTAGAGGCCTAGTCGAGTAGAAGGGCTGTAATATCAAATCATGGGGTGCCAATGAAAATGTAACAGGCATACTACAATAAAAACTGAAAAATATATAGATGTAAAACAATTTTTATTTTGGGTAGGTTTTCATAAAAAAAACTTATGGACATATCCCAATATAGCACAAAACATGCTGTTCAAATACATTTCCCTATCTTATTTCCTATATTATATATCAATATATAACAACATAACCAAAAGAAGAAACCCTGAGTCTTAGATTGACTAAAACAAAAAAGTCCTCTTACTTAAAAAATAATTGGAAATATAAAGATAAATGTCTGAACTGAAATTAAATAAAGCATTCATACCATTGTAGCCATTAACTCTAACTACCGGAGCAATCGGCTGGTCAGGCCCTCAGAGCTAGTTTGTTGCAACAACTGAAGAGCCATGCCTTTACGTAAAGGGCGATCGCTAATAAGTGCTCCGCAGGACACACATGAGCCGGGTGAACATCATTACTCCTTCCCTGTACATGGTTGGTGCGCCAAAAAGCGCTTTTGTGTAGCTGAAGGAGTAAATTACTTAAACGCAATGTTCTAACAAAATCACAAGGAAATGAGACATTCAAAGGAGTTGCTTGAAATTGGCATTGAAAAAAAAAACCTGACCAAAATATTTGGGTGTCCAAAAATGTGTTGCTCTTTCAGTTTCCAAATGATGCCCAGATACCCTGCTGGCTAAGACACTACGCTAGGGCCTGCCCTGATGGCTGCGCGGTCACTGGCTGCTAACTGTCTCTCACCACTGTCCGAGTTCAAATCCCACCAGGGGCATGTGAAAAAGTTGCAAGTGACTTGTGGTTAGGTAGTGGTTTCCGCCAGCTATTCAGGTTTCCTCCACCAGTTACAACTGGCAAGTCACAACTTAACAGCAATATGGTAGAAAATGACAAAAAACGAAATTCCAAATTCCAAAGACATCAGGCTGATCCACCTTCAGAAATGTACATTGAACACTAGCCAGTCAGATATTCACTGCCATCCTACTAGCCTGGCTTTCTCAGGGTATTGCAATTATCTAACCCTACTACAACTGTATTTTAGTTTCACATTCCTTATACATATACATTCTTATAATATTTATTATATACATAGTTTGGGTAAATAAATATGTATGTGTTTATACATTGAGGTCAAACCCAAACTCAAACACCCTAAATATAGGGTGATTCAATAATTACGCCAGTTACCCCTTAATGCCTATATTGGCCACAAAAGACCAAACTCTTTTGATTTTATTTGTCTTCCAAAAGCATTTCTTTTGGAAATTATTTGAAGGGTAAGTGTTCATCAGATATCAACCAACAACTCTCCTTCAAAAACTTCATGAATTTATGTAATTCCTACATAATTTAGTTTTGGTATGAAAGGTACTGATAAGTTTAAATCAGTTTTGGTCAAAATTTTGGTCAGAACTTGACTAAATCACACCAACTAATGTTTTACAAATCTATGCTCTTTTTCTAGTTTATTTACAAAAGCCTTATAGATCTTAACAACACTTGTCGAGGAAAGCTCTAGGTATGTGCAAATTCTAGTGATGAACAACATTACCTTAGATGAAGAGAACATGGATTGGTTGTCAAAGACCAATTTACCATAGGCCCATTATAAAGCCCTGGACACACCTAATATCGCTTCAGTGTGATGTCTCTAGGAGAAAGACTAATCAGGGCTCTTGTATTTGTTTACATTATAGAGAAAGGTTGCTCACGTACATGCGAAAAACGCAACTCTTGAGTGGTTCTCATCAGCACCTGGGCTGGGAGTTGTGCCGAGGCTGTTGAGCAAGGTATGCTGGTTGCATATCCAGTAATCGACATTTGTGACATCATTAAGGAGAAAATATTTGTCCTTGGAAGAAAGATTCCAGCAGGTCATCAGCAGTGCATAGGTTAACCCTTTAATTGTCAAATTACCTAGATGGCCAGCCTCACAAGTCACAACTCAAAATAATCGCAATTGAAACCCATTCACAACTGAAGTTTCCATGTGACCAGACATATATTAAAATACCTATTTAACCCATTCATGCCAGGAGATTTTCATAACAATAGTTGTCTGGACTTGTGATAATTTTGAAATGTATTATAAAATAAATCACAGATTGGAAAAAAAAATTCAAGGAGAGATCTTTATTAGTTTCTAATGAATATTTTGTCATAAATGGGATATTATTTTTTGGCAACATGAACATGAATGGATTACAATTTCCTAATTACGAGACATATTTATCAAACATTAAAATAGGCATTCTATTAAGGTGATGGGTACCATTGCAAGCCAGTTAAAAGCCCTGTCCCAAAACACACCTCAAAGCAGCATAATCCTATAACTAGGTGTATCTCCAGGTTCCTGAGTGTTATCAGGTAGAGAATATCATCGCCACCTGTCATTATTCAATCCATATTCTGTTTTATTTCAAAATTTACAACTTTTTTTTCGAATGACATATTCTCATTAATTACGCAGTTGATGGTTACTGTAGGTGCATAGATACCTTAGGGATGTCATTGACTATGCCCAATAAAAAGTATTTTTTTGATTTTTTACTCCTGAAGATTTTTACAGGCCATAACATTGAAAATTCTAGTGAGAAATCTCGTGTGTGGAGGCATAGGAACCCCTTTGATAGTAGTGGACATACCTCGCTGATCACTCCTGAGCACTCGAATCAAAAGAGAGTTGCACAAAGATACACATCGACGATCTCAAGACAATGGCTTGTGGTCAGGATGCTATAAATAGGTGCTAGCTATGAGCATGTGAGGTCACCAAGTGAAGTTGGTGTGGAGATTTCTAACTAAAATTGGCAACGTTATGGTCTGTAAAAATCTTCAGGAGTAAAAAATCAAAAAAATACTTTTTATTGGGCATAGTCAATGATATCCCTAAAGTAACTCTGAACCTGCAGTAACCGTCACCTGCGTAATTAATGAGAATATGTCATTTGAAAAAAAGGTTGTAAATTTTGAAATAAAACAGAATATGGATTGAAAAATGACAGGTGGCGATGATATTCTCTACCTGATATCACTCAGGAACCTGTAGATACACCTAGTTATATGATTATGCTGCTTTGAGGTGTGTTTTGGGACAGGGCTTTTAACTGGCTTGCAATGGTACCCATCACCTTAATGGCAATTACTAGACACATACCATATTATTAGTCAGGGTAGTTTTCCTAATGCAGAATATTAAAATCTTGAACTGATATGGTTTATTCCATACTAAAACTGGGATGGTTTCAAAAGCAAGCCATAAAAGTTCATTTCATTCCAGAATATACTTAAGTATAAAACATGGTACAATTGGCCCTCTATACAAAATGGAACGCCCTCTCAGACTAGTGCTCTAGAACAGAAGTTGGTAAAAACAAAGGTAAAATTCAGGGCTCGAAATTATTTTTTTTCTCCAGGGAGCCCAATTGCATCTTCAAAATCTACTAAGGTGTTGTGGATAGAATCTGTACATCTTTGGGCTCCCTGCAGAAATTTGAGGTAGCCTGAGGAGAATTCAAGGAAGCCCTGGGCTCCTGGTTTCGACGAATTTCGAGCCCTGAAAGGTATAATTTCCTAGGTGATAGCTTGGGTCATGATGTGTAGGAGATGACTTTTGGTGGCTGTTTCCGGATGGACGCTGGTCCATGTAGTTTCTCCGCCCGCTTGAGGAAAGAGTTCACCATCGTCTTCACAATCTCATCGAAGAAAATGTTCGCCAAATTGGAGTGTAGCAGATTTCGAAATTCAAACATGACCTAGGTGAAAAAGAATTTGAATATGAATGAAGAACCGATCAGTAGCATTAGTCAAGAGAGAGTTAGAACCAGGGTCTTAGCCAGCAGGGCGTCAGGGTGTCTTTTTGGCACCCTGGTCCACGAAAAATGTGTATTTCGGGGGAAAAGTATTTTTTGAAAATACTAAATACAAGTAGATATTTTTAAAAGTTTAATTCTTAAATGATGACTAAAATATTTGTTGAAGAAATAAAGCATATATAGTTACTTCATTTGTCAATGTATATGGTCAGTATGATGACTTATTTTTTTCAGTGAGGGAGTTTGGACCCCCTGTCTTCTTAAAACCCCATTCTGGATACCCTGTTATGAAAATCCTGGCTAAGACCCTGGTTATAACTATCAGAAACAGTATATGATAGGGACCAGATACAGCCATTTAAGCCCATGGTGTGATCTATCAACACAGTGCAGCAACAAATTCTGGGTAAATTGCAATCCTTCAGTAAACCAGAGTAAACAAAGGCCAGTGGACTAACAGACATGCTTTTACAAATAGATTCATAAAAGCAGATTATTCAAACCTTTTTGGAGCCCAGGAGCCCCATGGGGGGGGGGGGGGGGGGGGTGGGGCGTGAAAATAGCGAAAATTAAATGCCTGTAAAAAATACCAGTTATACAGTACTTACAGAGAAGTGTAATGTACAGGTATTTGGGGATGAACTGTACAGGTAAGTATAGTAAGGATCTTTTCAAGTACTCACAGAGAAGTGTAATGTACAGGTATTTGGGTTGCCAGGTATTCCAGGGCTCATCCTCCAGAGACATTCCAGGTGATTGAACAGCTTACCCTCAGAGCAGACCGACTGAAGACAAACAAGAAAGTATACATTGAAGAACAATTTTCAACTCTGTGGCCTGAAGAATAGAATGTATAATCCTTAAATCTGAGGGCCACAACGAAAATCAAATCTTGTATTTGACTGGATTACCCTCGTGAAATAAAGATTAATATTATTATTATTATTATTATTATTATTATTGCTATTATTATTATTACTATGCCAGGGCTCAACATAACCTTTGGAAGGCACTTGCCAAGTAGGGCAGGTAAATTTTAATTTCTACCTGCCCGACACAATTTTGAACTGCCCTGCAAAAGGTGTGATAGAATGAACATGAAAGTGACTTTCCTGTACTACATTTTTACCAATCAACTGTTTTCCTGCTAAAGCTTTAACTGTACTGTTGAAAAAATATTGGATTTCCCTTGTGGTTTAGTATCTCTGAAGTTACATGATGAAATCTTACCTGTCATGTGGGGCAGGCAAACTCTGATTTTTACCTGCCCTCCAGCCATTTTGAAATTTATTACCTGCCCAGGGCAGTAGGGCAGCCCTACATTTCGAGCCCAATAGGCTTTTCAAAATGGGACCCAACATCTGGAAATTGCAGGTCCAATAAAATGTAACACATTTAGGCTTACTACCATAAATTCTCGGAAATCTCGGACACTTTTTATTAATTACGATTTTTGTTGGCTGATGGTGGCCGAAATTTTGCGAAAATAGCAATCAAAGCTTAGACACCGTGGCCAAAATTCGCCGATATTATTAATTGAAACAAAAGCTAGATGGAAAATCGATCGCTTACTTAGTACACAATTTTCCCCCACAAAATCCTTATTGTCCACCTACCTGACTTGTGATTCCTCTGCTATATATACTAATAAAGGAATTTGCCTACCTTATATGTTGTTTACTTGTTTATTCTTGTTGTTTCACGCCAATTACGCATTGAATTATACTTGGTTAAAAGTCAGTCTTTCAAAATGGCTGTCTTCGCTATTTCATACATACGGCGAACGATTGACATGCGCCGGCATCAGGGTCTTAGCCGATATTTGAAAACAGGGTGTCCAAATAGAGGTTTCATAGACTTTTGCGTGTCCAAAGTGTGGTACAAAATGCATACTACTAATGAGATAGACCCTATACCTTTACAGATTTTGCTTTTTTAGGCCAGATACTGCTTTGTGTGTCTTATAAAAGTGACACTACAGCTTCTACATCTTCTATCTTCTAAGAAAAGTAATCTTCAGCAAATTCTGACATAAACTTTTGGGTGTCCAAACTGCCAAAAAACAGTGTTCTGCGTGTCCAAATGACACGCTGGACGCATTGTGGCTAAGCCCCTGGCTGGCATATACCGGCCAAGCTATAGGCACATGGCAGGAATAATGTATATTGGTGAATCGGTTCACCGCTGCTAACAACACGGCGCCATGCGGCTGAATTGGCGATGTACTTGTACATGTAATGATGTATAATCAGATGGAATAAGGGCACCAGAAAAGCATATAATCTCGTGGGATTACGTGGTGATCGCATGAGAGCAGATTAAGCAGGCATTTGCGGTTCTTATCAGTGTAATTGATTACCTCAGCTGTCAACAGTGAAACTGTGGCGAACTTGATGACTGTTGTCAGTTATCGGTGACATTCCGCGGCTATCTTTACAATACAACTAAACAAACTTCTGAATGTGTATCGTCGAGATAAAGTTATGGGAACTGGAAATTGATCACGGCATCTCAAACAGGGCAGTAAAATGTAACCCAATTTGATAACTTTTACTTTATCTTGGATCGTGAAATGGGTTACGATCGTGTTTTGGCGGATAGGGGCACTAGAAACGATCGTTCATAATCTAAAATCAATCGCAAACTTTGGAAATCTAAATGTTTTTTGTTATATCAATGAAATTTACTGGGTGGTCGACATTTGGTGAAATGTGTCCTTGGATGGTTTGGGGGTGGCCGAGATTCCACAGTAATTATTTTGTAAATTAATTATAGTGGCCGAGTTTCCTAGGGCGGCCGAGATTTCCGAGAATTTACGGTACCTCACAATTTGTGACAAGCATATAACATTTTTATGGACAAATAAAAAGGTAGCTTACCTGCCCTATGTGCGAAACAAATAGGCTTTGTTAAGTTAATATTCTGCCCAGCAGGACAGAATACAAGCAGATAGTATTGTAGAATAAAGAATTATTAAATCACAAAAATACTTTGTTTTCATAATTTCAAGAGTGATCTTAATTGTTAACAATTATGATCAAGGATGTGAGGCACCAAGTTGTTTCCAATTTCCTCAGGCACCGACATAAGTATCAGAACTAACTTACCATGTCGGGCAAGTAGTTTATGATTTTAACTTGCCCGACATAATTTCTGGCTTGCCAGAAATAAGTTATAACATATACCAGAATGTCATGTATTATTTCTCATGGATTTAACTATTGTAAAACCATTTTCTTTTAAATTTTGTTGCATTAATAGTATATTTCTGGGTATTTGTGCCATTTCTCTACATGTATAAAAAAATGTGTAGTGCTCAGAAAATCAGCTTGCCCATTCGGGCAAGTGGAAATTAAAATGTACTTGCCCGAAAGCCCTCTTTTCAAAAATTCCCTTGCCAGGGCAAGCAGGCTAGTACTTATGTCGAACCCTGTTCATGAACTGGTGTATTTCAGCCAGGTTTTGAAAAAATATTAGTAAATCAACATACTAGAGTGGTGTTTTTGTTTTGTAGCTTTTAAAATAAATGAGAGTTTCCAAACTTTTTTCACATTTTAAACCTTTTTAATGACTTTTGAACATGTTCTTTTGGGCGAATTCTAAATGTTACACTCACCTTGACCATGTGTGGCCTAGCAACAGTAACCGTGGAGATGTAGCGCTCAGATATAGGGGGAAAGCCTATTTCCATAAGGCACTTAAAATGACCGGGTCGTTTCTGGATGATGTCAGAATGTGTGCACCAGGGGATGAACTCCTTGTACTTATCAACTTCAGATACAACTCCGTACAACTGGTCCATAGAATACCTGAAAATAGTAATAGGTTGATAAGGATGATGACAATCATGGTGTAGTTGAAGATGATGATAACAATGATTACAGATGATAATAATGATGAGTACAAATAATAATGATAACAATAATAATAATAATAAAAATAGAAATAATAATAATACAATCAATGAATAATAATGCAATCAATGAATAATAATACAATCAATGAATAATAACAATATGAATAAAGTTAATAGTTAAAAATTTTAAAATAATGATGATGAAAATAATAACAATAATGATAATAATAAAAATAACAATAATAATGATAATAATAATTAGGAGTGTAATCGATACCAAGGAATCGGATGGAATCGCCGATCCCATGGAAAAGATCGCTATAAAATCTCATAGCGATCATTCCGATTCTGGAATCGGCATAATGTTGATACTAATTGACACTTATTTTGTCATCATATAGCAATGCAATAAGATGACAAAGTAACGAGACAATGCCAGTCTGCAGCTCAGTGTGCCAGGTCATCTAATCTACTACATAAAAAAGAAAGTATAGCATGGAAATGTTAAAACAGTGAAGCATCTGATACAGTTTTTCACCTAAATGTTATGATTCTTCTCCCTGTACATGTCGATAGGAATCGGAATCGGAATCGGAAAGTATCGGGAAAAAATATTACCGATTCCGATTCCAAACCTTGGATACCGATCACACTCCTAAAAATAATAATAATTAATTATTTCTCAATTCTAAAAATAAGTCAACGAGTGGCTCATTTATGTGAACAGAAGCCAATCTAAACTTTAATGGGCTCTTAATCAAGTGTTTTTATGTTTGTTCAAGTATTTTATTCATACAGTTCAAATGGCTACACACATCTTTGATCTACTCACAGATGAACATTTACATTCATAGAAATCAATCAGCCCATAAGGGTGCAAGTATGGTAACTTGAACCCCCTGCAATACAAACCGTTTGTATTGTAGCCCTCAGCCGCAATACAAACAGTTTGTATTGCATACTTGACAATACAAACGGTTTGTATTGTGGAGCTGACAATACAAACAGTTTGTATTGCAAGTCAACTACAATACAAACAGTTTGTATTGCAAGCCAACTACAATACAAACAGTTTGTATTGTCGACTACAATACAAACCCTTTGTATTGTGGATGGTAACTTAAACCACCTGCAATACAAACGGTTTGTATTGTCTATGGTAACTTGAACCCCCTGCAATACAAACCGTATGTATTGCTGAAATTGAGTGGTTCAATACAAACGGTTTGTATTGTAGGCATTTGTAGCACTCATTACTTTGATGGCATAAGTACCTTGAATGGAAGATGGTGAAAGGTACAGTGCATATTTACAAATATAACTTGGTCAATTATTAAGAAGGCTTAGGAAATTATTTTTTCAGGTGTATATCTATTATGATTGTAAAACTATATATGTACTTTATTATGATATTAAAACTATCACTTGTGAGTATTTAGCTCTTTTGTGAGGATGTGGTGGCTCTGAAAAGAGCTGTTGGGGGTACATGTATGACTGACCTCTGGTGGAGTGTGATATTTGCCACCTATGGAGTCACATTATTGCTCATTCAAGCTAACAATGAGCGATAGTACAAGTTCAGGAGTATAGTCCATTCACTCTGCACAAAAGATTGATAGACCCTACAGGTGGATGTGTGACCTCTACATGTCCACTTGTAAAGTATACAGACGGGTTTTGCCAGTAGCCAAGTAGGTTTTCTGGGTCACAGAGTAGGGAGGCTCTCCAGCGGTATCATATCTCAAGTATCACAATCTCTACATCTTATTTTAGACAACTAGTGTCCCATGTACCAATTGCCCCTTTAGTTTCCACACTCAGAGACTGCTTACCACAAACTGACCCAGATGTCCATAAGTTGACAGGTGGGTTTGGCCTGAACATCAATAGAAACCAAACCTGTTCTTACGGGCACACAGTTGAAACTTACAAACCCATTCGCTTTGCTCATTGTTAGCTTGAATTAGTTATAAGTGTTACAATCTGGATGCAACTAGACTAGAACGCAAGGATTTCAAACGTACCGTTTGCAAATCTACAGTGAAACGCAGACGAAGACGTTGAAAGACTTGATCCAGTGTGCAGGAATCATCATAACAGTGAAGTTTCAAAACAGTTGTCAAAACTATGATGGAAATTTGAAGTTATTTTATGCTTGATCAATGACTGTACTTAGCCCATCAGTTATTGATTATAATCCACTGTGTAAGGTGTAATTGTCTCAGCTACCCACCTAGTTGTGCTATTGGTACAAGCTATTATGTATATGCTTTCTTTAGATAGTCTTATACATGCTATGATATAAAAACAAAGTGTGGACTTGATCCAGTGAGAAGAAATCATCACAACAGTGAAGTTTCATTATAATCCATTATGTAAGGTGTAATTGTCCCAGCTACCTAGTACCTACCTTGTTGTACATACTATTGTTACAAGCTATTTATTTGTGTTTTATTTGTTGTCTCTAGATAGTCTTATACATGCTATGACTTAAATACAGGAAGTGTTGGTTAATAAATTAACCATTATATGATCCTCCAGTCACTAAGTAAAACAAGTTTCAAAGCATAATAACCATGTTCATTGTTTTGAATTATGATCTGAATAAATTATCGAATTTGAATTAATTTTGTCTATTTATTTACCACACATGATATTTCATCCAGTCAGTCACATCACAATACATCCAGTTTGTATTGCAGTGCTGACTCACAGCGACAATACAAACCGTTTGTATTGCAAAGCCCTGAGAAATCTGAGTCAGGCCGACAATACAAACCGTTTGTATTGCAGCAGCTCACTCAAGAGAACAATACAAACCGTTTGTATTGCAGGAGGCTAGGGGGTTCAAGTTACCATATTTGTCATAAGGGTACCCCTGAAATTGACATCTGTCTTTTCACTATGCTGACATTCATGTGAGAATAACTTCAAGATAAAGCATAAATATGAAAAATAACTGATGTACAATTTTAGCAGGTTATGATTAACTATTCTCTGGAAAATATTTTAGGCCTTGGAATTATTTGTTTCCTGTAACCTGACACTAATAAGTTTTTACTTGAAAAATCCTGACCCTTAAGTTTCTTTATTCCCTTCCAAATCCCAATCAACATTAATACCGGATTTGAACACTGCATAACAACTCGCCTGCCTTCTATCATGCGCTTTTGAAAAAAAAATCCAAATTTCTTTTTACTTACCTACCCTAGTTTTTTTTCAATCTCACAGAAAACAAACAATTTTATGGCCTTACTTAAAATGCTTTTGCTGTTGCACACCACATATAATGACACATACACTCAAATGAACAAATTACAAGGAAGAGCAGAGTAATCCTTCATAGTTCATACCCTAATAACCGTTTTTCTGAATATTCCTTCCTCTTGTTTAATGATGGTCTGAGGTTAGGTAATTTAAATAGTGTTCGAACTGGCTGGTAATTTATCCTGGAGTTCGGGAGAAAGTCTTGATCACCAAAAGTGTTGTATGGAGTCACCCCAAGACAGGAACATCTGAAAAGAGAATAAAGATAACAATGGAATCAATATCAAGGTCATTAAAGGGGCCCTAAAGGCTCACATACATATCAGCTTATATGAAAGTAATACACTTCAAGAACAGGATGCTGCCCTTCTTTTTCTCTCAGTGATCCCATGAGGGGAGATTTTTGCATATTGCCATCATCTTGCCCAGCCCCTGGCAGCAGCCAAGTTTTTCAATAAGCCTTTTGCTCATAAGCGCTAGGGGTGCAGCAGGGGTGCAGATGCAGCCGGCTGGCAGCCTGCGCCCATTAACATATAGCATAGGGAAGCTAGCGCAGGCCCCCTTGAAGTTTCACATAATGTGCTTAAAATGTCACTTAGTATCATCAACTTTTCCTAAAAAGATGAATGTGACCTCAAGGGAATATTCTGTTGAACACTGTAAACTTTATTTGGGTAATTAGACTCAGATTTCCTGTTGTTCCATGAGTGTAATTTGACTCCCTTCAGCTTCTCACTGGGTAAAGCTTATACCAGATCAAATCTGATGTCTGCTACAAATATGTTTCAAATCATTTACTCTCCCTGTTTTTTTGTAATTTAGTCTATGGAATAAAATCAATATATATATTGTATCCCCCTTTTTAGATAGTTGTACACCCTTATATACAGAATTCCTTCCCCACATGTCCAGTGTTAGTTCTGTAGAAGCCACTGAGCAGTCAGGTTATCACACAGAAATTATTTGACTGATAAGACGTTATAAAAATTGAAAAAATGTGAACTGTTCCCAGCTTTTTATAGATTTCAGGGTTAGTGAAAATGAAAGCACCAGTTGTCATTTCTTAGAAAGAAAGGGAAAGGATGTTAGCCAGTTCATGTAGGGATCTTCTCCTAAAGGGAACTTACTGGACCCTTTGACACTAGACAAATATTGAATGTGTTGGTGAATACAAATCCTGGTGCTAACAATACTCTGTTTTCGAAAAAACATAGTAGTAGTAGTATTGTCATTTGATATTGCGCCCTTTCCATGTATAAACATGCTCAAAGGCACATTACATTCCATTGTCAAAGGATAGATGTTAATATCCACAGAGTTAATTGATATATACATCTTTGAACAGATGTGTTTTCAGTTGTCGTTTAAAGATTGCCACACTCCCAGCTGCCCGTACATTATCTGGGAGCTGATTCCATAGTTTTGGGGCACACAGGCACTAAACGATCTGTCACCGTATAGTTTTCATGTTGTTTCTCGGCTCGCAGAGTAAGTTCTTGGATGTTGATCTCAGTGTCCGGGGTGGGACATACTCTTTCAGCAATTCCCTCAGGTAAGAAGGTGCAATTCCATGCAAACACTTGTACGCCAATAGCAGAATCATGAATTCAATTCTCTTCCTGACTGGTAGCCAGTGCAGCTCCTTCAGTACTGGAGTGATATGGTCATACTTCTTTGTGAGAGTGATCACCCTGGCAGCGTTGTTTTGTACCCTCTGGAGCTTACATATTAGCTCTTCGGGTATTCCACAGAGAAGTTAGTGATAAAACAATTTCTCCAGCATACCATGCCCAGGAACATTTTTTCTACTCTCCTGGACAGTGCAGTGAAGGTTCATGGATGATAACTACACTGAATGTTAAAGCTCCAGGATTTGGGGAAGAGAAACTCTCACAACTCTTCCCATCACCAAACACACACAACAGAACAATAACAAGAACTAAGTCCTTGTCATATAAACGGCAAACCGGTGCTTGTAGGTATGGTATGTATCTATGCCTCCTGTTGTGTGGAGTAGTAGTGTTTGACAGTGAATCTTAATTACCTAGAAGTCTTCTGGACAATAAAATGAAGGAAACTGATTATCCTTTTATTTCCTATTAATTTCTATTCTTAGTGTGGCCCCCCTCCCCCCTGCACACTCCTTGAACATATCCATGCAAGTTACAGAATTCCCCTGCCCATTTTCTTAATGTCCGCTTGCTATTATGGTAGCCAAAAACAGCACAATTAGTATTATGTAAGTATGATGGGAATCAATTACCTATATTTTCATTCAGCCCTGGAGAAGGAAAGAAAAGTGTTGAGAAGGTTTTGAAACTGTATAGGTCTCTGGTATATATACATACATCCTGTCAGTATGTCTATCTCTAAATGCTTAATATTGAAAAATAAATTACAGTATTTATGCAAAATACATTCAATAGATGTTTGATATCATAAGCTTGAGATATTGAATGATTTTCCTTAATACACCCTTGGATGTGTTGCATTCAATATGTTAACTGATAACTCAGCACAGTAATAAACTTGAATGCAAACAAGGTAGAAGATCTCCTATGGGCGATCTTTTCAACAGATAATATCTCATTTGAGGGCTTTTGAATGGATGCAAAATTCTCATCATATGTTAATAATATCCTTACTTCGGTAGACATTGCTGCTTATTCACATAATCCAGGTATTTTTACCGCAAACACATCATTTATGATGAGCCATGCATAAGCTGCACTGGTCATCCTATCTGTTTGTATGGAAAGGAAGTACTTCCGGGTCAACATACCACCCTTTGACATCTGGATTTACATAATGGTGGGCCACATGGGGGCTTCTACACAAGTCGCTTATTGGGTGGCAATCTGCCCCTAGCTCTGTGCTTCCTACCCCTAGCTCTGTGCTTATCTAATGCACCACTAAGCTCCTTTGCTACCCAATAACACTGACCACAGCAGGGGGTGATGACCCGGTTTCACAATGGCGATGGCCTTGGCTCAGAGGAGGTGCTATTCACTTATTGCAATTTTAGATTTCTCTTTGTGTGGAGCTCTAAGGCTTCCCTGTTTATGACAGATGTTGAGCTTTGTTCATGAACATTCATTTGTTCTTCCCCAAGTTCCCCTTTAATCAAAGTACAGGGAGAGATGATTGCTTAAACATTTTAAGAGATTCAACGCAAAAAAATGGGTTGTCCTGTAGGGTGATTTTTCAGTGTTTGGATGTCCTAATGAAGCCCAGACACACTGCTGTATCTGGGATGACTTAACCCTGTGATGCAATCAATCCCAAAGTAATTTCTGCAAAGCAACTGAGTCTAGTGGATTGATCGGCCCGTTTTGACTACTATCCCATATTAGTTGGGCCAACTCTAATACCGATTTTATATACTGATGCTATTTGGTATTAGAGTCGGGAAGCCCCCTATAGGCTGCTGTGTTAGAAATCTTCCTTCCCAAATTTCTCTGTCGGTGCCAAATTTACTTCATACCTGACTGCACTATAGTCTGTCTGACTCGAGTTTGGCAATCACTTCTCCCACTTTTTTGTGACAAAACGTTCGAGTTTGCCATCCAAACTTGGCTGGCAAACCTCTTTGGAGCACTACTATGTGTATGTACAAACATACTTTTTGTCTCAGCTCCGCAAAATGTTGAGTTTGCTCATTAGTTCCTATTGTAAGATGTGCACATTGCCGACACTACAATATTGCGTGTTTGTCTGTTGCGAACAATACAAACACGCGAGATTGTATTGTTGGCAATGGACACATTTTACAATGGGACCTCATGAGCAAAATCAACATTTTTGCGGAGTTGAGGCAAAAAATATGTTTACACATACCTGACTGCACATACACGTAGTAGTGTTCCTAACATGTTTGCCAAGTTAGGATGGAAAACTCGATCGTTTTGTCACAAAAAAGTGGCAAAAGTCATTGCCAAACTCGAGTCAGACAGGCTATAGGTTGACAAATGTAAGCTACCAACGCATGCCGCTAATTTCATTTTTTGATATAGTCACTTTTAACGGAACGGTAGTCCAGAGAAATACATAACCTTGATCCGCAACCCCACAGGCACTGCATGCTAGCACCTACGCCTAGGGTAGTCCAAAGATTTTTTTGAGAAACTGTTGTGTTGATCAAATGTTGGCCACCAGCATCAATATATAAAATGAGTATTTCAGTCAGCCCCTACTAACCCCATATGTACCTCTCTGGCTAGTGGCTATGATTACTTTCTATTTCTAATTATTTCTGCATAGGCCTTATGCTCTATCAAAATTACAAATCTGCTGAAATCAATCACATTTTCATGATAACCTTAAAAGTTCATACCAGTCTCACTGTTTTTTCAATGCTATGTGCCATCTTTAAGTTATCTTGCAACGTAAAAAACATGTCCCTATGAGTCTAGGTAACCCTGGTTTTGTAACACCCAACCAATGCACATACACTGATACAGTCACAGATATCAATGAAACGCCAGAGCAAGTTATGAAATTGACAGTTTCCAGTGTTCCACCCGTACCTTTGTAAACTATGACAATTGGGTCTTCGTCTCATACATCGCAGAACTTGACTTCCCGATCTGTAGACGTTGCGTAAGTTAGCCATAGTCAGCAGATGGCTGGGTTTGAGAGATGACTGAGTCTCAACACAGAGGCTTCCTCAGTTCCTGACACACTGACATTGACCTAGATAATTATGTGACGTCATTAATTTAGGCCGTGACTTTATTTCTTAAGATTAGAATTTCAAATTCACGTTCTTGAGCTACACCTTACTTCCAATTTATTTATAAAAGGCAATTATTTTTGCAAAATCTCTCATTTTCTTCTGACAAAATCAAAATGTACGTTTCTTATACGAACTCTGATGCATTGTGGGACTGAATATACTTATATCAAAGGCAAAACATGGCCGCCCGGACACATGAGGGTCTGTATATTACATTTTGAGAAAATTACGGTGTTCTAAATGCAATATCGACTTGCTTTTGTTGATAACAAACTCTTTAAGATTTAGGGAGCATTTAGATTATCAGAAAAGGGTTGATCACCCGGTTATAGTTTGTTTAATGCGCCGGTGAATTTGACTTCAAAACAAAGATGGCGATGCGGCTTTTTAGTGGTTGTATAGATTTTTGTCTACACGCAGTATGTTGATTAGTTTCTGTTTGTGTCGTAATTGCAATCAGCATTTGAGGTTGTCATTCCCTAATTGCTATTGACAAGACTAAGCAGTTTCTTTATTCGAAATGAGCTAAAGATATTGCTATAGTAATTATGCAAGTAAAATTTTGCAAAATCTTGATGAACCCATTTGCCACTTCCCTGACTACCGTTTTTGCAACGTTAAGTTAGCGTTGGGGATAGACCCGGTTCGTGTCTCTATCAGGCCATCCTTTTTGTTTCTTGATGTTTCTGCTTTTGGCCTTTCCGAGACACGGTACCGCACAATAGTAAAAATCTGCCGTCAGTCCGGTGAATTCACCGGAGTGAATTTCTCGCGTTTATAGGCGAGTGTAACGGCCAGACTTATACCAATGAATTAAGTACATCTTTGACTAGAGTATTTGCCCTAAGTCGGCAGGTGACAATGGTTGGAATGTTTTATAATCTTAGAAAGAAGTTCTGAAGCGGCAATTTCCGCCATTTTAAATTTCCACTGTGTGCTTAGGCCTGACTAATCGAGCACCTGCCAAGACATTAGGAGCGTCTGTTCGCATATAAAAGACGCTCCTAATGTGCACAAAGGGCATCATTGGGTCTACTGTTGGGTTTTATTGGCAGTTGCATGTGTTCAATGTTTTTAACAAATTTGCAAAAAAATATTTCTAAACTTGGATTTTCAGTGCTAAACATATTCAACCTCAAATCATATCAAACATCAGCTCATTAAAAAATCTTAAAAATGGAATCACAAGAGCATTGAGATCAATTTAGCAGCCTCTAATGCGCAACAACTGGAAGTGGTTAAAGATTTTCAAAGGCCACAGCAGGGGCTTAGCTGCTATGCGTCCAGCATGTCATTTGGACACCCAGAACACTGTTTTTTGACAGTTTGGACACCCAAAAGTTTACGTCAGAATTTGCTGATGAAGACTTTTCTTAGAAGATAGAAGATGTAGAAGCTGTAGTGTCATTTTTATAAGACACACAAAGCAGTTACTGGCCTAAAAAAGCAAAATCTGTAAATATGTAGGGTTTATTTTATTAGTAGTATGTACTTTGTACCACATTTTGGACACGCAAAAGTCTATATAACCTCTATTTGGACACCCTGTTTCCAAATATTTGCTAAGACCATGGGCCACAGTATGTTGGACTCGCTCTCTATTGAATGTAGTTGTGGATATAGAAGTGACTGACTAGCTGAATCCGGATGTGTGGAAATTTTGAGGCTAATTATTTAGCCAGACATTTTAAAAATCTTGGCTGGTGGATTGAAGTCCAGCAGTAAATCTCCAGTCTCTCTATACCCACCCATACTCTTAATGGCCGCATCCCTTAGCCAGCGGCCCTCAGCGGTTAAGATGCGTCAGACTTCCTTTGATATTTCCAATACAGCTGCCTTGCTCTATCTTAATCCCTACATTGAAAGTAGAGTTTGCCACCTTAAAGTCATTCAGTTTCCTTCCATTGGCACTCTACTTAGATTCACAGTTCTTTGGCATTCATAAACACCTATACCAGCACAACTGTTTCAGAAATATGTTTACTTCTCTTTCGTAAAATTGTCTTTGCAGGTAATCTGCCTCTTTTAAATCATTCACGAGATAGACCTTAGACAAATTGAAATACAAATATGTGATTAAATTGTTTGAATAAAACCCAAAACAAAACAGTCGCCAAGACCCAGGCCTCAACGCTAACTCAGACTGTTACTGGCCCCATAGGACCAGTAACACCTAGGATCTACTGGTCCTGCAAAATCTTTACTGGTCCTACAAATTTTTTCTTTAATATAAAAAGAAAAAAAAACATTGCATGAAATCCACAGACAACATTTATTTTTATTCATTTCATCTTCATTTATTTCAAAATCATTTGGCACATTCTTAAGGGGAAACTTGTTAGCAAGAGTGTCTCCAAATGTTTACTGGCCCTGTAGGACCAGTTGAGGTCTTTTTTACTGGTCCTAAGCCATTTGGGGAAATTTTTACTGGCCTAGGGCCATAGGACCACTGTTAGCGTCGAGCCCTGAGACCGTAAAAGATATCAAAACTTGTGAGATCAGTGGTGGTGAGTTCAAATGCAACTTATGCATGGGACACATTTAAGAGCCAGAGCTTGTTTCTTTTTCTTCAGAGAACCAATTGAAATGGCACTATGATGAAAAAAATAAAAAGCTATGTAGTATATACCTAGTTTTGTCACTTATTGTTTACTTTTTCAACCTGTACAAACTGCCTTGAAATTTGAACCAATTTCTCTTAATATTACAGAAATCGAGGCGCAAGTGTTAGAGCTTCAGGCGCGACGGCAGGGCCTGAAGGAGGGGGCGGGAGAAGGAGGAGATGCCGGGGCTGGAGATCGGGAGGCACGAGTGGGACTCGGTGCCTCCGTCCACTATGACCAGGAGATTTATGGTTCTGCGTCAGGAAAGTTTGCTGGCTACGTCACCTCCATTGCTCCCAATGAGGAACAGGATGTAAGTAGCACTTTGTATTTCAAAATTGTCTAAAATCTTTTTCATCACCAGTAATGTGAATATCCAATGTCATGTATTAGATAAAACATCTAAAATATATTTGTATTAGACACTAAAAAGCTGTTTATCTGTTGCATGTTCTGAATTGATGATATAATTGTTTCACATTTGGTTGTTCAAATTTTTCCATTTTATTGTTGGTTTGTTTAAATCTCATTCTCTTATCAAAATGTTTCTATTTTTTTTTTAGGATGACGATGACTACACAACGACTGTGCTGGGAAAGGGGCGTAATGCCTACACAGCTCCACTCAATGTTCTCAGTGACATGGCCAATACAGACAAGGTGAGAAACTTGACTACACTATCAGGGGTCGAAATTAGGGGGTGCCACAAGCCCAGGGTTCCCTTGAATTCTCCTGCGTCTCTCTCAAATTTCTGCAGGGAGCCCAAAGAGGTACTGGGTTCTATACAGAACACCTTTTGGTGGCTCTTTAAGATGCTGTTGGGCGCCCTGGAAAAAAGCTTAATTTCGAGCCCTGAATATGCTAAAAAAGACTTAAAATAATTGATATTTGATATAATGTTCAAAAGCGCTTTATGAAGAATAGTCAGTGGATATATGTTAATGGTCCAGAAAGTTGTATATATTTGAACTCCTTTTGAAATTAATTCAGTTGCAATGCGTTTAGCAACGTCTTGAAGTTTTGCACACTATCGGCTGTATCCGCAGGCTAGATGTTCTACGGAAGCTTGAGTGCATTATGCCAGTGCTGAAAACAGTTTGCTAAGCCTTGGTGGTCAAACGGTCCATCAAGGTCCATCAAAATGAATAGTTTAGTGGTCCAGCAGAAAAATTAGTGGTCCATATCATTTTTGATAACTAAAATGGTAGCCAACAGCCATTTCATAACTGAACATTCATGGTTAACTGTGCTAAATTTATGAATTGTGACAGTTATAATTTAATGTAGAAGACGTGAAACTGGATGTGATGCTTACTAAATTAATGTGGTCAGAATATTTACCAGACTTTTTGGGCATGAAACAGACTTTTACTAGCCCATTCTAATTTTTTGGTAGGAACGGACCGGTGGGCTACTGTCTATTTTCACCACTGATAATGCTTAAAAATATCCTTTCAGAATTTGAAGTAGTGGTACATACAGTAGGAAATGAAGTAAAAGATATTTTGCCCATAGAAAAAACTAAAGTAAAAATGAAATAAGGTGCTTCATGCTATGGGGTGGAAATTGATAACTAGACATTTAGTACTTTTTGAAAGGAAAAGTTGGTGGGTGGAATCTATTCCAGATATTTCTTACACAACTTTTTGGTTTGAAATAGCACTGGTATCAATAACAAAGGTGACTCTGCTGTATGTTAGGCTATGATAGTCCATTTTCCAGGTATTTCAAATCATTCTATTCAAACCAGGGTCTTAGCCAGGATTTAGAAAGTGGGTGCCTAAAATTGACAATTGTTAAATTTTTGGGTGTCCAAATTTTTAAGGGGGACCACAGTATACTCATATTTCAACCATAAACATGTATAAAGCTATCAAACTAAGGCATGGTAACCTTATAGAATGTCAGGGTAATTATGTGGAAATGATGAAATTCAATTATATGCTTGAGATTGACATTCTAAGAAATTCTTCACCAAAAAAAGTGGGTGTCCTAAGGGGTGCTTTTGAGGGGTTTGGGTGTCCAAAAAGACACCCAGACGCCCTGCTGGCTAAGACCATGATTCAAACTCTTGGTCTAAGGAACGGAACTGCTAAATGGAATGTTTTCTAGATATTGATGTACATGTAATTAAAAGTATGACTCACATTTTATCATTTGGTTGAATTGTAGTTCTTATTTGTTTTAGGATTATGATCCATTCCAAGAGCACCGACCACAGAGAATCGCCGACCGTGAAGACGAATATCGGGCGCGTCGACGAAATATGATCATCTCTCCCGAGAGATATGATCCTTTTGCTGAAGGTGTGTACATCAATTTCTCTGTTTGGCTTTAAAGTATCTTAATATGCTGTATATATTTTACTTGTACATTACATTTTGCATTATTGACATGTTTATACACATATATATATATCAGTAGAGAAAGAGCTATGGGGTTCTGTATGTTCCAAACACTAATCAGACATCTTCCAGTGCAGTAATTCTGTTATTTTGATTTCCTACGTAGATATTAAGCTAGGATCATATTTTCCACAAAATTTTGATTATCTCTGTTGTGATGATTTTAAACAAAGTTTCACTAACTGACAGTTGTTTGTTACAACTGCATGCTAAGGGTCATTTTGCTCCCATCCCCTAAACCTTTTTTTATTTATTTATTTATTTATTTATTTATTTATTCAATTTTTTTTATTCAAATTAAATCTGTTGGTTGTTGCTCACATGTGTAGTTTGAACATGCCCAACTCCATGGCTAAGTAATATAATGGAAATGCACTGTCTGATAGGCACACTGTCTGAAAATAAGCTTGTATAAAGTATGTCTCTATTCATGAATTCATGTACCACATCCTTGAAGATATTGTATGTGTGTGACAGGGATTGAAATTAACCAACATCTTTTGACCCTAACTTAATTGTTTAGCTGGCCCAGTGTTTTCAAATAAAGGTGTAAGTTTTAAGTTATGTCAGCAACTTATCGTTGTGAAGTAACCTCTATCATATTTTTGCTCAAATCCTTTAAAAGAAGTACACATATGTAATGAAATAAGCAAATAATTTTTATTTTTCTTTAAAGTTTATAAAGGGTCAATAACTGACCATTTCTAGTGAAACATCAAGTTGAGGCAAATGCACACAAACATCAAGTTGAGGCAAATGCACACAACACCATCAACTATCATTGTTTGGAAAAATGGATCTCAAAATGTTCACATTCTAACTATGAACTTGGCATCAAGTTACTACATTGGTATAGAATTTTTCATGATGGATAACGCTTCAAGTAAATGCTTTATTGTTTCATTCTATAGAAAATAATAGATAAAATTTCATATACAATCCTACAAATCAGTGCTTTAAATTCTTTGAAGCACATTAGAGGGCTGATGTACATAAACTGATTGTACATGGATTGTGGTATATACTTGTGTAAGGTTTCTTTCAATCCCTGGTGAAGAATATGTGTGATTGAATGCCTGCTACAGCTAGCTCAGATCCATTGAGTCCCTCTCATCATTGTTATGGCACAGGTGTTATATTGCCCTGGTTATTGAGTCATTAAATAAGAATCTTGATTTCTCACAAGATGTGTGTCCTTAATCATTGATGAGAGGGAAGCTTGGTAAGGGCTGTTACATGTTCTAACCCTTATGCTGCTGGTAGGTAATTTGGTCAATACAAAATGATGCAAAAAAAACTGGAAAATGACTGAACCCCTGGCATATGGGTACTCATCTGAGAGTACTCGGCGAGATCTTTTCGATGAATACCAATATGACAGGGTTAAGATGTTTTTCAAGGATTTTTGCATCCTTGTGCTTTTGACGAAAGGCGCCTCAGCATTGGAAGGGTTATAAGGGGGTAGACAGCAAAATATAGCACTACAGATTGAAGTTTCGCCTCAGGGATTCCTCGCCTGTCTAAAGTTTAAAGTGGCTGTTTCTTAAATTTTGGAGCAAAAAAAACAAAATAAATTGTTCTTTTACCTTGGTTTCTTTTATGAAATCCTCCTAGGCAACTTGAGATTTAAGAAATATAGATCAGTTTGATTAATATATATTTTGGTGCATCTCCCCCCTTCACTGTACAATGTATCAGCCCTTATCCTGAAAGATTATACCCTTTTTCCTGTTCATCCTCCAGTGACTTTCATTACTCAATTTATAGGGAAGCGTTATCATTTGGTTTTCTTTTCTCCTGCTTCAATAGCAGGGAAATCATTTAAACAAATACACAAATCAAAATCACACTAAAAACCCATGTATATAATGTTACAGGAACATTCTTGTATGTATCAGGAAGTGGGATTACAGGAACAATGGTGTATCGTTTTCAGGCCTTGACCCATTCATGTTCTTAGAACCCAGAAAAAATTTAAATATTTTGATGATATCCCTTCAACAAAATTATCCTGTATATATATATATATTTATAGGGGTAATATTGTTAAGAAACCCACTGAAAAACTCTTCTGAATATTCTACCAAGAAATCCTCCATTCCCACATTATTTTCACAAGTTTTTGAGCACTAGACCTCAATGTCTTGTGAGATTCTAAGCATGAATGGGTTAAAAGATAGTCCCAGTACCCTGTGGTGGAGAACAAAAGAGGTAGGTGTGTTTGATTATTACATGACGAGTATTGGCATGAGTGATGCATAAGGTCCCTATGATCAAGCTGTCATACCCCCCACCATAGACTTTGCGCCAGTGGGACCAGGGAAGATCATCTCAGCCAACAACAACAACTACAAAAACTCAGCTCTATACCTCCTCTTTATATTTTTTAGATTGTGAATAAATGTGCGAATAGTACAATTTAACTACTTCATTTTGAGTTGAATTTTTTAAGGAAACAAGCAGTGAAAATTTCAACTCTATACTTCCTCTTAAAAAAATTTAGGTGGTGCATAAATGTGTGAATAGTGCAATTTAACTACTTCACTTTTAAGTTAATTTTGGAAGAAAACAAGCAGCGAAACTGCTTATAGCCTTAATTCTACAAAATTTTAATGTCACAATTTATGGAAGAACTAATGCTTCTTATGAATATTTTTGTAATTTCTTATTTTTCCAGAATTGAGACTTTGTTTTGCACCTATAGCTTCATTGATTTGGATCGGATCCAGTGTATGTGTTTTAGCTAATCAGAATATTTCTAATGTTCCAGCCCTCTTTGATTTAACTTTCTGTGTTACAGATGTAATCATTTATTTTGATTTAGATTTTTGTGGGTTTAAACAATGTTTTGACAATACCCCTTAGATATGAATTAAGTTACTAGTCTTAAGTTTTTCATCTGCAGAACAAGAACAATCAAGCAATTAATGAAATTAGGGTTATATGCTTTTATTCATAATGGCAAGCTTCATAGGTTTTGGCCAATTCAACTCATAACAAAAAGTACTATAGGGAATTTGGAATTTCGATTTTTCATCACTTTTTCTGCCATATTGCAGCTAATTCGTGACTAGCCAGTTGTATCTGGTAGAGGAAACCGGAGTATCCGACAAAAACCACCGCCTAACCCCAAGTCACTGGCAACTTTCTCACATGCCATACTATGGGGAAGAAAGAAAAAGGAAGTAGTTAAATATTTGTTGAGAAAGTTGTATATATTTGTTGTTGGTATGAAGTGTTTCTTTCCTATGTCACCACTGTCGCAGACACAGAAAATGCTGACGTGACATAGCTGTCATTGGTCGTCGTCGTCGTCGCCATGGTTACGAGCCGATACTAATCTCTCTCTAAACTTTCTTTCCCTCACAGCATCGACGAGTTAGCACCTCAAGGAAGGCAACCAATGCAACAAGCTTACTCTTAAGTTCTCTCGGTTAATTTTAAATGGGGGTGTGCTGTTTCAAAATTCTCACCTAGAACATCATAATGATTAGCTTTAAGAATAGCTTGATCTGCATGTTTGTGTTGAACTCTACTAGGTTTCATTAGTATGATACATTGGGATATCATTTCACGATGATATCATATTGTTTAGATAAACAAAGGATACAGAGATCACAATTGCAAAATGAATGGATCATCATTATTTATATCTTAAGGTTGAAGTAGGCGCAATATGTAATCTGAAAAGATAAATACTAAGGACGATACATCTGACCGAATATGTTACCTACTTAAGAATACATTTCTTTAAAAAATATATTTTCTTTAAATAAAGGAGGTTTTCAAATAGTCAAATACAGCACCCCTAGGATGTCAGTTCAATTGGGTTTTTGTGCTCGGTAGCGGGTATCAATAGGGTATCTTTACCATAGTAGTTGATGAGGGTTTTTTATGCGTGTGTATGAGGTGTGCCACTACTCAGCAGTACTATACTTATATGAGATTAAATTTTAGGAAAAAAGGCAGCGTGTGTTGTCACTGATAGTTGACATATAGGAGGTGGCGCCCCCTACCTGCCTGAGGTGAGCGAGGGCAAGTTGCACCCCACGGACGCGGAGACAGTACGTATACACACCACCCATGGAGAGCGGCAGCACTTTAGTTCATTCCTCTATTCACGTGCTGCCATCTCGTGTCCTCTTTGCGCATCATTTTCTCGTTCCTCCATCAACCACAATTGATAGTGTTCAGCGGCAAGGGTGATACCCTTTCAGGTGTCCCCAAACGCAGCCCCCAATTTCACCATTAAATAGTGTGTTTTTTTTCCAAATACTGACTTGCTAGATATTTTGAGTGAATAGGCACAATCTTAAACAGTATTGTACTTTTCCCATTATTCTTATTATTTTTTTTCATATTGTTATCACAAACTGATAAAAAATTATGTGATTTCAAAATAAGGGATATACTTCTTTGCGTGAATTGGTTATCTGCGTTTGGACCCTGGGGTTGTGGACAATTTGACCTTGGCCTCCTGAAGGTAGGTTCTATGTGCAACATTACACATGCTAGAATGTTGACTGGTGAATCGACCACAAGGGGGGCACAATGTGTGTTGTTACATCCTTGTCGCAGTAATTGTAAAACTAATGTGATGCGAGGGGACATTTATTTAACTCTTCCTTTGGCAAGAAAGCAACCACAACCTGGTGTCGTATTTATAGTTATAATTCAAAATTTGTTTTACAAAGAAAGCATTTTTTTATGAAAAAATATGAAGTATTGAATCAACTTAGAGCAAATCTAGAAATATCCTTTTAAAATCCTTAAGTTGTAGGATTGGATTAAGGATATGAAATTGTAGTTTATTATGATATCAGACAAATACAAGTGAATTCTCAATTAACAGGCTGCTCATTCATGAAGGCAGTGCTATTGAGCATCAAAATGTCTAATACATTTCACATAAACTGATAAATTTTCTTGCTTTATTTAGCAAAGGTTGTCACTTTCTTGCTGGATGTAGAGAGCTTAATCTGAAAAAATAGCGATATGACAAAAAACCTAAGTTTATAACAGAAACTAACGTCCACTTCTCAATTGTCACGACTCTGTCGTGACTTTTTCTGCTTTCTCGTTACAGGTGGAAAAACGCCTGACCCACAGTCACACAAGCGAACCTTCGCATCTGTCATGAGGGAACAGCATCTCACGAAAGAACAGGTAAGGTGCCTTTTCGTCAGCTCTCAACTTAATGCTAATATTTCATGAATATTTGAAGGGTGCTGCCTAGTGGTAATGATACCTGGCTCCCTAGCGTAAGTTTGCAGGTTCGATTCTCTGCTCGATCCCCAAGCGGGTTGGCCTGGTTGCTTTATAAATGTGAGCATTGTGGAGGATGAACTACGAAAATTGAAATCCTTATATTTTATTTATGTAAATATTGTATATTTTTAGGCTGCACTTCTGCAACAGATAAGTGAGAAAGCCAAAAATATGTATTAAGAAATTTAAGATGATACAATTAAAATCCCTTTAATATATTTATGTAAATATTGTATATTTTTCAGCTGCATTTTAGCAACAGATGTATAAGGAAGCCAGAAATATGTATAAAGATGATACAATAATTTAAAACTTGATTTTATTTGTGTGAATATTGTATATTTTTAGGCTGCACTTCAGCAAGAGATGTGTAAGAAAGGCAAAAATATGTATGAATATGATACAAAAATTGATATCCTTTTATTTCATTTATGTAAATATTGTATATTTTTAGGCTGCACTCCAGCAACAGATGCGTGAGAAGGCGAAGTCGGGAGATCTGCACAGTGTGAACGGTAGCGGCAGCAGCAGCAGCAGCGCGGAGCCCCCCGCCGCGTCGTCGGCTGCAGCATCATCATCGAAACCCGCGAAGAAGCGCCGCTGGGATCAGACCGCCGACGACACCCCCTCACAGAAGAAGAAGAGCAGCTGGGACGAGGTCCCGACCACGCCCTCCGGGAGTCGCTGGGATGAGACGCCCGGACGGCACAAGGGTGGCGAGACGCCCTCCGCAACGACGCCCAGTGCAAGCACTCGCATGTGGGATGCCACACCAGGTCACGCCACCCCGGGGCATGCCACACCTGGGCGTGATACCCCCGGGCACACCACCCCAGGGCATCAGGGTACGCCAAGCTCAAGGAAGAACAGATGGGATGAAACACCCAAAACAGAACGAGGTAGGGATAACACCAATAAAACCTTTTTATTTTTAGATTTTTCATTTTCCAACATGTCAACAAGCAAGGTACATACAGTTAATGAAATATAGAACTTACGTGTAAAACCATTCATTTAGGTGAAGCATATGCATATTATCAAAATATTGATTTAAAATAAAATATTTCTACCTGTCGCAAGGAGTGAAATGGTTAAAATGATTATGAAATTAATAGTTCATAACCAACTTATTAATACTGTCACGCCAAATAACCTTAAAAATAAATAAATAAATGGATATGGAATGAGAGACCAAATCATATATGCACTATTGTGAAGACCTGGCTATTTCAAGGGTCTCAAATCTGGCCTTAGTGTGATATCACTTTGAGACAAAGACCAATGAGGGCTCCTGTATCGTTTACATTACTGAGAAAGCTGCGCACCAACATGAGCAAAATGTAACTTATGGCCTATTTGTTGCAACCTGGGACTTAGTTTTACAATAGGTTGATCAGCTGGTTACATATCCACTTGTTTTTATTCATCTAAGAAATAACGGATGATTGAATGTAGTTGATTTATTCTAATTCCAGAGACCCCTGGTCATGGTAGTGGCTGGGCCGAGACTCCGCGCACGGACCGCGGCGGTGACCTCATTCAGGAGACGCCCACGCCCAGCGCCAGCAAGAGACGCTCCCGCTGGGACGAGACGCCCAGCAACCAGACGCCCGGGTCCATGACGCCCGGCGGGATGACCCCCGGCAGCATGACGCCCAGCGGGATGACCCCCGGAGGAAGCACACCCAGTGGGGTCACACCCTCTGGAAAGGCTGCAATGGGAATGGCAACTCCTACACCTGGTAAATACACAACAATTAATCCTTTCACTAAGACCCTGCCACACACCCATATATGAGTTTGTGGTAACAAAACCTAGGGAACCATGCATGCAAGATAACAAATTGATTTAAAGACGAGCCTGGTTTAAAGATTTAAAGAAGGAGAGTTATTAGCTTCTCATCAGCATTTCTCCTTCAAATATTTTCTAAAGATAGCTTTTCTTTTTGAGAGATGTAATTAAAAATCTATATACAGCTTTACTTAGAGAAGTGCTGAAAATTTCACTTTATAGCCCTGCTGGAGGGTATTTGTGCTACTTAAGTTTTGCGCATTCAAGCACTCAGCAAAGCAAAGATACAAAGCAGGATATTCAATTGAAGGATGTTATTCTAGTGCTATCATTGGGAGCATTAAAATAGTGAATATTAATTGCCTGTAAAAATTCCAGTTATACAGTGTGTGGTTTTGGATGCTCCAAGCATCAATGGGTTAAGAAATAAATGAATTCCATCTTCTATAATATATATTCTTCTCCCTCCGCAGGTCAGCTGATGTCCATGACCCCTGAACAGATGCAGGCCTACACCTGGCAGCGTGAGATCGATGAGCGGAACCGCCCCCTCTCCGAGGAGGAACTTGACACCCTCTTCCCACCCGGGTACAAGGTCCTCCAGCCGCCCGCCGGGTACGTACCCATCCGTACGCCCGCCAGGAAGATCATTGCCACCCCAACGCCCATGGCCGGGACACCCGCGGGATTCCGCATGCAGACGCCCGATAATAAGTCGGTACAAATGGTGGACATGCAACCTAAGGGCGGCAACCTGCCCATCCTTAAACCGGACGACATGCAGTACTTCGACAAGCTACTGGTAAGCAATAACAATGTGATGGAAATAGGGAGAAATAGTGAAAATTACCATTATTGCTATAAGAAAGGATCCAAGAAGAATGAATATGTGTATCTATGTGTGTATATATATATATATATATATATATATATATATATATATATATATATATATATATATATATATATATATATATATATATATATATATATATATATATATATGTCATGACACAGATTGAAATTGGTAAGGATTTTAAATTGTGTCGACACAGATTAGAATTCTAATTTGTGTCGACACAAATCGCATATTTCAATTTGTTACCAGGTTTTAGCTGACACGGATTAGAATTTTGATTTGTTACCACCCAATTTTAAATTGTGTCGACACAGATCTAAATCCTAGCAAGGATTTTAATTTGTGTTGACACAGATCTAAATCCTAGCTCAGTATTAATAGAGGAGTGGTAAGGATTTTAATTTGTGTCGACACAAATCTAAATCCTAGCTCAGTATCAAAATTAATAGAGGGGAGGTAAACATTTTAATTTGTGTTGACACAAATCTAAATCCTAGGGTTAGTATCAATGAAGGGGAGGTAAGATGAGGGAAATGAGCAGACTAAACCTCCTTTGGTAATTTTATAACAAAATAATCTTATTCTTCGTCTTTGTCAACATAAATTGAATTCATTACCTCCCCTTTTATTGATACATGTGTCAACCCAATTTAAAATTGAGTGGTAACAAATCAAAATTATAATCAGTGTCCACACAAATTAAAATCCTTACTTCCCTTCATAGCTAGGATTTAGATCTGTGTCGACACAAATTAAAATCCTTACCACCCCTCTATTAATACTGAGCTCGGATTTAGATCTGTGTCGACACAAATTAAAATCCTTACTTCCCTTCATAGGTAGGATTTAGATTTGTGTCGACACAAATTAAAATCCTTGCTTCCCTTCATAGCTAGGATTTAGATCTGTGTCAACACAATTTAAAATTGGGTGGTAACAAATCAAAATTCTAATCTGTGTCAGCTAAAACCTGGTAACAAATTGAAATCGCGATTTGTGTCGACACAAATTAGAATTCTAATCTGTGTCGAAACAATTTAAAATCCCTACCAATTTCAATCTGTGTCATATATATATATATGTATATATTATTTCACTTAGTGGTAAAAGCTCTTTAGGGATTATCTTAATATTTACCTCTAAATATTGAGAAGGATGATTGGGAGATTAACCAAAAATTGTGCTATTAATAAAGTCATGAAGAGAAATCAATAATGGTATTTCATTCCACTTAGAAATACAATTTCGTAAACACCAGCATATACTTTCCTGTCAAAGCATTCATGCAGTCATGAGATCTACACAAGTGTTGATTGAACCCAATAATAAATCCTGGATTCGTAAATCATTTGAAGGAAAGTTGAAGGCTAGGTTATGATGAACATACTCTTTCAACTACATATTAAAAAAGTGCTCTGTTCACTAGGATATTACCAAAATTAGTCTGTCCTATTTTGGGTCCCGCTGGCTTTAATGGGAGAAAGTGATGAAATGTTCCTCAACAGGGTCTTAGTCAGGATTTAGAAGCTGGGTGCCCAAAATTGGCAATTGTAAATTTCTTGGGCATCCACATTTTTAAGGGGGACAACTAGTGTTGGGAATCGTTAAAAATTTCGGGCTCGATTAATCGTCAATTTCGACGAGCGATTGATCGATTATAATCGATTATTTAGTAGTTTACTACGCTAAATTTCCACTAGTTTTATAGCCCCCCAAAACTCGAAGAAAAATACAATTTTACCGCCCCAAATCAATGTTGCTAATGACAAGACAATTCGGACTAACAATCTGTGATACTAATTAAGAATTATAACGAATAAACAAGCCCTAACAAGAATAGAAAGTTATGTGCGAGGACGCGGAAAATTCGAAAAGTAGCCATGACAACGGATAGCAAACTCATCACGGCAAGCTACTCATCACGGCAATACTGCGCATTTATAAAACATAAAACATTCTGAACTTGCAATCCGTGGTAGTAATCATTAAAAACAATGAAAATTAAAGCTGAAACAAGGATAGAAATCAATGTGCTAGATCGCGAAATGTATGTGAATTATGGAACATATGAAACTGAAAGTGAATACCACGGATTGGAAGACTATCTACGCATCAATTTGAACCTGAAATAAAGTATCTATGTAATGCATACAATGAAACAGAATCGTATAAACTTTGTAACTTACCGATTCCGCTCGTTCTGTTAGATTATACACTGTAATTCACTCCAGAAGTGAGAAACAGTGTATCCTGCCGATCGCACGTACGTTTCAAGATGGCGGCCATCTGGTTGTGTTTATTTTTATTATCGCTCGGCAAAGATCGAGCGATGGAAGGCAAGCTCGATTGATCGGAACTCGGCCCAAAGCAAGCCGAGCAATCGAGTTTGCGATTAATCGACCCACCACTAGGGACAACAATAAACTCAGATTTCGACCATAAACATGTATGAATTTATCAACATTATACCATGTCATAGGAATTACATGGAGATGAAAAAAGTTACTTTTATGCTTGAAAATGACATTTTATGAAATTACTTACAAAAACTTTTGGATGTCCTGAGGGGTACTTTTTAAGGGGTTGCGTGTCCAAAAGATGCCCTGATGGCTAAGACTGTTTCTCAATTTTATCGGCTGTAAAATATTTTGGTTTTGTTTTCTCCAGGTTGATGTTGATGAGGAGACACTCTCCCCTGATGAACAGAAGGAGAGAAAGATCATGAAGCTGCTCCTGAAGATAAAGAATGGCACGCCACCTATGAGAAAAGTAAGGAACTACTCCCTGTATTGATACACTTTCATAAAGGAAAGTAGCGTTTGGAGGTTTCACTGTCTTGGGCTATGCGAAGCCACCTAAATTCAAATAAACGAATAGCATGACTGATATGAAGGTATTACACTCCAGCAGCGTGTTTCTTAACCTTTCAAGCGCTGGTGTCAGCTGGTGCCAGCTAGTGCTGGTGTCCGTATTTATTTAACCTCGCACTATTATTTGGACATATGTTCCCTCTGCTAGTATTGTATAACACGCTGACATGATTGCTTACAGTCCGCAATATTTTCACTGCGCATTGAAGGTAGCTGCAAAAGCATTATTTTATATGTCCAAAATAAACATGCTATACAGTATTTTATGATAACAGGGCTTGAAATTAAGAGGTGCCAAGAAATTTTCCTGGGCTCCCTCAAATTTCTGCAGGGAGCCCAAAGATGTACTAGTTTCTATACACAACACCTTAAGGTAGATTTTGAAGATGCAATTGGGCTCCCTGGAAAAAAACAACACTTTATTACGACCCCTGGATAGAAATGCAGTTTCATGTACATTACCTTCCTTTCCTTGTAGGCTGCCTTGCGTCAGATCACCGATAAGTCTCGAGAGTTCGGAGCTGGCCCACTCTTCAACCAGATCCTCCCGTTGCTGATGTCGCCCACATTGGAAGATCAGGAGCGCCATCTATTGGTGAAAGTCATCGATCGTATCCTGTACAAGCTTGACGATCTTGTGCGACCATATGTCCACAAGATTCTCGTCGTCATTGAACCCCTGTTGATCGATGAGGACTACTACGCCAGAGTGGAGGGAAGGGAGATCATCTCCAACTTGGCAAAGGTATATACAAAAAAGCTCTCCTATGTCTGAGGGTTAACACTTAAGTGCAAACTACATGGCAACACTAACATTATCAGCAGTCCTGTTGCAGAGTTGTCTCTGCTATGCTGCCGGTATGGGTTTTGGTCTCTCCCAACATTGCCTCACAAACAGGAATATGCGAGAGCACAACTGGCGAGTGACGGAACCCACCACAACAATACATACTGTATACAGCTTTAATTTGGAGTGCTAAAATTTTTGCTGTACAGCCCTGTTTGAGGGTATTAGTGCCACTTTAAATACACACATTCAAGCACTGAAACTATATTTGTTATTGCTACATAGATTTTTATTTGAAGGATGTTATTTTGTCGCTATCATGAGGAGCGCGAAAATTAAATGCCATTAAAAAAATACCAGTTATACAGTATACACATAGTATTGGCCAGCAGGGCATCTGGGTGTCATTTGGACACACAAACCCTCAAAAATCACTCCATAGGACACCCCCAAAAAATCTTTGAGTGAATAAGTTGTATTGTATGGTTTTCTTACTCTTTCAGGCTGCTGGCCTTGCGACCATGATCTCTACCATGAGACCTGACATTGACAACATGGACGAGTATGTGCGTAACACGACGGCCCGAGCGTTCGCGGTGGTGGCCTCGGCCCTGGGCATCCCCTCGCTGCTGCCCTTCCTGAAGGCCGTGTGTCGCAGCAAGAAGTCCTGGCAGGCCAGGCATACTGGTATCAAGATCGTCCAGCAGATCGCCATTCTCATGGGCTGTGCTATTCTGCCCCATCTCAAGAACTTGGTGGAGATCATTGAACATGGTGAGACTGGTAACCTGCTTGTGCGTACTGAAGAAAAGGAAATTAATCCGAGTGGTTTATTTTGCCAAACTTTTCCCAGTGGGGTCAGTTCGATATAATGAAAGTCGGATGTATTTTTCCTGTCATTAGAATATCAACCCTCAGTATTGGCTTTTCGTAATAAAAAATCTCAGAAAAATCCAAAATCACAAATTTGGTTTATTTGTACCTCGGATTAATTTCCTATTCTACAGTATTGTGTCAAGTTCAAGATCAAAAATTAACAAAGAATTCTTGAAATGTACAAACAATACTTATGACTAAAAAGCTATTTAACCCTTATGATGCTAGTGGCTAATTTGCCTAAATAAAAAATGATGCAGAGCACCTAAAAATGATTGAAACCCTGGCAAATGGGTACTCATCTGAGAAGACTCATTGAGAGCTGTCCAATGAATACCAATATGACAGGGTTTAGATGATTTCCAAAGAAATTTGTGTCCTTGTCGTTTTGACGAAAATAGCCCCAGCATTGGAGGGGTTAAGGTCCTTCAGGACAGGCTTAAAGAGTGTAATCCCACATCCCTAGAATACAGCCTGTATCAGGGTCTTAGCCAGCAGGGTATCTGGGTGTCTTTTGGACTCCCTGGTTCATGAAAAATACCTGATTTTAGGCAAAAAGACACCCTAGATTTTTGTATGTGTTTTTTACAAATACTTATTCTAAGTTAAATATCTAAAAAGTTTAAATTCAAAATAATAACAATGACATTTCTTAAAGAATTAAGCATATATTTACTTAATTTGTTAATGTACATAATCAGTGTAATGATTTTCACTTTTTTAATATGCGAATTTGGACACCCTAAATTCTTGAAATCCCAATCCTGGCTAAGTCCCTGGCCTGTATGCGTATGTTGTTTATATCAGAGGGTTCATACGATACATAGGCGCAGAGCATGAAGACTCGCAGCTTGCCTAAAAAATCATGACATTAACTTCTGGATAGTGCAAAACTGATGAAAATATTGATCAAAATAAAGGGAAAATGACAACAGCCAAACCTTATTATCTAAACATCAAATTATGCAACATTAAGGTTTTTGAAGTCCAGTATGGGTTTTTGTATGACCATTACCTTTAGGCATGCCACAAAATAAACTCATATTATGCTGCCACCTCTATACAGTTCATGCCTAAAGTGACCATGTGCCATGTGTTTACTTACTCGAATCCATTTCTAATCACTGTGCTGTTATTGGATAGCCTGTAAATATTTGTATGTATACTCACATCAGGAAGTTTTGCTGTTTTTGAAAGATACTTCATGTGTATTGTGTATGTTATTTCAGGTCTGGTTGACGAGCAGCAGAAGGTGCGCACAATCACTGCCTTGGCCCTGGCTGCTCTGGCTGAGGCTGCCACCCCCTACGGTATCGAGTCCTTTGACAGTGTCCTCAAGCCCCTCTGGAAGGGTATCAGGCAGCACAGAGGAAAGGTGAGGAGAAAAGCCATGTTTAATGCGAGGGAATCCTGTATTAGGCACAATGCTAACTCAAAATATTACTGGCCCTGTAGGACCAGTAACACCTAAAATCTACTGGTCCTACAAAAGTTTTACTGTTCCTACAATTTTTTCTTAATCATAACAAGAAAAAACATTTCATAAAATTCATGAAATTTGTTTTACTAAAATCTAGTTGTGTCATTGATATGGTCCATTACGATATATCGATAACTCTTTTCAAACAAAACAACATGCTTTCACTTGTCACTACTCTGCCCTCCATCTGTGTTAATGTGTAATAAAACTGTTCGGTAAAATTAAATTCGGAAAGGTCATTTTTGGTCCAATTTTGGTATACTTGCATCCCAGATTAATTTCCTATTCTACAGTATTGAATTGAGAAAAATTCTAAACAATGACATCCCTACTTAAATCTGGCATTGTTTTTCTGTTCTCCAGGGTTTGGCTGCATTCCTGAAGGCGATTGGTTATCTCATTCCTCTCATGGATGCCGAGTACGCCAACTACTACACCAGGGAAGTGATGTTGATCCTCGTCAGAGAGTTCCAGTCACCTGATGAGGAGATGAAGAAAATCGTACTGAAGGTAAGGGACCCTTCAGTCTCATTTCCATGTCTATCGATATCTATGTATATATATATGTATGTATATACATACATATATATATATATATATATATATATATATATATATATATATATATATATATATATATATATATATACATACATATATATATATATATATATATATACATATATATATATATACATATATATATATATATATATATATATATATATATATATATATATATATATATATATATATATATATATATATATATATATATATATAAAAATATATACCCATTTATGCATGTAGCACCCAATAACGCTTCCAAAATGTTCCAGTGATATCTTTTATACCAAAGCTTATTCCAAAAAACAATTATGCAGACATCTAATCCAAAATAGCATATGTCATAGTCTCTATTGTCTTATAAAGAAGGCACTGTTACTTGCTATTTCTGGTGTAGAGGCAGGCATGAATGGGTTAATTTTTGTCAAGCGGTATGGTCATATAGTATTGATAATAAAGAGCATTGTTACTTGCCATTGAGGGTGGTGAAGTAGGCATGAATTGGTTAATATTTGTCAACTCTTGCTGTCATAAGTAGCATAGATCCAGATACCACATGTCATGGAGACCACTAGGCATGAATGAACAAGAATTTTCCCGGCCATATTGTCATATCATAAAAGACACCATTACTTGCTATTTCAGGTGGTGAAGCAGTGTTGTGCCACTGATGGTGTGGAGCCACAGTACATCAAAGATGAGATCCTGCCTCCTTTCTTCAAACATTTCTGGAACCAGCGCATGGCCCTTGACAGGAGAAACTACAGACAGGTATGTGCAAAACGGAAATAAACTCTGTATTATAACTCTAATAGAAGGTGAAAACTGTCATTTAGTCAAGTGTGAACACTACCTATATGAACACTACCTATAGCTCTGTGAACACTAGATTACTTGACGGTTAGCATTAAATTATACACTGAGGACCTTATTATGTCATTTGAAATGATGCAATAATTGTGATAACAATCGAATGACTATGATGATGATAGAAGTAGCCACAATGGCAGCATTTATAGAATAAGTTATTGTAGATGTGTTGGGGGGGGGGGGGGGGTCTACTAATAGTCGTAATTTGTAATAAAAGTAGTAGTAATTAAGTAGACTTAGTAGTTCTAGTGGTAGCTATTTATGTAGTAGCAAGAATTGAAGAGTATTAGAAGTAGCATTGATAGTAATAGTAGTTGTAGTGGTGGTGGTAGATGTAATAATAGTAGAAGTTGACACAATCTCTAAGTAGAAGTATGAGTATTAGTTGTTACATTCAAAGTTGTAGTTGCAAAAGATGTAGTTTTGATAACAGAAGTAGTAGTAGCAGCAGCAGCAGTAGTAGTAGCAGCAGCAGTAGTAGCAGTAGCTAGGTTATGTGCTGCTATTTTCTGATGTGCCTCATCTAACTCTGTCTATCTTCCCCATTCAAACAGCTTGTGGATACAACAGTGGAGATTGCCAACAAGGTGGGTGCGGCGGAGATCATCAGCCGTGTGGTGGATGACCTGAAGGACGAGGCAGAACAGTACCGTAAGATGGTCATGGAGACGATTGAGAAGATCATGGGCAACCTGGGCGCGGCCGACATCGACTCCCGGCTGGAGGAGCAGCTCATTGACGGCATCCTCTACGCCTTCCAGGAACAGACCACTGAGGTGAGAAAACTTAAAGAATTAAAAAAAAAAATCATGGTTGAAATCTTTTTTTTTTTTTGGAGGTGAGAATTTTCTTTTTGTTTATTTGAGGTGAGAAAACATGACAAGAGTTACTAATCATGCTTAGCTTATCTAGTACTGTTTACGGCCTTTATTTCGAGTGCTAAAAACTACACTTAACAGCCCTGCTGGAGGGTATTTGTGCTACTTTAAATTTGCACATTCAAGCACTCAAACTAAACCATAAGAAAAGCAGGATATTTATTTGAAGCAAGTTATTTTGTCGCTATCATGGGAAGCCCTAAAATAGCGAAAATCAAATACCTGTAAAAAAAAACCAGTTATAAAGTACTGCATACTGTGTTAATTTTTAATATGTATATTTGCATGTTGTATTCTTATATGACTGTCTGTTTCAGGATGTGGTGATGTTGAATGGATTCGGTACGGTGGTGAACGCCCTGGGTAAGCGCGTCAAGCCGTACCTGCCACAGATCTGTGGTACCATCCTGTGGCGTCTCAACAACAAGTCAGCCAAGGTGCGTCAGCAGGCTGCAGATCTCATCTCCAGAATCGCCATCGTCATGAAAACATGTCAAGAGGTTAGTGTTATTCAACCATTCATGCCTGGAAATTTTCATTTCCCCTGGACTAGGGTATGTTCATTTTTTTGCCAAAATGAACTCCTATAAGGTACCACAGGCGTCATTCCTTTTGATGTGCATTTTGCTGTTTTACTCTAGACTTCAATAGCCTGGTCAATAGAGGCAGGAAAGTATAGATGTACAAAAAAGCATCTGTGCATTAAAAAAAATACCGAAGTCATTAACTGCAAAAAAAATAAGGAAACAATCTTATGGTTTACCATGCCCTTTCTTTGTACATTTTCACAAGACAGTTTAGTTTGTTGATTTTTAGGGCATTTTTGCTGTATTAGTCTTGACTCCACTAACCTGTCATTTATCCGTTGTTGTTTTCAGGAGAAGCTGATGGGTCATTTGGGAGTGGTGCTGTATGAGTACCTGGGAGAGGAGTACCCGGAGGTGCTGGGTAGTATTCTGGGCGCTCTCAAGGCCATCGTTAACGTCATCGGCATGACCAAAATGACACCCCCAATCAAAGACCTGCTACCACGCCTCACACCCATCCTCAAAAATAGGTAAGAGCTTAGGTCATTTGTAATATATTAGTGTAGAGAGAGAGAGAGAGAGAGAGAGTTAACGTCATCCGCATGACCAAGATGACAAAAATCTTTTTCGATAGCTTATGTCATTTGTTATATATAAATGGAGAGAGAGAGAGAGAGAGAGAGAGAGAGAGAGAGAGAGAGAGAGAGAGAGAGAGAGAGAGAGAGAGAGAGAGAGAGAGAGACGGACGAGAGAGAGAGAGAACGGACGGACGGAGAGAGAGAGAGAGAGAGAGAGAGAGAGAGAGAGAGAGAGAGAGAGAGAGAGAGAGAGAGAGAGAGAGAAGAGAGAGAGAGAGAGAGAGAGAGAGAGAGAGAGAGAGAGAGAGCTGTTTTTGGCCTTTGGCATCATTAATGGGCTAAAGGTAAATAGAGGCAGTAGCTCCTATGTAAATACACAGCATATTTATAACATTGTATTAACAAATACCATCATGAATGGTTGGGACTATTGTGAAATGCATTTGAAAAAACAAAAAGTTTCTAGAACTAAACTCTTTTTCTGTGTTTGCAGGCACGAGAAGGTGCAGGAGAACTGTATAGACCTGGTGGGTCGTATCGCGGATCGTGGCTCGGAGTTCGTGTCGGCCAGGGAGTGGATGAGGATCTGCTTTGAGCTGCTGGAGCTACTCAAGGCTCACAAGAAGGCCATCAGGAGAGCAACCGTCAACACATTTGGTTACATCGCTAAAGCCATTGGGTAGGTACAGTGCCAACATTTAATTCATGCACTTAATGTGTGGATAGGTACATAGGGATTGGAACCTTGTCAAAAAATTGATATGACAGAAGCCATCACAATTGCCAGGCTGCTCTTGGCCTTTGGGAGCATTAACGGGCTTGATAAGGACATTAATGGATAAGAAAATTTATATTTCCTTGAGTACATCTAATATATACAATAATATAGCCCCAGTTTTTTGGCTTACCAAATTATAATTGTTAATTCATCACCAGCTGATAATCACTACAACTTGAGCTAATATTTTTTGGATTTTTAAATTATTATTATTATTATTATTATTTTATTTTTTTGCTAACATGTTAAATAATATTTTGAACTAATATAATCTCTGTTTTATTTTCAGTCCACATGATGTGTTGGCCACATTGTTGAATAACCTTAAGGTCCAAGAGCGCCAGAATCGTGTGTGCACGACCGTAGCGATCGCCATCGTGGCGGAGACCTGCTCGCCGTTCACAGTGCTGCCCGGTCTCATGAACGAATACCGAGTACCCGAACTCAACGTGCAGAACGGCGTACTCAAGTCACTTTCATTCATGTTTGAATATATCGGAGAGATGGGAAAAGATTATATTTATGCAGTGGCACCTCTTTTAGAAGATGCTCTTATGGACAGGTAATGCAATTTTGTTCCTTTTATATCCTTTACTAACGTCACTCTCATTCATGTTTGAATATATTGGAGAGATGGGAAGATTAAATTTATGCAGTTGCACCTCTTTTAGAAGATGCTCTTAAAGGACAATTCCACCATGTATAAAACAGAGGCCCAAATAGTTTCTTATTGTATTCTCTACTTAAACCCAAGTTCCCACCAGTGCCAACCTTCATACAAGAAGTATATTACTGTTTAAGCACCTCCTAATAGACACACAGCCTCTGTTTTATACATAGTGAAATTGTCCTTTAAGGACAGGTAATGAAATTCATCTTCACTGTATATTTCTTCCTTATCCAATAGAGTACGGATCTTCAATTGATCCTAGGGTTTGATAGATTTGTGACCATTTTTTTTTTACCTTAGTAGCAATTTACACCATAAAACCATTTCTAAACACAAAGCAATATTTTTCATTCTGCAGTTCTTAATATATTCAAGCAAGTGCTTCTTCAGTATCATATCTTATGTAAAGTTGCCATTTCATGGTGGCATGTCAATTTAGTTCTTGAGACATCCTTTTATTTTTGATTAAGTATACAGGATTTTCATTCCACAGGAAATTCATTCCTTATTAGCTTTTCATACTACCAGTATCAATATCAGTGCAAAATATTATGTATCAATGATGATGTTTTCTTGAGATTCTCACCCCTAATTTCTCTTTTCACAGGGATTTGGTTCATCGACAAACTTCTATGGCAGCCATTCAGCACATAGCGCTTGGGGTGTACGGATTTGGCTGCGAAGATGCCTTAATACATTTAATAAACTACGTGTGGCCTAACATATTTGAGACCTCGCCCCACGTGGTGCAGGCTTTCATGGGGGCGACCGAGGGTATACGCGTGGGTCTTGGCCCCTGCAAAGTTCTACAGTATGTTTTACAGGTAGGTACCATCAGGGGACACAGGTCAAGTTTGCATGATGTTCTATTATGTGAAACTGAAAAGGTTAATAAAATTAACTTCACATGGAGAATGTATATTATGTGTAATAGTATTGTATTGTATGATATTGTTTTGCAGTACTGTCTGAAATATATTTTAATACTGCAACAGATTTCTGTTTCAAATACTGGTTTGCTTAAGATTATTATGAAAAAATGCAATGCTCCTTTTTGTCAAGTAGTAAAATTTGTTTCACAGTATTTGCATTGATTATGATGGAAACCATAAATATAAATAGTTTATATTTATTCTTAAGTATACACAATTTTCATTTCACTGGAACTTCATATTCCTTATTAGCTTATCACACTACTAGTATCAGTTCAAAAAATAAGACGAACTATCAGAAAGAAGAAAAAAATTGATCATGTTTTGATTTGGTGGCACATTGATAAATTTCTTTGTTTCTCTTTACTAGGGCCTGTTCCATCCGGCTAGAAAAGTGCGGGACGTTTACTGGAAGGTCTATAACACAGTGTATATTGGAGCTCAAGATGCCATGATTCCAGCCTACCCTCGCATACAGAACGACGAAAAGAACCAGTATTTGCGACACGAACTCGACTATCTCTTGTAGCCAAACATATATGGCAACAAAAACAACACAAAATTGCACTTATTTTAGTTTCGTATATTTTTTTTATATTTTCAGTGTTTTGTCATTGGTATGGGATGGGAGTATACAGTACAAATGCATATTAACAGTGAAGAAAGACTACAACTGCAAAATTCAGCTGAGCCTCAGAAAATCTATCTTGATTAATTTCTAGGGAGAAAGAAAAATATTGCATTAAAAATGAAGAATTAATCATAGTTCTAGAAGTACTGAATTCTTTGTAGCCCTGTGGTTGATATTTATTGCAGAGAAAAGAAATATGGAAGAAAAATATTGCAGTATAAATTGAAAGTGAAGTAGGTCCACAGAACTTGAAATATTCAGCCAATTTTACCATCAAATATTTGTCTCCAAGGAATCCTATAAGTGCTTAAGCCTGTAAGAAAGTTGCCAGTGACTTTGAATTAGGCAATGGCTAGTCCTCTAATAGCCTCTGGTGTTCACTACCGACCAGAATTGCTGAAAAAAGTGACAATGAAACTACATATAAGAAAAAACAAAACAAAAATGTTTCACATGAATAATTGGATTAATCTCCATGCTGTACTACAGACTACAACCACAAGTAGCTCCTTCTGAAGTCTTTCTTACACATAAAACGTACCAAAGATGACAGTAAGTTATTGAATGCTTGATTTGGTTGCTTATCAGCACAGAATAAAGTATCTTAGGGATGTTATATGTTGTAAATATTCCTCAGCACAGAGAAAATTCTGGAACATGAACAATGCAGCTTTCAAAGCAGCTCAGTTGATAGATGAGAAATAGAATAGGCTTTCAGCTTTTATGCCGTTGTATTCCCAAAAGATAGGTGAAGTTGTAATCAAAGTTTGGATGGAAATATGAAAGTCTTTACAATGAAATTTGATAATTTTTTTGGATGAAATTTATTTACGAGGACTGTAATGAGAAATTGAAAGACAGTTTGCTAATTGTGTACATCAAAAATGACACTGTTCCATGTCATCATATTGTTTTGAGTGAACTACATATCATTCCTTAACCCTTTTGCTGCTAGTGGCTACTTTAGACAATACAAGACCATGCTAAAACGCCAAAAATAGCTGAAACCCTGGTATATGGGTACTCATCTGAGAGTACTCGGTGAGTGCTATCCCATGAATACCAACACGACAGGGTTTAGATGGTTTTCAAAATATTTGTGTGCTTGTTTTTTTGGATGAAAGTAGCCTTAGCATTGAAAGAAAGATTCCATTATTTCTGAGGTCCGAACAATGAGGTCCTCTTTGCGAAGACTGCATCAGGGGCTTAGCCGTAATGCGTCCAGCGTGTCATTTGGACACGCAGAACACTGTTTTTTGACAGTTTGGACACCCAAAATTTTATGACAGAATTTGCTGAAGATGACTTTTCTTAGAAGATAGAAGATGTAGAAGCTGTAGTGTCACTTTTATAAGACACACAAAGCAGTATCTGGCCTAAAAAGCAAAATCTGTAAAGGTATAGGGTCTATCTTATTAGTAGTATGTTTTTTGTACCACACTTTGGACACGCAAAAGTCTATGAAACCTCTATTTGGACACCCTGTTTCCAAATATCGGCTAAGACCCTGGACTGCATATTACTAAATATCTTTGGGAATTTCAAACAGGACCTCGATATTTTGCACCACACTCTGCATAATTTCAAAAAACAACAACTTGATATTTGGGAGCTTTTCGTTTTATGGAATGGGAAAATCAGCAAGATTGTCTTTAAATGCTATACTTCCTTTTTCGAATTCTGTTGTCTGGTTATTATGGTAACTCTTCAACCTATTTCCAGTAAATAAAATATATTCTCACACTGACAGTCAATGTTTTTGTTTCTATTTTATTACCCATGCTGAGTCCAAGACTGTAGATCCCAACATATTTTGTCTATTCCTATGATACTTTCAAAAATACCTTTAAAAAGTATGAACTCACAAAACATTTTGATTAGATCTTTTGGCAACTAAGTAATGATATTTCTCCTCCAAAATCTTTTTTGTTTGTTCGTTAAATTCTGGTCACTAAGGTATTACAGAAGTACTCTATTATAGGATTTTGGATGCTTTAAACTTATGTGGTGTTTCACTGCATCGAATGGTGAGCTACCCTTCCCAGTTAGTTATCTGAGAGAGTTGTCATAGAATAACAGTTCATCATGGTCTTAGCCTTTTTGAACACCCAAACCCTCAAAAAGAATCC
>OZ012696.1:24124872-24127372 GCA_963942565.1 Maea johnstoni
ATATGATATAGTATATATACATACATATATATATATACATATATATATATATATATATATATATATATATATATATATATATATATATATATATATATATATATATATATATATATAATGATGATATCTTAATGAATTCAGTTGCGCTGAATAACCACACAAACAGCTCCAGCTTGGCAGAACCCACCATCACAGAAGAGGCCTTCAGAGAAATTTGGCAAAGTAGAGTTCGGGAGGTAAGTAAGATATCCTGCATAGGATGGAATTTGGCAATCATCAATTTACATTTGTTATGCATATTTTCAAATCAAATAACTTAGTCCTCTGTTCCTCCTCCAACATATACTAGTAGGTTGAAAATCTTCTCGTTTCGATGTAGGTCGTACATTTTCATAGCTGTTCCTCGAGTTGCTGGACGTACCTCTCGTTATAGGGATTTAAGATCCGCCACTGAGCATCGGTGCAGATTTATAGCCGCGACGTAGGTTGTTGTTGCCAAGGTCGAAGCTCTGCAACAGACACCCTCGGCGAGGCTATAAATCTGCACCCATGCTCAGTGGCGGATCTTAATGGCTATTATAACGGGATGGAAATATCATAAGACTCCGTGAAAATGAAACACAAATCACGATTTTTTATACATGTAGTTGGTTGCTAATGCACCGAATCGAGACCACTTTAAAGCCACAGAAACAGCTTCGCATTGAACATAGTGTATAATATCATCCTTGTTATTGCCATAGCAACGTGCTATAATCCTCCTTCAAGGTGCGTGTTGCATTCCACGGAGTCTTTCATTTGCATCAGCACCATAGGCACCCCTTATTTACCTCACACATATTACACAAACCATTCTCTTTGATACCTGTCCTGTTTAATATATTGTTGGTTAAGATATTGTTGGTTAAGATATTGTTGGTGAATAATTTTTTTTATTATACCTCACGTGAAGATTCTTGATTCTGGTTGGTCAAGGGGCATGGATTAATCGTCATGTTTTCCTGACCACTTCGCGACAGGCTGTTATCCTTAACAGCTATGTACTGATTGATTAGTTACTGCTAGCCCGAAGAATAGTTAACGCTAGCCCGAAGAATAGTTACCGCTAGCCCGTAGAATAGTTACCGCTAGCCTGAAGAATACCCACGAACACTACAGAGTTTGCCGAGTGAGCTACCGGTGAAACTAGTTCAACAAGACAGACGAGTATTCATCCAAAATCTCTGTTTGCAATTTTTCCCCCTATTGTGTTTTGCATTTTGTTCGGTATAATAAAACAGATATGACATCCCTGTGGGGTGTTCACCAGGAATTTATTTCTGGTGTACACCCCACAGTGATGTCATGTTTGTATAATGTAACGTCCTGAACTGATGCTTTGAATGCTGGTGACATTTGACAAGATTAATGGCTTCTAGGACAATATCCCCCCCCCCCCCCCCCCCCCCCCCGGACAATATCTCCCCTGGACATCCCCCCCCCCGTACCAATAGCCCCCGGATTATATCACCCCTAGTAATACATTCTCAAACAACCTCTAAGTGGAAGTAAAAGAAAAGGAAAAGGAGGGGTGTGGGCGCCCTAGTTTTATATTATCCTTATTTTATTCATGATCAAAACCTGGGGATAGGTTACATATAATCATAGTAAACTATTGCTCAGGAATGATACAAATAACATCAAGCTCCCATTGAACTGCAGTATACCAATTATGATAATACATTTTTATATACTAGCTATGAATTGTGATTTACAGCACCATAATTGGGTAAATCATCTATCCAATTTATAGATATGTGTATTAAGCACCTCAATTTATATCATTACTTATAACTTTATTTAGATTATTAGTAGAGAACATATTTTACTAGAGGTGGATATTGTCCGGGGGGTTATTGGTATGGGGGGTTTTTTCCAGGGGGTGGGGGGGTATTGTCAGGGGGAGGATTTTTGTCCAGGGGGATGTTGTCCTGATACCAGCTTAATGGGTGGTCATTGCCCTTGCCTTTCTTGTACTTGTAATGTAATAATATACATATTGACGTGTGCATTAAAAAAATTAAACACGTCAATAATTCATATATGTGTCAGCGAAACAACGCATGTGTGTGTGTGGATGTGGGTTTCTTTTTTTACTTGTCCTGTATAAGCCTTATGATTGGAAATGGTTTTCATCTTGATTTGTAAAATCATACTTGAACGAAAAATCTGGGGGAGAGAATGAACTATTAAAAACTCATTCTAAATACCTTTTCTTTTAGCTCCAGGGTTGCATCATCATCGCAGCACTGGTGCAGATCTTCCTGGGCTTCTCGGGGGCAGTGGGCTTCGTCCTTCGCTACATAGGCCCCCTATCGATCGCCCCCTGCATTACACTGGTCTGCCTGCCTCTCTTCGAAGCTGCCGCAAGTTTCGCATCAGAAATGTGGTGGATCGCAATAATGTAAGTATGGGCCCCTGGTATGGGTCAATTTGGACGTTGAAAAGGCTTCTGTATTTG
>OZ012696.1:24129872-24254872 GCA_963942565.1 Maea johnstoni
TCCTGGCCTCTATGGTGGAGTCTGTCGGCGATTACTACGCGGCAGCCAGGCTAAGCGGGGCCCCACCCCCTCCAGTACATGCTATCAATAGAGGTACTAGTATTATAAAATTAACTGATTGTCTATTCCTAGTGTCATTTCGTTTTTACAATTGGGATAAGAATAAAAACTAAGTATATTGATATTCATCAATACATCAAGCACAATAACAACTATCTTGCAGCAAGCAAAAAGATAGCAAGCAAAAAGATAGCAACTGAATTATAAATTAATCCATCAGCCTTAATCCCTACAATGTTGAGGCTATTTTCGTCCAAAGGACAAGGACGTAAAGATTTTAGATAATCATATAAATCCTGTCATGTTGGTATTCATTAGATACTAGTAGTTCTCGCTGAGCACTCTCAGATGAGTACCCATGTGCCAGGGGTTGAGTAATTTTTCTGGGGTTTTCGCATCATGTTGGATTGGCAAAATTAGCCACCAGCAGCATAAGGGTTAATATGCACCCTATAACGATATAAGAATCAATCACGTATAAGGAGAATATTTGTTTTGCATTGCTGTTTAATGATGTAAAAGGACAACAACCACAAAATATAGTTTTGAGAAACTTGATATGTCAATGTTCATTGACATTATTCTGTTCCTGTCCTGAAAATGCTTGACTTTAATCAAAATCTCTGTTTGTATCTCTGGCAGGTATAGGGATGGAGGGCTTATGCTGTGTGTTAGCGGGTCTCTGGGGCACCGGCAATGGTACGACATCCTATGGCGAGAATATTGGAGCATTGGGGATTACCAAGGTATTGTAAATAAAAAGTTTAAATGGGCAAAACGTATATGAAACACTTGAATACACTTTACTCAATGCACTTCGTCTGTCCAATGCTATAGAGCACCTAAGGTTTGATTTACTTTGTATTTCCAAAAATCTGAAAAATAAGTATGGAACTTTGAACTATGAGTATATATGATGCTTGATATGTATGTATATAGTGTCACTAAATATGTAAATTGCGGCTTAATACCGAAGTTAAATTTGAAAATGAAAATTATTTTTGTGTATTTATAACTTAGATGACCAAACACAAGTGGATTCGAAACCAGCCGGTCAACCTGAACATGCTAGCCTCAACCAATGTCAACTAATAGCCACTATTAGGCCAGAATTGGTGCTCTGGGCACCCCTAGCTGTGGTGGAGATAAAATTTATCTGTAATGTAATCGATGCGAGGGCCCTGATTGGTCCTTGTTCCCACGTGACCTCGCACTGATTCCTTATCTGGTACTCCTGGCATGAGTCCAGCATGTAACTATAGGACATATAGTAATTGGTCTCTCGCTACATATCCATTCTTTTCTTCATCCAAGATTTATAATGTGACCCATGCATGTTCCAAAATATACGATTGTTGGTTTATATTTTAAGGTGGGCAGCAGAAAGGTCATCCAGGCGGGCGCATTTGTCATGCTATTTTTTGGCGTACTGAACAAGTTTGGCGCTCTCTTTGTAACCATACCTGACCCCATCATAGGTGGAGTCTTCATAGTAATGTTTGGTAAGCACCTTTCTTAACATGTGTACATACATGTAGAAACAAGTTTGGCGCTCTCTTTGTAACCATACCAGATCCCATTATAGGCGGAGTCTTCATAGTAATGTTTGGTAAGCACCTTTCTTAACATGTGTACATACATGTAGCAACAAGTTTGGCGCTCTTTTTGTAACCATACCTGACCCCATCATAGGTGGAGTCTTCATAGTAATGTTTGGTAAGCACCTTTCTTAACATGTGTACATAGCAACAAGTTTGGCGCTCTCTTTGTAACCATACCAGATCCCATTATAGGCGGAGTCTTCATAGTAATGTTTGGTAAGCACCTTTCTTAACATGTGTACATAGCAACAAGTTTGGCGCTCTCTTTGTAACCATACCAGATCCCATTATAGGCGGAGTCTTCATAGTAATGTTTGGTAAGCACCTTTCTTAACATGTGTACATACATGTAGCAACAAGTTTGGCGCTCTTTTTGTAACCATACCTGATCCATCATAGGTGGAGTCTTCATAGTAATGTTTGGTAAGCACCTTTCTTAACAACGGGAAAATAAACCTCACCGAAAAATTAGCCATTCTACAGTACGTGGGCAGCCCGGGCATAGTACACAACTGCACGACCGATTGCCACACAATTTCTTAAGGTGCTTCAGTAGGGGCTTAAAGAGTGTTAACCGACTTCCCTAGAATACAGCCTGTATCAGGCTGTATGCCCATCATATCAGAGGGTCTATATAATTCATAGGTGCAGAGCACGAAGACACCCAACCTGCATGAAAACCATAACATTAAACTGCTGGATAGTGCAAAACAAACGAAAATATTGATCAAAATAAAGGGAAAATTACAACATCCAAACGTTTAGATTTGACGACCAAATTATGCAACAGTAAGGTTTTTGAAATCCAATGTGGGTTTGTTTGTAATCATACCCACAGGCATACCGCAAAATAAACTCATATCATGCTGCCAACTCTATACAGTTCATGCCTGAAGTGACCGAGTGTAGTATAATCACTGATTCGGTCGCCATTTGCATTACCTGCACTGTCGTAAGACACGCTACATCACTCCATACTCGAGTAAACGAATGCCTCACTATTCACTATTCACTATTGTGGTATGCCTGTGCACAGTGATGTAACATACATCATACGTCAATAAAACTGGAATTTCGAGTTGTTGTTTATCTTAAATTTCCAAAACAGCACACGTGTGTATTAGGTTGGTGCTGCCATCTAGTGTTTCCACTGTCAGTCACTTGCGTTCGTTTTATGCAACAGTAAACCAAATGTTGTTTGACTATTAGACTCCAGGTTGTTTGACATTGCGAGTGACCTACTAGTATTTGCTTAGGATGCGCACACAACGGATCATTTCTCCTGAATCTCTCTTCTCGTATTTGATTTTTAACCACTCCAAATTATTTGATGCAGTAGATTTCAATGTTTAAAAAATTAGAATGATGTTATATGTGACCCAAAATAAACTTAGGTTCGGCCGTACAATAATAGGGCTTGGAAAAGAAATATTATTTCATTTATCTACGGTTCTTATACAGTTGTAATTAATTTCGACCAACAGTTCTCTTTTGAATATTTTTACAATTGCTCTGATCACAAGGTTATAAGCAGGTCAGTGTTGAGGCTCACTGGCATGAATGTGTTGAAAAAACGCGCCCTGGCTTACAAGTGGAATGTCTGCGGTCGAGACGGCTGGACTTCGTCTGCGGCCAATTGAAAAGAGATCGTGGCCCCCCGTGTACTGAAGCACCTTAAGCAGGGATGTATGGTGACCTCACAACAGAATGTAGCCTTGATTCGCAAGCTACGTGGGTCATTGATGTGTTTGGCTTGTTTTTTATGGCAAGCCGAAGTGCCCTAAAGTAAGCATTTATGGAATTCCATAAATCATTTATGGAATTCCATAAATCATTTATGGAATTCCATAAATGATTTATGGAATTCCATAAATATAAGCATTTATGGAATTCCATAAATGATTTATGGAATTCCATAAATGATTTATGGAATTCCATAAATCATTTATGGAATTCCATAAATACCATTGATTTATGGAATTCCATAAATCAATTATGGAATTCCATAAATGATTTATGGAATTCCATAAATCATTTATGGAATTCCATAAATGCTCACATTTATGGAATTCCATAAATCATTTATGGAATTCCATAAATCATTTATGGAATTCCATAAATCATTTATGGAATTCCATAAATGTCATTTAATTATGGAATTCCATAAATCATTTATGGAATTCCATAAATCATTTATGGAATTCCATAAATGTGCTTAATTATGGAATTCTATAAATCATTTATGGAATTCCATAAATCATTTATGGAATTCCATAAATCATGTACATTTATGGAATTCCATAAATCATTTATGGAATTCCAAAAATCATTTATGGAATTCCATAATTAAACAGCATTAATGGTATTCCATAATTCTTTGTTTTGCGGAACTCCAAAAAAACAATGAAGACTCCCCTTCCCTCTAAAAAGCTTTCCAACACATGTACTTGTAACATGTAGAGACCACATTGAGCGATAATTGGGAGTCTTGCATAGTTATGTAATCTTAGCTCACCTCACTGAGCGATAAGCATGCAAAACCCACTTTGTTGGCTATAAACAAAAACCGAGTCCCTCCACATTTAGAAAGCACCATATTTATTGAATAAAGTTGTATATTATTTATCTCCATTTATAGGCATCAATTCCCCTACCCCCAGTTTTCATTTGGGACCATGCAGATACACCCTGGAGGGACACATCATTTCGTTCACTGAGACCATATGAGAAATCACCAAAACATCGTTTAGACTTAATAACACAAAATAGGACTTTAACATAGCTCTACAAGATCTAGCAAAATAATATTTAGATCAGTTGCTGCAGTAGCCGCCATTTTAAAACACGTGACCTTCAGGAATGTCCTCTATAGCTAGGGAGAAAGCATTATTTAGCATGTTTAATTTTGAAAAAAAACTATAGGTGTCACTTATTTATGGAATTCCATAAATACATACATTTATGGAATTCCATAAATGATTTATGGAATTCCATAAATGATTTATGGAATTCCATAAATGATTGCAATTATGGAATTCCATAAATGATTTATGGAATTCCATAAATGATTTATGGAATTCCATAAATGTCATTTAATTATGGAATTCCATTAATGATTTATGGAATTCAATAAATGATTTATGGAATTCCATAAATGTGCTTAATTATGGAATTCCATAAATGATTTATGGAATTCCATAAATCATTAATGGATTTCCATAAATGATTTATGGAATTCCATAAATGATTTATGGAATTCCATAAATCATTTATGGAATTCCATAAATACCATTTATTTATGGAATTCCATAAATGATTTATGGAATTCCATAAATCATTTATGGAATTCCATAAATCATTTATGGAATTCCATAAATACATTTATTAATTATGGAATTCCATAAATCATTTATGGAATTCCATAAATGATTTATGGAATTCCATAAATTATTTATGGAATTCCATAAATCATTTATGGAATTCCATAAATGCTTACTTTAGGGCACTTCGGCTTGCCATAGTTTTTTGACATGTTATCCATGGTTGTTTGTACAACCAGGTACTGGCAGACGTTCGATCAACTGGTGCAGGAATTAAATGTCTGTAATGTACAATGTCAAGTCGGCTACCTCTCCGGCCGAGTGGTCCAATTTATTGCACAAATGTATACAGCAACTAAACCATCATAGAATCAGTGCGGTTCCCCCATGGCTGTACAGTCTAATGCAATGCACAAATGTACAAAGAAATTCTATAATCACACTGCAGTGGGCAACATCCATGGCTAAGCAGTCTAATGCATTGCAAACATGTATTAAGCAATGAAGTCATCACAAAATCAATTGGGCTGCCTCCATGGCTGAGCAGTCTAATGCATTGCAAACATGTATTAAGCAACGAAATCATCACAAAATCAATTGGGCTGCCTCCATGGCTGAGCAGTCTAATGCATTGCAAACATGTATTAAGCAACGAAATCATCACAAAATCAATTGGGCTGCCTCCATGGCTGAGCAGTCTAGTGCATCGCAAACATGTATTAAGCAACGAAATCATCACAAAATCAATTGGGCTGCCTCCATGGCTGAGCAGTCTAGTGCATCGCAAACATGTATTAAGCAACGAAATCATCACAAAATCAATTGGGCTGCCTCCATGGCTGAGCAGTCTAATGCATTGCAAACATGTATTAAGCAACGAAATCATCACAAAATCAATTGGGCTGCCTCCATGGCTGAGCAGTCTAATGCATTGCAAACATGTATTAAGCAACGAAATCATCACAAAATCAATTGGGCTGCCTCCATGGCTGAGCAGTCTAGTGCATCGCAAACATGTATTAAGCAACGAAATCATCACAAAATCAATTGGGCTGCCTCCATGGCTGAGCAGTCTAATGCATTGCACACATGTATTAAGCAACGAAATCATCACAAAATCAATTGGGCTGCCTCCATGGCTGAGCAGTCTAATGCATTGTACAAACGTATAAAACAACTGTACTATCTTCAATTCAATTCCATTCACTCGGAATCAAAATTAGATTCAAGTTGTCAGTATTAAGTAATTTTTTGAGTTACAATCTGTAGTGTAGACATTTAATTCCTGCATTTTATGTCTGGGCTGCCTGGCATAATACACGACCGCACGCCCGACTTCCTGGCCGTGGATGCATGGATGATCTCACTACTGAGCGTAACTTTGATTTGCAAGCTACGTGGGTAATTGATGTGCTTGGTTTAGTTTTTGACATGTTATGCCTGGGTGTTTGTACAACCAGACATGGGCAGGCGTCTGGTCGTATGGTGCAGGAATCAAATGTCTTTACATATGTGGGACAAAGTAGCTCAGTTGGTTAGGTGTCGGACTAGTGATCAGAGGGTCGCTGGTTCAATATTCCCAGCCGGAGCACTTTGGTCTGTCCTTGGGCAAGACAATTTATTCTGTATTGCTTCAGTCTACCCAGCTGTAAAATGGGTACCTAGCATAAATAAGGCAGTGCTTAGAGCGTGTGCGTTATATGCTGCCAGTTGCTCTGGAATATCCCCGGAGGATTGAAATGGTTTCCATGTGTACAGGCCTGCTAGGGGAGGAAGGTCGTGTGAGCACTTTGGTGGATACAAGACTATAAACCGAATACCTTTACTGTACCAAACTGGTAAATTCAACATTTCTTAATAGTTTGACCTATTTGGCTACTGCAGAAATGAATGTACAAATATGCGAATGACTTATAATCAGGCCTCTGGTCGTATGGTGCAGGAATCAGATGTCTGTACTGCACCAAACTGGTAAATTCAACATTTCATAATCGTTTGACCTATTTGGCTACTGCAGAAATGAATGTATGAATATGTGAATGACTTATAATCAGCTTCCTGCTTTCCTCCTAAGGAATGGTGACTGCCGTTGGCATCAGTAACCTCCAGTTTGTGGATCTCAACTCATCGCGGAATCTCTTCGTATTTGGGTTTTCTATATTCTTTGGAATGTGCCTTCCCAAATGGCTTGAATCAAATCCCAGTGCTATACACACAGGTAAGTTAACTTTAACCCTTTCAATGCTGAGACTACTTTTGTCTAAGGCACAAGAACTCAAAAATCTTTGAAAATCATTGAAACCCTAATATCTTGGTATTCATTGGAAAGCTCTCATCAGGTACTCTTAGATGAGTACCCATTTGCCAGGGTTTTGGTCTTTTTTTAAGCTTTTTTCACATTATTTTGTATTGATCAAATTAGCCTCCAGCAGCATAAGAGTTAAATAAATTAATTTGAGTAAGAAAAAACTCCACCAGAAGACAAAAATCAACAATACTGGACACCATTGATTCAAATGATTATTAATTTTACGTCAATTATATATGATCTTTATGTTATAATGTTATATATTGGTTTTACAATGTATAGTATTGCAATAAAACGTGGCAAAAAAGGAAAATATGTACTATTTTTTCTTACAGGCGTGCAGGAATTGGATCAAATACTGACTGTCTTGTTGAGAACCAGTATGTTTGTTGGAGGAACTGTGGGTTTCATTCTGGATAACACAATACCAGGTAAGAGTGTAACTATACGTGAATAAATAGTGTCATGTCCAACAATATTCATTGACCTGCCACACACACACACATACATATATACATGCATATCTCTCTCTCTCTCTCTCTCTCTCTCTCTCTCTCTCTCTCTCTCTCTCTCTCTCTCTCTCTCTCTATATATATATATATATATATATATATATATATATATATATATATACATATATATATATATATATATATATATATATATATATATATATATATATATATATATATATATGTATATATATATATATATACTTAGTATATATATATATATATATATATATATATATATATATATATATATATATATATATATATATATATATATATATATATATATATATATATATATATACATACATATATATATATACATACGTAAATATACATATATATATATATATATAAATATATATATATATATATATATATATATATATATATATATATATATATATATATATATATATATATATACATATTTATATGTGTGTGTGTGTATGTATGTATGTATGTGTGTGTATTTGTGTGTGTTCATGCTTCTCCACACACTCAAACATGCATGCACACCTATACCTCAAGTTAGAATTGGTTATATTATATATTATATATATATATAAATATATATATATATATATATATATATATATATATATATATATATATATATATATATATATATATATATATATATATACATATTTATATGTGTGTGTGTGTATGTATGTATGTATGTGTGTGTATTTGTGTGTGTTCATGCTTCTCCACACACTCAAACATGCATGCACACCTATACCTCAAGTTAGAATTGGTTTTGCCTCATACAGATCATCTTCCATTGCAGGAACAGATGAGGAACGTGGTATAATACATTGGAGGAAAGAGGCTGAAGGCGATGAAATGAACCAGAAGGGAAAAGCTTTGATCAATACCTATGATTTGCCATTCTGTGGAGCTAGGCTCAGAAGAATGGCATGGACTCGTTATGTTCCATTTTGCCCATCGTTTAGTGGTTCCTGCAGGCAAACAACACCGGATCATGTACAAACAACTGTAGTGTAGATTGTATGATTCATGAAGGTTAGATCTAGATGGCAGACACATACACATACATGAATACATCCATCCACACATTCAAATATGTATATGTCGGGGTAGAAACTTCAATCCGGTAGGATCGCTGATCCTACCAGTAGAAACCGCGATCGCAGTTTCTACCAGGATTATGCTGGTAGGAACTGCGATCGCAGTTTCTACCGGTAGAAACTGCGATTCACTTTATTACTATTTAAAGGGGAACTTGGGGAAGAACAAATCATAAGTTTATATGTTAGTTCATGGACATAGCTCAACATATGTCATATACAGGGAAGCCCTAGAGCTCCACACAAGGAGAAATCTAAAACTGCAAATAGTGAATAGCACCTCCTCTGAGTCATGGCCGCCGCCATTTTGAATCATTCTACAACTCTTGCTGCTGTGGTCAGTGTCATTGGGTGGCAAGCAGCTTAGTGGTGTATTAGATAAGGCCAGTGGCTCTGTCTAGAAGGTAGATATTTCACTGCTCTGAATCACATTCAAGATGTTTAGGTATGCAAATCCCTACAACTTTGAACCAATACTAAAGGAAATGAAGATGATTGCTGTTCCCAGTACTGATAGAGACTTCCTGTGTTTACTAACTTGTGTCTCATGGGGTCTAGATGTGTAATGCCAATTGGACAAGGTCAATTACCCTACGCATGTCCCTTTCCTTTACTTCCTTTTGTTATTACCCAAGGGACCTAGACATAAGACAAAACACCAGTTGTAAGACAACTAACAAAATCCTGAACAGTCTATTCTCAGTGGATAAATGGATTAAAAGGACATTCATCCTTAAAGTTAGTTGTTAGGGTTGCTAAAGTCTGTACATCAGAATAAAGTAATGAAGGGTATGATTATTAAAAATAAGTCATAAAGAGAAGGTTGGTAATGAGTAAATGAAAATATCATTGATTCTCTCTTAAATAAAAGAAAGGGCCACTTGCAATTTGAGATATTTTGATTTCAACCTTCCTCTATATTGCAGTATTGTTTAAAAATGTATTTCTTCTCAGTGAAAATGGGGTCATGACTGACTATAACCTTGGCTGTTTCAATTTTGTAAGATAAGGAATGATATTTACCCTTCTCATGCTGGCTTAATATTAAACATTTAATGCATATACCTGTGCTTATATTCGTAAAGCAACTGAATGAAGGTAAATCATGTTGAGACTAGTAAAGTTATACCAATAAATTAAATAAATCCCGAAATTGATAAATTACAAGAACACTTATGGTTAAAATAAGAGATAAATAAAAATTGGTTACCAGATATTATATACAACTGCATGCTTCAGGACAGGTGGGTTTAAAAGTTTAAAGGATATGTTTTTGTCTGACTTTACTACTAGGAAATCTATGAAAGCTTTCTCCACTACCGTGTCTTTTTTTACAGCCAATTGCTGCACATGATTTTACCATTTTCTTGTTTGATACACTTCTTTATGCAACTTGTGCAGAGAGCTCTTGTAAGGACCACTGCTATTTATGATACACTGCCCAGAGGTAGCTAGGGGACAGGATGTGATCTCTGCCACCCAACGAGTGACAGCTGATAGCACTTGAAAAACATGGCCGCAGCCAGTGGCTGCCAGGGTCTGCAAAAATCTGCAAAAATCTCCCCTCATGGGATCACTGAGAGAAAAAGAAGGGCAGCATCCTGTTCTTGAAGTGTATTTCTTTCATATAAGCTGATATGTATGTGAGCCTTTAGGGCCCCTTTAAGGGTTTGAATGAGCAGCTCCATGGCATATGAGTTGTAAAACACTACCGACATTCATTTAAATCATTCATTTCTGGAGTGTGTGCATGGTCTTTCAACTTTTAAAAATTCTCATTTTAATTCAATATAATTTGAGGAATATTTGAAGATGGATTGTAAAACCTAACAGGATCACCAACTATCAGTGAAATATTTCTCAAAATGTTGCTTTGTTATTAAAATATTTACACACATAGAAATCGAGTATTTAATTGAGATGATTAATATTGTTCTGGAATACGACAGTTTCAGGTTAATTGGCTGACTTACAATCTCAATCAACATTGTGGGTGTGGTTTATTGCAATTTATTTGGAGCCGCATTTGTCTATTGTATTAGGTTAATTTGGAAACAATTTAAAATCCTAGGAATCTTCTACCCTGCATCAGTCTGGTATGACCAGTAGTGCATGATGGGTTATTATAGAAATTATGGGCTTGGTTCGATTGCGCTTATATTAAGTTACTTATGTAATTATATTGAAGTTAAAGTTATGATGTAGATGTCCAAGTATTAATTGTTGGGTATAGGTAATCGAGTGATCATTTGCTAATGTGAAGCTGATAGTTATCAAATGTTTTCAATTTGACTTTTCTAGGATTGAAGATGAATATCAAATTCAATATCTTAACCCATTTACACTCAGAGCAGCCAAAACAGGCCTGACAATGTTGGAAATATTTTACTTACAAACATTTTTCAAAAAAACATTTGATCCAATAATCGCGATCAGATACCATACACCAACTCTACTTTAAATATTTGTGAATTTATTGCCAAGTTATTTTCAAAAATATGAGAGTAGCTGACTATACTTTCGAGAGGAACTCGGAGTGTCAATGGGTTAAAGAACAACTGAATGAAGAAATGAGTATTTGGAGACAAAGTTTTATTCAATACCTTGTATATCGAAGTAAATAGATATAGTACCTTCATAATACTGTATAAACCGTTTATACTATTGTGTGACTGTGTTAAAGATATTTGAAGCCTTTTCATGATTTCACATTGTACCTTATATCTGTTGGGAATTAACTATCTATAAATAGTTAAATCTAACTGTTGAATGATAGGTGATGATGTTGAAAGATTGCATAAAGATTTGGAGACTTCATGAAGTAATATTGTGCCAGAATATGTTGCATGTTCATTATATTGAAATGGTGCTATTCAAAGGTGAATACTCATTGGTTATCTACTGTAAGTGTCTTAATGAAGAAATAAAGGTGCTTTGTGCTTTGAAATTCTCACAACAAACGTTTTATCTTACTCCTGCAACAATGGGTTACCATAGATTGCTAATCATATCAATACCACCACAGCCTATACTGACTCGCAGTTTCTACTGGTAAGATCAGCGATCCTACCGGATCGCAGTTTCTACCACGACATATTATATATATATATATATATATATATATATATATATATATATATATATATGTATAATATATATATATATATATATATATATATATATTTATATATATATTAGAGCTGCACTCACCACTGGAGCTCGAGCTGAAATGTTCAAATCGTGAGCTTGTCTATGTTGGGAACACAAACGTAACACAGAGCACCTAACACACATTGTTAACATACATAACTGCTTATCGCTGTCATGTCTTCTTTACAGTCTCCAATGTATACATTCAAGCGGTGTTGAGTGTTATACTGACCTTTGTACCTCGTCAGCAGGTTTTAGAATTAAATAAACATGGCAGAAATATTAATACTCAGTTGCCCAAATCAAAATGTTTTGTGAGTTCATACTTTTTTATAGGTATCGTTGAAAGTATCGTAGAAAAAAACAAAACATGTTGGGATCTCCAGTCTTGGACTCTGCAGGGGAAATAAAATAGAAACAAAAACATTCACTGTCAGTGTGAGAAAATATTTTATTTACTGGAAATAGGTTGAAGAGTTACCATAATAACCAGACAACAGAATTCGAAAAAGGAAGTATAGCATTTAAAGACAATCTTGCTGATTTTCCCATTTCATAATAGAAAAGCTCTCAAGTATCAAGTTGTTGTTTTTTGAAATTATGCAGAGTGTGGTGCAAAATATTGAGGTCCTGTTTGAAATTCCCAAAGATATTTAGTAATATGCAGTCTCCGCAAAGAGGATCTCATTGTTCGGACCTCAGAAGTAATGGAATCTCCCTTTAAATGCTAAGGCTACTCTCATCCAAAGAACAAGCACACAAATATTTTTGAAAACCATCTAAACCCTGTCGTGTTGGTAATTGGTATTCATGGGATAGCCCTCACTGAGTACTCTCAGATGAGTACCCATATACCAGGGTTTCAGCCAGTTTTGGCGTTTTAGCATGATCTTGTATTGTCCAAAGTAGCCACAAGCAGCATAAGGGTTAAGGAATGACAATATGACATGGAACAGTGTCTTTTTTGATGTACATTGTTAGCTAACTGTCGTTCAATTTCTCATTACTATTTTCACAGTCCTCGTACAGAAATTTCATCCAAACAAATTATCACATTTCATTGTAAAGACTTTCATATTTCCATCCAAACTTTAATTAAAACTTCACTTATCTTTGGGAATACAAAGGCATACAAGCTGAAAGCCTATTCTATTTCTCAGCTATCAACTGAGCTGCTTTGAGAGCTGCATTTTTCATGTTCCAGAATTTTCTCTGTGCTGAGGAATATTTACAACATATAACATCCCTAAGATACTTTATTCTGTGCTGATAAGCAACCTAAGCAAGCATTCAATAACTTACTGTCATCTTTGGTACTTCTTATGTGTAAGAAAGACTTCAGAAGGAGCTACTTGTGGTTGTAGTCTGAAGTACAGCATGGAGATTAATCCAATTATTCATGTGAAACATTTTTGTTTTGTTCTTCTTATATGTAGTTTCATTGTCACTTTTTTCTGCAATTCTGGTCAGTAGTGAATACCAGAGGCTATCAGAGTATCTGAGGACTAGCCACTGCCTAATTCAAAGTCACTGGCAACTTTCTCACAGGCTAAAGCACTTAAACGATTCCTTAGAGACAAATATTTGATGGTAATATTGGCTAAATATTTCAAGTTCTGTAGACCTACTTCACTTTCAATTTATACTGCAATATTTTTCTTCCATATTTCTTTTCTCTGCAATAAATATCAACCACAGGGCTACAAAGAATTCAGTACTTCTAGAACTATGATTAATTCTTCATTTTTCATGCAATATTTTTCTTTCTGCCTAGAAATTAATCAAAATAGATTTCTGCTGAATTTTCCCGTTGTAGTCTTTCTTCACTGTTAATATGCATTTGTACTGAGTACTTCCATCCCATACCAATGACAAAACACTGAAAATATTGAAAAAATATAAGAAACTAAAATAAGTGCAATTTTGTGTTGTTTTTGTTGCCATATATGTTTGGCTACAAGAGATAGTCGAGTTCGTGTCGCAAATACTGGTTCTTTTCGTCGTTCTGTATGCGAGGGTAGGCTGGAATCATGGCGTCTTGAGCTCCGATATACACTGTGTTATAGACCTTCCAGTAAACGTCCCGTACTTTTCTAGCCGGATGGAACAGGCCCTGGTGAAGAGAAACAAAGAAATTTATCAATGTGCCACCAAATCAAAACATGATCAAATTTTGTTTTCTTTCTGATAGCCCGTCTTATTTTTTGAACTGATACTAGTAGTATGATAAGCTAATAAGGAATATGAAGTTCCAGTGAAATGAAATTTGTGTATACTTAAGAATAAATATAAACTATGTATCTTTATGGCTTCAATCATAATCAATGCAAGTACTGTGAAACAAATTTTACTACTTGACAAAAAGAAGCATTGCCTTTTTCATAATAATCTTGAGCAAACCAGTTTTCGAAACGGAAATCTGTTGCAGTCATTATTAAAATATATTTCAGACAGTACTGTAAAACAATATCATACAATACAATACTATTACACATAATATACATTCTCCATGTGAAGTTAATTTTTTTTAACCTCTTCAGTTTCACATAATAGAACATCATGCAAACTTTTCCAGTGTCGCCTGATGGTACCTACCTGTAAAACATACTGTAGAACTTTACAGGGGCCCAGACCCACGCGTATACCCTCGGTCGCCCCCATGAAAGCCTGCACCACGTGGGGCGAGGTCTCAAATATGTTAGGCCACACGTAGTTTATTAAATGTATTAAGGCGTCCTCGCAGCCAAAGCCGTACACCCCAAGCGCTATGTGCTGAATGGCTGCCATAGAAGTTTGTCGATGAACCAAATCCCTGTGAAAAGAGAAATAAGGGGTGAGAATCTCAAGAAAACATCATCATTGATACATCATTTTTTGCACTGATATTGATACTGGTAGTATGAAAAGCTAATAAGGAATGAATTTCCTGTGGAATGAAAATCCTGTATACTTAATCAAAAATAAAAGGATGTCTCAAGAACTAAATTGACATGCCACCATGAAATGGCAACTTTACATAAGATATGATACTGAAGAAGCACTTGCTTGAATATATTAAGAACTGCAGAATGAAAAATATTGCTATGTGTTTAAAAATGGTTTTATGGTGTATATTGCTACTAAGGTAAAAAAAAAATGGTCACAAATCTATCAAACCCTAGGATCAATTGAAGATCCGTACTCTATTGGATAAGGAAGAAATATACAGTGAAGATGAATTTCATTACCTGTCCTTAAAGGACAATTTCACCATGTATAAAACAGAGGCTGTGTGTCTATTAGGAGGTGCTTAAACAGTAATATACTTCTTGTATGAAGGTTGGCACTGGTGGGAACTTGGGTTTAAGTAGAGAATACAATAAGAAACTATTTGGGCCTCTGTTTTATACATGGTGGAATTGTCCTTTAAGAGCATCTTCTAAAAGAGGTGCCACTGCATAAATTTAATCTTCCCATCTCTCCAATATATTCAAACATGAATGAGAGTGACGTTAGTAAAGGATATAAAAGGAACAAAATTTCATTACCTGTCCATAAGAGCATCTTCTAAAAGAGGTGCCACTGCATAAATATAATCTTTTCCCATCTCTCCAATATATTCGAACATGAATGAAAGTGACTTGAGTACGCCGTTCTGCACGTTGAGTTCCGGTACTCGGTATTCATTCATCAGACCGGGCAGCACTGTGAACGGCGAGCAGGTCTCCGCCACGATGGCAATCGCTACGGTCGTGCACACACGATTCTGGCGCTCTTGGACCTTAAGGTTATTCAACAATGTGGCCAACACATCATGCGGACTGAAAATAAAACAGAGATTATATTAGTTCAAAATATTATTTAACATGTTAGCAAAAAAATAAAATAATAATAATAATAATAATAATAATAATAATAATAATAATAATAATAATAATTTAAAAATCCAAAAAATATTAGCTCAAGTTGTAGTGATTATCAGCTGGTGATGAATTAACAATTATAATTTGGTAAGCCAAAAAACTGGGGCTATATTATTGTATATATTAGATGTACTCAAGGAAATATAAATTTCCTTATCCATTAATGTCCTTATCAAGCCCGTTAATGCTCCCAATGGCCAAAAGCAGCCTGGCAATTTTGATGTCATCTATCATATCGATTTTCCAATCCCTATGTACCTATCCACGCATTAAGTGCATGAATTAAAGGTTGGCACTGTACCTACCCAATGGCTTTAGCAATGTAACCGAATGTGTTGACAGTTGCTCTCCTGATGGCCTTCTTGTGGGCCTTGAGTAGCTCCAGCAGCTCGAAGCAGATCCTCATCCACTCCCTGGCCGACACGAACTCCGAGCCGCGATCCGCGATACGACCCACCAGGTCTATACAGTTCTCCTGCACCTTCTCGTGCCTGCAAACACAGAAAAAAATTTAGTTCTAGAAACTTTTTGCTTTTTTCAAATGCATGTCAATAGTGCAATGTTACTTCGAAATGTGCCCCAGTTGACAAAGTATTAAATTTATACATTCATGATGGTATTTTAATACAATGTTATAAAATATGCATATATGTATATACATAGGAGAGAAAAAGATGGATAAGACTAACATGTTAGGCAAATTAACCCAGTGATGCTTAAGAAAACTTGAGAAATTGTCATCTGCATAAAGGTTCTAACTTCGAAGCTATTGAAAAAGATTTTAGGAATAAAACAAAAGACAATATTCTGCCTTACCTATTTTTGATGATGGGTGTGAGGCGTGGTAGCAGGTCTTTGGTTGGGGGTGTCATTTTGGTCATGCCAATGACGTTAACTCTCTCTCTCCCTCTCTACACTAATATATAACAAATGACCTAATCTCTTACCTATTTTTGAGGATGGGTGTGAGGCGTGGTAGCAGGTCTTTGATTGGGGGTGTCATCTTGGTCATGCCGATGACGTTGACGATGGCCTTGAGGGCGCCCAGGATACTGCCCAGCACCTCCGGGTACTCCTCTCCCAGGTACTCATACAGCACCACTCCAAGATGACCCATCAGCTTCTCCTGAAAACAGCATGGGACAAATGACAGGTAAGTGGAGTCAAGACTCATACAGCAAAAATGCACTAAAACAGCAAAAATCAACAAACTAAACTGTCTTAGGAAAATGTACAAAGAAAGGGCATGGTAAACCATAAGATTGTTTCCTATTTTTTTTTTGCAGTTCATGACTTATGGATTTTTTTTAATGCACAGACGCTTTTTTGTACATCTATACTTTCCTGCCTCCGCGATTCCTATCGGCCAGGTTATTGAAGTCTAGAGTAAAACAGCAAAAATGCACATCTAAAGGACTGACGCCTGTGGTGCCTTATAGGAGTTGATTTTTTTTGCAAAAAAATGAACATACCCTAGTCCAGAGGAGATGAAAAGTTCCAGGCTTGAATGGTTGAATAACACTTACCTCTTGACACGTTTTCATGACGATGGCGATTCTGGAGATGAGATCGGCCGCCTGCTGACGCACCTTTGCTGACTTGTTGTTTAGACGCCACAGTATGGTACCACAGATCTGTGGCAGGTACGGCTTGACGCGCTTACCCAGGGCATTCACCACTGTGCCGAATCCATTCAACATCACAACATCCTAAAACAGACAGTCATATAAGTATACAACATGCAAATATACATGGTAAATACATAGTAAATATATAGTAAATACAAATACAGAGGAAGAGAGAACTAATAAAGCTATGATATAATGAAATATTGATAGACAAAAAATAGATACACCCTTTTTAAAGTGCGCATTATCAAAATTGGTGCAACATAAACCCTTCCGCTACTGGTGACTTATCTTTCAAAATAGAAAATTCTTTTAAATCTGGAAATACGAAACCCAGGCATATTGGTATTCATCTGAGTTCACAGCGAGGGTTTTCAAATGAACACCAACATATTTTTGCGGTTGTGCACCTTGAGTCGAAGTAATCTCAGCACTGAAAGGGTTAACACAGTATACAGTACTAGATAGGCTAACCATGAGAAGTAAGTCTTGTCATGTTTTCTCACCTCAAATAAACAAAAAGAAAATTCTCACCTCAAAAAGAAAATAAAAAAAACATCAAAAAAGATTTCAACCATAAAAAAAAATTCTCACCTAATATAAACAAAAAAAAAATTTAACCATAAAAAAAGTTTCCTCACCTCAGTGGTCTGTTCCTGGAAGGCGTAGAGAATGCCGTCAATGAGCTGCTCCTCCAGCCGGGAGTCGATGTCGGCCGCGCCCAGGTTGCCCATGATCTTCTCAATCGTCTCCATGACCATCTTACGGTACTGTTCAGCCTCATCCTTCAGGTCATCCACAACACGGCTGATGATCTCAGCCGCACCCACCTTGTTGGCGATCTCCACTGTCGTATCCACAAGCTGTGTGAATGGGGGAAAGAGAGAAAGTTAGATAAGGCACATTAGAAAATAAATAAAACTATTAAAATGCTACTTCTACTGTTATCACTACTACTACTGCTTATACAGCTACTATTATTACTACTGCTACTACTACTTTTACTACTACTTTTACTACTACTTTTACTACTACTACTGCTACTACTTTTACTGCTACTACCAATACTATTACTACTACTGCTACTACTACTACTAGTCATTTGAATGTTATGACAATTATTGCATCATTTTAAATGACATAATAAGGTCCTCAGTGTATAATTTAATGCTAACCGTCAAGTAGTCTAGTGTTCATGGAGCTAGTATAGGTAGTGTTCACACTTGACTACATGACAGTTTTCACCTCCTATTAGAGTAATTATATAGAGTTTATTTCCATTTTGCACATACCTGTCTGTAGTTTCTCCTGTCGAGGGCCATGCGCTGGTTCCAGAAATGTTTGAAGAAAGGAGGCAGGATCTCATCTTTGATGTACTGTGGCTCCACACCATCTGTGGCACAACACTGCTTCACTACCTGAAATAGCAAGTAATGGTGTCTTTTATGATATGACAATACGGCCAGGAAAATTCTCGTTCATTCATGCCTAGTGATCTCCTTGACATGTGGTATCTGGATCTATGCTACTTTTGACAGCAAGAGTTGACAAATATTTACCAATTCATGCCTACTTCACCACCTTCAATGGCAAGTAATAATGCTATTTATTATCAATATCATATGACAATATCGCTTGACAAAAATTAACCCATTCATGCCTGCCTATACACCAGAAATAGCAAGTAACAGTGCCTTCTTTATAGACAATAGAGACTATGACATATGCTATTTTGGATTAGATGCCTGCATAATTGTTTTTTGGAATAAGCTTTGGTCTAAAAGATATCACAGGAACATTTTGGAAGAGTTATTGGGTGCTACAGGCATAAATGCGTATATATATATATATATATATATATATATATATATATATATATATATATATATATATATATATATATATATATATATATATATATATATATGTATATGTATATATAAATATATATATATATAGATATAGATAGATAGATAGATAGATATAGATAGATATTGATAGATACATATAGTATTGCTAAACATGGAAATGAGACTGATAGGTCCCTTACCTTCAAGACGATTTTCTTCATCTCCTCATCAGGAGACTGGAACTCTCTGACGAGGATCAACATCACTTCCCTCGTGTAGTAGTTGGCGTACTCCGCATCCATGAGAGGAATGAGATAACCAATCGCCTTCAAGAACGCAGCCAAACCCTGGAAAACGGAAAAACAATACCAGATTTAAGTAGGGATGACATTGTTTAGAATTTTTCTCAATTCATTACTGTAGAATAGGAAATTAATCCAGGATGCAAATATACCGAATTTGACCAAAAATGACCTTTCCGAATTTAATTTTACAGAAGTTTTATTACACATTAACACAGATGGAGGGCAGTGTATTGCCAAGTGAAAGCATGTTTTGTTTGAAAAAGAGTTATCGATATATATCGTAATGGACCATATCCATGACACAACTAGATTTAAGTAATACCAAAGGCTGATAAGATAAAGGCGTTCAACTTCTAATAGATGAGTACACATGTCTGTGGCCCGGAGAATCTATAAATAGAACCTGGTTTGGGACGCTTCAGGGGGGAACTGGAGGAGAATGCTTCATGTTACCAGCCGGTGGTCGTTAATGTCGTTAAAAGGCAATAAAAGTACTGGCCTTTGGGCTGGGGTGTTGGCTATTTTTATACCTTAAAAGAATTTGGTTGTGTATATTGGCATTATAGCCGTTTCGGCTTAGTTGAATGCCTTTATCTTATCAGCCTTTGGTAATACAAATTTCATGAATTTTATGAAATGTTTTTTCTTGTTATGATTAAGAAAAATTTGTAGGACCAGTAAAACTTTTGTAGGACCAGTAGATTTTAGGTGTTTCTGGTCCTAAAGGGCCAGTAATATTTTGAGTTAGCGTTGAGCCCAGTACAGGAATCCCTAGTGTTAAACATGGCTTTTCTCCGTACCTTTCCTCTGTGCTGCCTGATACCCTTCCAGAGGGGCTTGAGGACACTGTCAAAGGACTCGATACCGTAGGGGGTGGCAGCCTCTGCCAGAGCAGCCAGGGCCAAGGCAGTGATTGTGCGCACCTTCTGCTGCTCGTCAACCAGACCTGAAATAACATACACAATACACATAAAGTATCTTTCAAAAACAGCAAAACCTCCTGATGTGAGTATACATACAAATATTTACAGGCTATCCAATAACAGCACAGTGATTAAAAATGGATTCGAGTAAGTAAACACATGGCACTTGGTCACTTTAGGCATGAACTGTATAGAGGTGGCAGCATAATATGAGTTTATTTTGTGGTATGCCTGCTAAAGGTAATGGTCATACAAAAACCCATACTGGACTTCAAAAACCTTAATGTTGCATAATTTTATGTTTAGATAATAAGGTTTGGCTGTTGTCATTTTCCCTTTATTTTGATCAATATTTTCATCAGTTTTGCACTATCCAGATGTTTAATGTCTTGATTTTTAGGCAAGCTGCGAGTCTTCATGCACTGCGCCTATGTATCGTATGAACCCTCTGACAGGGCCTTAGCCGCCTATGCGTCCAGCGTGTCATTTGGACACCCAGAACAGTTTTTTGACGGTTTGGACACCCAAAGATTTTTGTCAGAATTTGCTGATGATGACTTTTCTTAGAAGATAGAAGATGTAGAAGCTGTAGTGTCACTTTTATAAGACACACAAAGCAGATACTAGCCTAAAAAGCAAAATATATAAATATAAAGGGTTTATTTTATTAGTAGTATGTACTTTATACCACACTTTGGACACGCAAAAGTCTAGGAAACCTCTATTTGGACACCCTGTTTCCAAATATTGGCTAAGACCATGCCCTCTGATATAAACAACATACGCATACAGGCTGTATTCTAGGGATCTGGGATTACCCTCCAATGCTGGGGCTATTTTCGTCAAAACGACAAGGACGCAAATTTCTTTGAAAATCATCTAAACCCTGTCATATTGGTATTCATTGGATAGCTCTCAATGGGTCTTCTCAGATGAGTACCCATTTGCCAGGGTTTCAATCATTTTTCAGGTGCTCTGCATCATTTTCTATTTAGGCAAATTAGCCACTAGCATCATAAGGGTTAAATAGCTTTTTAGTCATAATATAAGTATTGTTTGTACATTTCAAGAATTCTTCGTTAATTTTTGATCTTAAACTTGACACAATACTGTAGAATAGGAAATTAATCCGAGGTACAAATAAACCAAATTTGTGATTTTGGATTTTTCTGAGATTTTTTATTTCGAAAAGCCAATATTGAGGGTTGATATTCTAATGACAGGAATAATACATCTGACTTTCATTATACCGAACTGACCCCACTGGGATAAGTTTGGCAAAATAAACCACTCAGATTAATTTCCTTTTCTACAGTACGCACAAGCAGGTTACCAGTCTCACCATGTTCAATGATCTCCACCAAGTTCTTGAGATGGGGCAGAATAGCACAGCCCATGAGGATGGCGATCTGCTGGACGATCTTGATACCGGTATGCCTGGCCTGCCAGGACTTCTTGCTGCGACACACGGCCTTCAGGAAGGGCAGCAGCGAGGGGATGCCCAGGGCCGAGGCCACCACGGCGAACGCTCGGGCCGTCGTGTTACGCACATACTCGTCCATGTTGTCAATGTCGGGTCTCATGGTAGAGATCATGGTCGCAAGGCCAGCAGCCTGAAAGAGTAAGAAAACCATACAATACAACTAATTCACTCAAAAATTTTGTTGGGGTGTCCTATATGGCATTTAATTTTCGCGCTCCTCATGATAGCGACAAAATAACATCCTTCAAATAAAAATCTATGTAGCAATAACAAATATAGTTTCAGTGCTTGAATGTGTGTATTTAAAGTGGCACTAATACCCTCAAACAGGGCTGTACAGCAAAAATTTTAGCACTCCAAATTAAAGCTGTATACAGTATGTATTGTTGTGGTGTGTTCCGCCACTCGCCAGTTGTGCTCTCGCATATTCCTGTTTGTGAGGCAATGTTGGGAGAGACCAAAACCCATACCGGCAGCATAGCAGAGACAACTCTGCAACAGGACTGCTGATAATGTTAGTGTTGCCATGTAGTTTGCACTTAAGTGTTAACCCTCAGACATAGGAGAGCTTTTTTGTATATACCTTTGCCAAGTTGGAGATGATCTCCCTTCCCTCCACTCTGGCGTAGTAGTCTTCATCGATCAACAGGGGTTCAATAACGACGAGAATCTTGTGGACATATGGTCGCACAAGATCGTCAAGCTTGTACAGGATACGATCGATGACTTTCACCAATAGATGGCGCTCCTGATCTTCCAATGTGGGCGACATCAGCAAGGGGAGGATCTGGTTGAAGAGTGGGCCAGCTCCAAACTCTCGAGACTTATCGGTGATCTGACGCAAGGCAGCCTACAAGGAAAGGAAGGTAATGTACATGAAACTGCATTTTTATCCAGGGGTCGTAATAAAGTGTGTTTTTTTCCAGGGAGCCCAATTGCATCTTCAAAATCTACCTTAAGGTGTTGTGTATAGAAACTAGTACATCTTTGGGCTCCCTGCAGAAATTTGAGGGAGCCCAGGAGAATTTCTGAGCACCTCTTAATTTCAAGCCATGTTATCATAAAATACTGTATAGCATGTTAATTTTGGGCATATAAAATAATGCTTTTGCAGCTACCTTCAATGCGCAGTGAAATTATTGCGGACTGTAAGCAATCATGTCAGCGTGGTATACAATACTAGCAGAGGGAACATATGTCCAAATAATAGTGCGAGGTTAAATAAATACGGACACCAGCACCAGCTGGCACCAGCGCTTGAAAGGTTAAGAAACACGCTGCTGGAGTGTAATACCTTCATATCAGTCATGCTATTCGTTTAATTGAATTTAGGTGGCTTTGCATAGCCCAAGACAGTGAAACCTCCAAACGCTACTTTCCTTTATAAAAGTGTATCAATACAGGGAGTAGTTCCTTACCTTTCTCATAGGTGGCGTGCCATTCTTTATCTTCAGGAGCAGCTTCATGATCTTTCTCTCCTTCTGTTCATCAGGGGAGAGTGTCTCCTCATCAACATCAACCTAGAGAGAACATAAGTCATGGAAAGGTTAATCAGCATCAACTTAGAGAAAACACAACACAGATATTTCACAGCTTTATTAATAGCACAATTTTTGGCTAATCTCCCAATCATCCTTCTCACTCAATACATGGAGGTTAATATTAAGATAATCCCTAAAGAGCTTTTACCACTTAGTGAAATAATATGTATGTATATATATATATATATATATATATATATATATATATATATATATATATATATATATATATATATATAAATATATATATGTATATATATATATGTATATACATATATATATACATACATATATATATATATATATATATATATATATATATATATATATATATATATATATATATATATATATATATATATATATATATATATATATATATTTATATATATATATATATACACACATACATACATATATTCATTCTTCTTGGATACTTTCTTATAGCAATAATGGTAATTTTCACTATTTCTCCCTATTTCCATCACATTGTTATTGCTTACCAGTAGCTTGTCGAAGTACTGCATGTCGTCCGGTTTAAGGATGGGCAGGTTGCCGCCCTTCGGTTGCATGTCCACCATTTGTACCGACTTATTATCGGGCGTCTGCATGCGGAATCCCGCGGGTGTCCCGGCCATGGGCGTTGGGGTGGCAATGATCTTCCTGGCGGGCGTACGGATGGGTACGTACCCGGCGGGCGGCTGGAGGACCTTGTACCCGGGTGGGAAGAGGGTGTCAAGTTCCTCCTCGGAGAGGGGGCGGTTCCGCTCATCGATCTCCCGCTGCCAAGTGTAGGCCTGCATCTGTTCAGGGGTCATGGACATCAGCTGACCTGCGGAGGGAGAAAAATATATATTATAGAAGATGGAATTCATTTATTTCCTAACCCATTGATGCTTGGAGCATCCAAAACCACACACTGTATAACTGGAATTTTTTACAGGCAATTAATATTCACTATTTTCATGCTCCCAATGATAGCACAAGAATAACATCCTTCAATTGAATATCTTGCTTTGTATCTTTGCTTTGCTGAGTGCTTGAATGCGCGAATCTAAAGTAGCACAAATACCCTCCAGCAGGGCTATAAAGTAAAATTTTCAGCACTCCTCTAAGTAAAGCTGTATATAGATTTTTAATTACATCTCTCAAAAAGAAAAGCTATCTTTAGAAAATATTTGAAGGAGAAATGCTGATGAGAAGCTAATAACTCTCCTTCTTTAAATCTTTAAACCAGGCTCGTCTTTAAATCAATTTGTTATCTTGCATGCATGGTTCCCTAGGTTTTGTTACCACAAACTCATATATGCGTGTGTGGCAGGGTCTTAGTGAAAGGATTAATTGTTGAGTATTTACCAGGTGTAGGAGTTGCCATTCCCATTGCAGCCTTTCCAGAGGGTGTGACCCCACTGGGTGTGCTTCCTCCGGGGGTCATCCCGCTGGGCGTCATGCTGCCGGGGGTCATCCCGCCGGGCGTCATGGACCCGGGCGTCTGGTTGCTGGGCGTCTCGTCCCAGCGGGAGCGTCTCTTGCTGGCGCTGGGCGTGGGCGTCTCCTGAATGAGGTCACCGCCGCGGTCCGTGCGCGGAGTCTCGGCCCAGCCACTACCATGACCAGGGGTCTCTGGAATTAGAATAAATCAACTACATTCAATCATCCGTTATTTCTTAGATGAATAAAAACAAGTGGATATGTAACCAGCTGATCAACCTATTGTAAAACTAAGTCCCAGGTTGCAACAAATAGGCCATAAGTTACATTTTGCTCATGTTGGTGCGCAGCTTTCTCAGTAATGTAAACGATACAGGAGCCCTCATTGGTCTTTGTCTCAAAGTGATATCACACTAATGCCAGATTTGAGACCCTTGAAATAGCCAGGTCTTCACAATAGTGCATATATGATTTGGTCTCTCATTCCATATCCATTTATTTATTTATTTTTAAGGTTATTTGGCGTGACAGTATTAATAAGTTGGTTATGAACTATTAATTTCATAATCATTTTAACCATTTCACTCCTTGCGACAGGTAGAAATATTTTATTTTAAATCAATATTTTGATAATATGCATATGCTTCACCTAAATGAATGGTTTTACACGTAAGTTCTATATTTCATTAACTGTATGTACCTTGCTTGTTGACATGTTGGAAAATGAAAAATCTAAAAATAAAAAGGTTTTATTGGTGTTATCCCTACCTCGTTCTGTTTTGGGTGTTTCATCCCATCTGTTCTTCCTTGAGCTTGGCGTACCCTGATGCCCTGGGGTGGTGTGCCCGGGGGTATCACGCCCAGGTGTGGCATGCCCCGGGGTGGCGTGACCTGGTGTGGCATCCCACATGCGAGTGCTTGCACTGGGCGTCGTTGCGGAGGGCGTCTCACCACCCTTGTGCCGTCCGGGCGTTTCATCCCAGCGACTCCCGGAGGGCGTGGTCGGGACCTCGTCCCAGCTGCTCTTCTTCTTCTGTGAGGGGGTGTCGTCGGCGGTCTGATCCCAGCGGCGCTTCTTCGCGGGTTTCGATGATGATGCTGCGGCCGACGACGCGGCAGGGGGCTCCGCGCTGCTGCTGCTGCCGCTACCGTTCACACTGTGCAGATCTCCTGACTTCGCCTTCTCACGCATCTGTTGCTGGAGTGCAGCCTAAAAACATACAATATTTACATAAATAAAATAAAAGGATATCAATTTTTGTATCATATTCATACATATTTTTGCCTTTCTTACACATCTCTTGCTGAAGTGCAGCCTAAAAATATACAATATTCACACAAATAAAAAAGTTTTAAATTATTGTATCATCTTTATACATATTTCTGGCTTCCTTATACATCTGTTGCTAAAATGCAGCTGAAAAATATACAATATTTACATAAATAAAATAAAGGGATTTTAATTGTATCATCTTAAATTTCTTAATACATATTTTTGGCTTTCTCACGCATCTGTTGCAGAAGTGCAGCCTAAAAATATACAATATTTACATAAATAAAATATAAGGATTTCAATTTTCGTAGTTCATCCTCCACAATGCTCACATTTATAAAGCAACCAGGCCAACCCGCTTGGGGATCGAGCAGAGAATCGAACCTGCAAACTTACGCTAGGGAGCCAGGTATCATAACAACTAGGCAGCACTAGGGGTCCACACCGGTATACCCGTACCATGAGGGTACCGAAAATACCGGTAATAAACCGTATGAATAGTAGCCGGTATTTTTTTACCGGTACTATGAATAAGCCGCCTCGCTGCTGATATAGCAGGCAAGGCGAAAAAGAGTGCAGAGACGCGGGATCGGCGATTGCGTCATCCAGTGCCGGCCGCCATTGAAACTGCACTACGATAGATACTAACGCGCGCAGTAGTACTTGGAAAAGTGTGGAGAGGGCCACGCTATGTATTTTGCATGGTGCTAGTCCAGCCCCACCACACTTTTCCAAGCACTAACACGCGTGACAGAATTTCGAAAACATCGACAAAGTAAAGAAAGTAACCAGTATCGGTACCGTTAGAATACCGGAACTGTATAAAAAATACCGGAACCGTACCATACCGTATAATTTTAACGGTATGGACCCCTAGGCAGCACCCTTCAAATATTCATGAAATATTAGCATTAAGTTGAGAGCTGACGAAAAGGCACCTTACCTGTTCTTTCGTGAGATGCTGTTCCCTCATGACAGATGCGAAGGTTCGCTTGTGTGACTGTGGGTCAGGCGTTTTTCCACCTGTAACGAGAAAGCAGAAAAAGTCACGACAGAGTCGTGACAATTGAGAAGTGGACGTTAGTTTCTGTTATAAACTTAGGTTTTTGTCATATCGCTATTTTTTCAGATTAAGCTCTCTACATCCAGCAAGAAAGTGACAACCTTTGCTAAATAAAGCAAGAAAATTTATCAGTTTATGTGAAATGTATTAGACATTTTGATGCTCAATAGCACTGCCTTCATGAATGAGCAGCCTGTTAATTGAGAATTCACTTGTATTTGTCTGATATCATAATAAAATACAATTTCATATCTTTAATCCAATCCTACAACTTCAGGATTTTAAAAGGATATTTCTAGATTTGCTCTAAGTTAATTCAATACTTCATATTTTTTCATAAAAAAATGCTTTTTTTTAAAACAAATTTTGAATTATAACTATAAATACGACACCAGGTTGTGGTTGCTTTCTTGCCAAAGGAAGAGTTAAATAAATGTCCCCTCGCATCACATTAGTTTTACAATTACTGCGACAAGGATGTAACAACACACATTGTGCCCCCCTTGTGGTCGATTCACCAGTCAACATTCTAGCATGTGTAATGTTGCACATAGAACCTACCTTCAGGAGACCAAGGTCAAATTGTCCACGCCCCCAGGGTCCAAACGCAGATAACCAATTCACACAAAGAAGTATATCCCTTATTTGGAAATCACATAATTTTTTATCAGTTTGTGATAACAATATGAAAAAAATAATAAGAATAATGGGAAAAGTACAATACTGTTTAAGATTGTGCCCATTTACTTCAAATATCTAGCGGGACAGTATTTGGAAAAAAAACTATTTGATGGTGAAATTGGGGGCTGCGTTTGGGAACGCCTGAAAGGGTATCACCCTTGCCGCTGAACACTATCAATTGTGGTTGATGGAGGAACGAGAAAATGATGCGCAAAGAGGACACGAGATGGCAGCACGTGAATAGAGGAATGAACTAAAGTGCTGCCGCTCTCCATGGGTGGTGTGTATACGTACTGTCTCCGCGTCCGTGGGGTGCAACTTGCCCTCGCTCACCTCAGGCAGGTAGGGGGCGCCACCTCCTATATGTCAACTATCAGTGACAACACACGCTGCCTTTTTCCTAAAATTTAATCTCATATAAGTATAGTACTGCTGAGTAGTGGCACACCTCATACACACGCATAAAAAACCCTCATCAACTACTATGGTAAAGATACCCTATTGATAACCGCTACCGAGCACAAAAACCCAATTGAACTGACATCCTAGGGGTGCTGTATTTGACTATTTGAAAACCTCCTTTATTAAAAGAAAATATATTTTTTTAAAGAAATGATTTCTTAAGTAGGTAACATATTCGGTCAGATGTATCGTCCTTAGTATTTATCTTTTACGATTACATATTGCACCTACTTCAACCTTAAGATATGAATAATGATGATCCATTCATTTTGCAATTGTGATCTCTGTATCGTTTTTTTATTAAAACAATATGATATCAACGTGAAGTGATATCCCTATGTATCGTACTAATCAAACCTAGTAGAGTTCAACACAAACATGCAGATCAAGCTATTCTTATCGTTAATCATTATGATGTTCTAGGTAAGAATTTTGAAACAGCACACCCCCATTTACGATTAACCGAGAACTTAAGAGTAAGCTTGTTGCATTGGTTGCCTTCCTTGAGGTGCTAACTCGTCGATGCTGTGAGGGAAAGAAAGTTTAGAGAGAGATTAGTATCGGCTCGTAACCATGGCGACGACGACGACGACCAATGACAGCTATGTCACGTCAGCATTTTCTGTGTCTGCGACAGTGGTGACACAGGCGAGAAACACTTCATACCAACAACAAACATATACAACTTTCTCAACAAATATTTAACTTCTTCCTTTTTCTTTCTTCCCAATAGTATGGCATGTGAGAAAGTTGCCAGTGACTTGGGGTTAGGCAGTGGTTTTCGCCGGGTACTCCGGTGTCCTCTACCAGATACAACTGGTAAATCACAAATTAGCAGCAATATTGCAGAATAAGTGTTGGAAAATCGAAATTCCAAATTCCCCATAGTACTTTTTGTTATGAGTTGAATTGGCCACAACATATGAAGCTTACCATTCTGAATAAAAGCATATAAACCCAAATTTCATTGATTGCTTGATTGTTCTTGTTCAGCAGATGAAACACTTAAGACTTGTAAGTTAATTCATACCTAAGGGGGATTGACAAAACATTGTTTAAGCCCACAAAAATCTAAATCAAAATAAATGATTACGTCTGTAACACAGAAATTTAAATTAAAGAGGGCTGGAACATTAGAGATAAACACATACACTGGATCCGGTAAAAAAAACAATGAAGCTATAGGTGCAAAACAAAGTCTCAATTCTGGAAAAATAAGAAATTACAAAAATATTCGTAAGAAGCATTAGTGCTTCCATAAATTGTACCATCAGTTTTATGTAGAATTAAGGCTATAACATATAAAAGCAGCTTTAAGCAGTTTCGCTGCTTGTTTCCTTCCAAAATTAACTCAAAGTGAAGTAGTTAAATTGCACTATTCACACATTTATTCACCACCTAAAAGATTTTAAGAGGAACTATAGAGCTGAGTTTTGGTAATTTTCACTGCTTGTTTCCTTAAAAAATTCAACTCAAAATGAAGTAGTTAAATTGTACTATTCACACATTTATTCACAATCTAAACAATATAAAGAGGAGGTATAGAGCTGAGTTTTTGTAGTTGTTGTTGTTGGCTGAGATGATCTTCCCTGGTCCCACTGGCGCAGAGTCTATGGTGGGGGTATGACAGCTTGATCATAGGGACCTTATGCATCACTCATGCCAATACTTGTCATGTAATAATCAAACACACCTACCTCTTTTGTTCTCCACCACAGGGTAACGGGACTATATTTTAACCCATTCATGCTTAGAATTCCCCAAGACATTGAGGTCTAGTGCTCAGAAACTTGTGAAAATAATGTGGGAATGGAGGATTTCTTGGTAGAATATTCAGAAGAGTTTTTTAGTTGGTTTCTAATCAATATTACCCTTATAAATATATTCTAAAGGATAATTTTGTTTAAGGGATATCATCAAAATGGTCAGATTTTTCTGGATACTAAGAACATGAATGGATCAAGGCCTGAAAACAATACACCATTGTTCCTGTCATCCCACTTCCTGATACCTACAGGAATGATCCTGTAACATTATATATATATATATATGATTTGTGTAAGTGTTTAAATGACTTCCCTGCTACTGCAGGAGGAAAGACCAAATAATGTTTTCAAATAAATTGAGTTATGAAAATGACTTGAGGATGAACAGGAAAAAGGGTATAATCTTTCAGGATAAGGGCTGATACATTGTACAGCGAAGGGGGGAGATGCACCAAAATATATATTAATCAAACTGATCTATATTTCTTAAATCTCAAGTTGCCTAGGAGGATTTCATAAAAGAAACCGAGGTAAAAGAACAATTTATTTTTTTTTGCTCCAAAATTTAAGAAACAGTCACGAAAACTCAAGGCAGGTGAGGAATCTTTGAGACCAAATTTCAATCTGTAGTGCTATATTTTGCTGTCTACACCCTTATAACCTTTCAAATGCTGAGGCAACTTTCGTCAAAGGCACAAGGAGGCAAAAATCCTTGAAAAACATCTAAACCCTGTCATATTGGTATTCATTGAAAAGATCTCGCTGAGTACTCTCAGATGAGTACCCATTTGCCAGGATTTCAGTCATTTTCCAGTTTTTGTTGCATCATTTTGTATTGACCATTTTGTATTGACCAAATTAGCCACCAGCAGCATAAGGGTTAGAACATGTAACAGCCCTTAACAAGCTTCCCTCTCATCAATGATTAAGGACACACATCTTGTGAGATTTCAAGATTCTTATTTAATGACTCAATAACCAGGGCAATATAACACCTGTGCCATAACAATGATGAGAGGGACTCAATGGATCTGAGCTAGCTGTAACAGGCATTCAATCACACATATTCTTCACCAGGGATTGAAAGAAACCTTACACAAGTATATACCACAATCACTGTAGTACAATCTATAGATGTCCTTCAGCCTAATAATGTGTTACAAGGTTTAAGCACTGATTTTGGGGGTTTGTATATGAAATATAAATCTTTTATTTTTCTATAAAATGAAACAATAAAGCTATCTTTGCATTTAATTGAAGTGTTACCCATCATGAGAAATTCTATTCAATGTAGTAACTTGATGCCACGTCCATATTTTGTATGTGAACATTTTGAGATTTTTTTTTCCAAACAATGATAGTTGATGGTGTTGTGTGCAAAATGCCTCAACTTGCTGTTTCACGAAAAAAAGGTTAGTTAAGCTGCCTGTATTGCCCCTTTATAAACTTTTAAGAAAAATAGGAATTATTTGCTTATTTCATTATATATGTCAATTGTGTATGTCTCTTTAAGGATTTCAGCAAAAACATGACAGAGCTTACTTCACAACGATAAGTTGCTGACATAACTTACAAACTTACAACTATATTTGAACACACTGGGCCAGCTTGTAGATTAAGTTAGAGTTGGTTAATTTCAATCCCTGTCACACACATACAATATCTTTGAGGATGTGGTACATGAATTCATGAATAGAGACATACTTTATACAAGCTTATTTTCAGACAGTGTGCCTATCAGACAGTGCATTTCCATTATATTACTTAGCCATGGAGTTGGGCATGTTCAAACAACAGATGGAGCAACAACCAACAGGTTTAATTTGAATAAAAAATTTGAATAAAAAAAAAAAAAATAAGGTTTAGGGGATGGAAGCACAATGACGGTTTAATTTGAATAAAAAATTTGAATAAAAAAATATTTCAAAAAAAAAAAGAAAAAAAGAAAAAGGTGTAGGGGATGGGAGCAAAATGAGCCTTAGCATGCAGTTGTAACAACCAACTGTCAGTTAGTGAAACTTTGTTTAAAATCATCACAACAGAGATAATCAAAATTTTGTGGAAAATATGATCCTAGCTTAACATCCACGTAGGGAATCAAAATAACAGAACTACTGAACTGGAAGATGTCTGATTAGTGTTTGCAACATACAGAACCCCATAGCTCTTTCTCTACTGATATATATGTGTATAAACATGTCAATATGCAAAATGAAATGTACAAGTAAAGTATATACAGCATATTAAGATACTTTAATGCCAAACAGAGAAATTGATGTACACACCTTCAGCAAAAGGATCATATCTCTCGGGAGAGATGATCATATTTCGTCGACGCGCACGATATTCGTCCTCACGGTCGGCGATTCTCTGTGGTCGGTGCTCTTGGAATGGATCATAATCCTATAACAAATAAGAACTACAATTCAACCAAATGATAAAATGTGAGTCATACTTTTAATTACATGTACATCAATATCTAGAAGACATTCCATATAGCAGTTCCGTTCCTTGTCCAAGGGTTTGCATAGATTGATTCGAAATACCTGGAAAATGGACGGATTCAAAAAATTCATAAACAAAAACGTCTTATACTAACTTACCATTTCACTAATAGGTGTCACTTGTCTATTATGACCTAACATATAGCAGAGTCACCTTTGTTATTGATACCAGTGCTATTTCAAACAAACAAGTTGTGCAAGAAATATCTGGATTAGATTCCACCCACCATAGTTTCCCCTCAAAATGTATTTTTAATGCCTGGTTTTCAATTTCCACCCCATAGCATCAAGCACCTTAATAATTCTAACATTAGTTTTTCCTACGAGCAAAACATCTTTTACCTCATTTCCTACTATATGTACCACTACTTCAACTTCTGTAAGATTGTTTGTAAGCATAATGCACTCCAGCTTCCGGACAACATCAAGCCTGCGGATAGTGTATAAAACACATTGCTACTGAATTAATTTCAAAAGGAGTTTATATGACTTTATGGACCATTAACATCTACCACTAACTATTCTTCATAAAGCGCTTTTGAACATTATATCAAATATCAATTAATTTATTATTAAAGGGGAACTTGGGGAAAAACACATCATAAGTTTATATGAAAGTTCATGAACATAGCTCAACATCTGTCATAAACAGAGAAGCCCTAGAGCTCCACACAAAGAGAAATCTCAAATTGCAATTAGTGAATAGCACCTTCACTGAGGCAAGGCAGCCGCCATCTTGGATCTGAGTCAACTCATGCTGCTGTAGTCTATGTAAATGGGTGGCAAGCAGCTTAGTGGGAGTATTAGATAAAGCCAGTAGCTCTGTCTAGTAGGTAGATATTTCACTGCTCTGAAGCACATTCAAGATGTTTAGGTATGCAAATCCCTACGACTTTGAACCAAGAGTGGCTGAAGGTGATCAGGTGGATTATATGGACATAGTTCAAGGTGTTGATGAATTTGATGGTCAAGATGTGGAAACAGAGGGCTGGCGCTTAAATAGCATGTTGTGGTGTACCTGTCAGACTTCTTTCCTTCTTTAAATTATCAGGCCCCTTCCAAAGGTATTCTTGACATTTCTTTTCTATAATCTTCATGAATATGTACACAATTACTAAAGGAAATGAAGATGATTGCTGTTCCCAGTACTGCTAGTCACTTCCTGTGTTTACTACCTTGTGTCCCATGGGGTCTAGATGTGTAATGCCAATTGGACAAGGTCAATTACCCTGTGTGTCCCTTTCCTTTACTTACTTTTGTTATTACCCTAGGGACCTAGACATAAGACAAAACCTCAGTTGTAACACAACTAACAAAATCCTGCACAGTCTATTCTCAGTGGATTGATAAAGACCATGTTGAGGTACCTATGAAAATTGCCATTCACCCTGAAAGTTAGCTGTTAGGGTTGCTAAAGTCTGTACATCAGATCATAATAATGAAGAGTATGATTATTAATCATTAGTCATTAAGAGAAGGTTGGTAATGAGTAAATGAAAATGTCATTTATTCTATCATAAATAAAAGAAAGGGTCATTTGCAATTTGAGATATTTTGATTTCAACCTTCCTCTATATTGCAGTACTATTTAGAAATGTATTTCTTCCCAGTGAAAATGGGGTCATGACTGACTATAACCTTAGCTGTTTCAATTTTGTAAGTTAGGGAATGATATTTACCCTTCTCATGCTGGCTTAATATTAAACATTTAATGCATACACCTGTGCTTATATTCGATGAGCAACTGAATGAAGGTAAATCATGTTGAGACTAGTAAATGTATACCAATAAAGTAAATAATTCCTGAAATTGATAAATTGCAAGATCACTTCTGTTTGAAATAAGAGATTTGTGAAAATTGGTTACCAGATATTATATCCTTGAAGAAAGTAAGACTAGATGCAATAGGAGTCGCATGGAGCATGATAAAAGGTGTATCAATTGTGACTGTTTCTTTTTTTGAAGAAGTGTGAGAGATTATGCACACCTATTTCACAAGTACCCAAACCTTCTAAAAAAGCATCCCTCTTCAGAACCTTTTTAACTGTACTCTGAAGTAATCCTGACTGCAGTGTGTGATTCCTGACATAATCCTCGTCAGTGAAGTGGTCTGAACATACATATGCATACTTCAGGACAGGTGGGTTTAAAAGTTTCATGGATGCTAACCACTGTTTTTGTCTAAATTTACTACTAGGAAATCTATGAAAGCTTTCTCCACTACCGTGTCTTTTTTTACAGCCAATTGCTGCACATGATTTCACCATTTTCTTGTTTGATATATACGTTTTTATGCAACTTGTGCAGAGAGCTCTTGTCAGGAGCACTGCTGTTAGATACACTGCCCAGAGGTAGCTTGGAGACAGGATGTGATCCCTGCCACCCGATTGTGTCACAGCTGATAGCACTTGAAAAACATGGCCGCACCCAGTGGCTGGCAGAGGCTGTCTAGGAGGATGACAATACGCAAAAATCTCCCCTCACGGGATCACTGAGAGAAAAAGAATGGTAGCATCCTGTTCTTGAAGTGTATAACTTTCATATAAGCTGATATGTTTGGTAGCCTTTAGGGCCCCTTTAAGTCTTTTTTAGCATAATCAGGGCTCGAAATTAAGCTTTTTTATAGGGAGCCCAACAGCATCTTCAAAAGCTACCGAAAGGTGTTCTGTATTGAATCCAGTACCCCTTTGGGCTCCCTGCAGATATTTAGGGGAGCCGCAGGAGAATTCATGGGAACCGTGGGCTCGTGGCACCCCCTAATTTCGAGCCCTGATAATGTAGTCGTTTCTCACCTTGTCTGTGTTGGCCATGTCACTGAGAACATTGAGTGGAGCTGTGTAGGCATTACGGCCCTTTCCCAGCACAGTCGTTGTGTAGTCATCGTCATCCTAAAAAAAGAAATAGAATTTTTTTGATTAGAGAGTGAGATTTAAACAAACCAACAATAAAATGAAAAACTTTGAACCAAATATGATACAAATCTATTATCAATTAAGGACATGCAACAGATAAACTGCTTTTTAGTGTCAAATACAAATTTATGCATTTTAGATGTTTTATCTATTAAATACATGGCATTGGATATTCACATTACTGGTGATGAAAAAGATTTTGGATAGTTTCAGAGTACAAAGTGCTACTTACATCCTGTTCCTCATTTGGAGCAATGGAGGTGACGTAGCCAGCAAACTTTCCTGATGCAGAACCATAAATCTCCTGGTCATAGTGGACAGAGGCACCGAGTCCCACTCGTGCCTCGCGATCTCCGGCCCCGGCATCTCCTCCTTCTCCCGCCCCCTCCTTCAGGCCCTGCCGTCGAGCCTGAAGCTCTAACACTTGCGCCTCGATTTCTGTAATATTAAGAGAAATTGGTTCAAGTTTCAAGGCAGTTTGTACAGGTTGAAAAAGTAAACAATAAGTGACAAAACTTGGTACATAGCCTTTTATTTTTTTCATCATAGTGCCATTTCAATTGGTTCTCTGAAGAAAAAGAAACAAGTTCTGGCTCTTAAATGTGTCCCATGCATAAGTTGCATTTGAACTCACCACCGCTGATCTCACAAGTTTTGATATCTTTTAGGGTCTTGGCGCCTGTTTTGTTGTGGTTTTATTCAAACGATTTAATCACATATTGGTATTTCAATTTGTCAAAGGCCTATCTTGTGAATGATTTAAAAGAGGCAGATTACCTGCAAAGACAATTTTATGAAAGAGAAGGAAACATATTTCCGAAACAGTTGTGCTGGTATAGGTGTTTATGAATTTGTGGATTTAAGTAGAGTGCCAACGGAAGGAAACTTTCAATGTAGGGATTAAGATGTACCAAGGCAGCGGTGTTGGAAGCATCAAAGGAAGTCTGGCGCATCTAAACCGCTGAGGGCCGCTGGCTAAGGGATGCGGCCATTAAGAGTATGGGTGGGTATAGAGAGACTGGAGATTTACTGCTGGACTTCAATCCACCAGCCAAGATTTTTAAAATGTCTGGCTAAATAGTAAATAATTAGCCTCAAAATTTCCACACATCCGGATTCAGCTAGTCAGTCACTTCCATATCCCCAACTACATTCAATAGAGAGCGAGTCCAACATACTGTGGCCTTTGAAAATCTTTAACCACTTCCAGTTGTCGCGCATTAGAGGCTGCTAAATTGATCTCAATGCTCTTGTGATTCCATTTTTAAGATTTTTTAATGAGCTGATGTTTGATATGATTTGAGGTTGAATATGTTTAGGACTTAAAATCCAAGTTTAGAAATAATTTTTTGCAAATTCGTTAACAAAAACATTGAACACATGCAACTGCCAATAAAACCCAACAGTAGACCCAATGATGCCCTTTGTGCACTTTGACAGCGTTACATACAAGATCTGACGCCAGTTTATAAGGTGAACATATATAGTGCATGTCACAATGTGCGGGTTACTTTTATAAAAATGAGCAATACAAGTACAAATTATATTGTAAATACGAGTTTTGCTCTCTTTCAGAGCCAAGCCTCCTCATATATGCCTTTCAAGTAACATGTAGGAAAGGGCAGTCATCTTGTACTTTGCGACCTCAATTCTGGTACGTAGTCTACGTACCAGAATTGTTCAGTTAATTTTACAATTCTGGTACGCACCAGAATTGTTCCCTGCAAACAATTCTAGAACGTGCCAGAATTGTCAGAACAATTCCAGTATAAATCTAAGTGTACCAGAATTGTTAATTCAGGCAATAATGTGACGTACCAGAATTGTACGAGAATGTTTTACCGGCCAGTTGAATGATGCCAATTGTCAAGTACTTTGCGGTAATGCGCCAGGTAGTTCGAGAGAAAGGAGTATAGTGAAAATTAGAGGCAAAGTCTTTCATTAGCAGCAGGAAGATAATTCACGGACAAATCTGGTACGTCCCAGAATTGTACTAACAATTCTGGAATAAAAACGTGTACCAGAATTGTCTATCCACACAATTCTGGTACTGGAATTGTACAATTCTGCCATGTTCTATAATTGCTACATGTGATCAGAGAAATACATCCCCTTGATCTGCAACCCCATAGGACCAGCATGCTAGTACCTAGGGTATGTGCGCCTCGGGTTACGCAGTGTAGCCTGGGGAAGTATTGGTCACGTGATTGGTTTCGCGGCAATTTCAGTCTGACCCAGGGCCTGTGAAACCAGCAGGCAGCCAATCCTGGGGTACACATGTTATCTATGACTCAGTGGTGTGAGGCAGCGAAATTTGATGATGCATGCACAGTACCCACTCCCTGTCTACTACTCCCAGATGTGATAAACAATTCTGGTTTGTACTAGAATTGGACAATTCTGGTGCGTACCAGAATTGAGGTCTTGAAGTGAAAGATGACCGCCTAGTCCCTGTCCAGACGACAGCTGTATCACAGTATTCAGTAGTTATCCCCAACGCTAACTTAACGTTGCAAAACGGTAGACGTAGTCAGGGAAGTGGCAATGGGTGCATCAAGATTTTGCAAAATTTTACTTGCATAATTACTATAGCAATATCTTTACCTCATTTCGAATAAAGAAACGGCTTAGTCTTGTCAATAGCAATTAGGGAATGACAACTTCAAATGCTGATTGCAATTACCGTAACGACACAAACAGAAACTAATCAACATACTGCGCGTGGACAAAATCTATACAACCTAAATTAAAAAGCCGCATCGCCATCTTTGTTTTGAAGTCAAATTCACCGGCGCATTAAACAAACTATAACCGGGTGATCAACCCTTTTCTGATAATCTAAATGCTCCCTAAATCTTAAAGAGTTTGTTATCAACAAAAGCAAGTCGATATTGCATTTAGAACACCGTAATTTTCTCAAAATGTAATATACAGACCCTCATGTGTCCGGGCGGCCATGTTTTGCCTTTGCTATAAGTATATTCAATCCCACAATGCATCAGAGTTCGTATAAGAAACGTTCATTTTGATTTTGTCAGAAGAAAATGAGAGATTTTACAAAAATAAATGCCTTTTATAAATAAATTGGAAGTAAGGTGTAGCTCATGAACGTAAATTTGAAATTCTTATCTAAAGAAATAAAGTCACGGCCTAAATTAATGACGTCACATAATTATCTAGGTCAATGTCAGTGTGTCAGGAACTGAGGAAGCCTCTGTGTTGAGACTCAGTCATCTCTCAAACCCAGCCATCTGCTGACTATGGCTAACTTACGCAACGTCTACAGATCGGGAAGTCAAGTTTTGCGATGCATGAGACGAAGACCCGATTGTCATAGTTTACAAAGGTACGAGTGGAACACTGGAAACTGTCAATTTCATAACTTGCTCTGGCGTTTCATTGATATCTGTGACTGTATCACTATCAGTGTATGTGCATTGGCTGGGTGTTACAAAACCAGGGTTACCCAGATAGGGCCCCGTTGAAAGAGGTACTGGGAGGACAGTATAATTACAGAGAAGGGGGAAGGCAAGTGTTGCGGCAAGGCGCTAAAGGCCGCCGGAGGAATAGAAAGTGGCAGTGTAGTAAGGATCCGTGCGCCCAAAAAGTGAGTGGCGGGCGCACGGATCCAAGCCCAAAGTACAGGTGGAAGGTGCATGGATAGGGCACTGATGATCACGTGGGGACGTGTGAAAGGGCAGATAGAAGGTAGATGGGTGGGAGTTGCATAAATTAATGCCTTATAGTTAAGTGCTGGACTCATGTCAGGAGTACCACATAAGCCATCAGCGAGGGCTCACGTGAGAACAAGGACCAATCAGGGCTCTCGCATCGATTACATTACTGAGACACCTTTTCTCCACCACCAGCTGGGGGTGCCCAAAGCACCAATTTCTGGCCTATTAGCGGCTATTATTTGACATTAGTCGAGGCTTGCATGTTCATGTTGACCGGCTGGTTTCGAATCCACTTGTGTTTGGTGATCTAAGGTAAAGTCATGTGCAGCAAGTGTGCATGCAAGTGTCCTTCATCAACAGATATAAATTAATACTTACACCCATTAAACTTCACAGATCTCAATTTTTATATGAAGGCTAGGCATTACTTGCATCCATTAAACTATATATTTTCTCGAAGAAATTCCTAACTTCACAACTGTGGAAATGTTTATTATAATAAATCAAAGATAAAAGATTGTTTTCAGTCTAAGCCCAACATAAAGTCATCGGCCCTTATAGCGAACGGCAATTCAGGCAGACGTCTTTTCTGGGATCAACGGTTTTGACCAACAATTCATTTTAGCAAAGTTAAGTAAAAAAAATAATAGAAATAAAGCCACCGTTATTTTGAGTATGAAATATTTCTAAGTACCACATGAAGCACTGGGCGGGTGGAAAAAAATTGCACGATCGAGAGATGGAATCGAACCCGCGACCCTAGGATCGGGAGTCGACTGGGCTATCAATCAGGCTATTCCTTCTATTGTGTGAGATGGAGTGAAAAGAGAACCATATTGATGAAATCCCGTAACTCTATTTGGGATCGGTCCTAGTATTCCGAGTCATTCTTGTCATTTACGTGACTGACAACCGTAGTAGATCTTTGTTAGGTACATGTACCACTAAGCCACTTTTATCAATGACCCCACACATTTACATACGGCCCGAAACTGATTATGACCTACCTTCGTCACCTTTGGTAAATAACCAAATCAAATATGGCGCCTGTTGTCTAACTACTGCCAGACGGCTCGCCATCACCCGAATGTCGTTAGAACCCAATAAGAAACGCCGAAATAGCTGAAAAATTGTTTTTGATCTTTTAATCTAATGCCTTTTCAAATAAATAAACAATAATAACTATATCAATACGCCTTTACATGTCGTTAACTTTGTGGCATCGCCAGTTTCGCAATCCAATTTTCCTAGTGCTATGAACTTGCTATTCTGAGGTTCAATTAGTTACATCTGCTGCCGTTTCACTTTTGGGGGCGCTTCGCGCTGCATGAACATTTGCGTCTAGCCTCATAGGGACATTTTTTACGTTGCAAGATAACTTAAAGATGGCATATAGCATTGAAAAAACAGTGAGACTGGTATGAACTTTTGAGGTTATCATGAAAATGTGATTGATTTCAGCAGATTTGTGATTTTGATAGAGCAGAAGACCTATGCAGAAATAATTAAAAATTGAAAGTAATCATAGCCAGAGAGGTACATATGGGGTTAGTAGGGGCTGACTGAAATACTCATTTTATATATTGATGCTGGTGGCCAACATTTGATCAACACAACAGTTTCTCAAAAAAATATTTGGACTACCCTGAGAGTAGTAGACAGGGAGTGGGCACTGGGCATGCATCATCAAATTTCGCTGCCTCCCACTGTGAGTCATAGATAACCTGTGTACCCCAGCCTGGCTGCCTGCTGACCCCATATCCTTGGCAACCTATCTGACCTAGATAGGATGACATCCCCCAGCCAGTCAGTCAGGCAACATCCGGCCAGGCTCTTTCTGAAAAAAATCACGTGACCAATACTTCCCCAGGCTACACCACGTAACCCGAGGCGCAGATGCCGTAGGTGCTAGCATGCAGTGCCTGTGGGGTTGCGGATCAAGGTTATGTATTTCTCTGGACTACCGTTCCGTTAAAAGTGACTATATCAAAAAATGAAATTAGCGGCACACGTTGGTAGCTTACATTTGTCAACCTATAGTCTCTCTGACTCGAGTTTGGCAATCACTTTTGCCACTTTTTTGTGACAAAACATTCGAGTTTTCCATCCTAACTTGGCAAAGATGTTAGGAACACTACAACATGTATGTGTAAACATATTTTTTGCCTCAACTCCGCAAAAATGTTGATTTTGCTCATGAGGTCCCATTGTAAAATGTGTCCATTGCCAACAATACAATCTCGCATGTTTGTATTGTTCGCAACACAAACACCACAAACACGCAATATTGTAGTGTCGGCAATGTGCACATCTTACAATAGGAACTAATGAGCAAACTCAACATTTTGCGGAGCTGAGACAAAAAGTATGTTTGTACATACACATAGTAGTGCTCCAAAGAGGTTTGCCAAGTTTGGATGGCAAACTCGAACGTTTTGTCACAAAAAAGTGGGAGAAGTGATTGCCAAACTCGAGTCAGACAGACTATAATGCAGTCAGGTATGAAGTAAATTTGGCACCGACAGAGAAATTTGGGAAGGAAGATTTCTAACACAGCAGCCTATAGGGGGCTTCCCCGACTCTAATACCAAAAAGCATCAGTATATAGAATTGGTATTAGAGTTGGCCCAACTAATATGGGGTAGTAGTCAAAACGGGCCAATCAATCCTTTAGACTCAGTTGCTTTGCAGAAATTACTTCAGGATTGATTGCACCACAGGGTTAAGTCATCCCAGATACAGCAGTGTGTCTGGGCTTCATTAGGACATCCAAACAGTGAAAAATCACCCTACAGGACAACCCATTTGTTTGCGTTGAATTTCTTAAAATGTCAATATCAAGCATATAATTGATTTCTTTTCACCTTAATATAATTCCAACGGCATTGCTTATGGACAGTATTCCTTATCTCTATAAGTTAATACAGGTTTATAGTTGTAATTTGAGTATAATTTGGTCCCCCTTGAAAAGTGGGCTGCCATGAAATTTACAATTGTCAATTTCGGACACCCTCATTTGAGTAAGTCCAGTTTTCTCAGCTATTTTTTTGTTATTGTTGTTTAAGCAATCATCTCTCCCTGTACTTCGATTAAAGGGGAACTTGGGGAAGAACAAATGAAAGTTCATGAACATAGCTCAACATCTGTCATAAACAGGGAAGCCTTAGAGCTCCACACAAAGAGAAATCTAAAATTGCAATTAGTGAATAGCACCTCCTCTGAGCCAAGGCCACCGCCATTGTGAATCCTGGTCATCACCCCCTGCTGTGGTCAGTGTTATTGGGTAGCAAAGGAGCTTAGTGGTGCATTAGATAAGCACAGAGCTAGGGGCAGGAAGCACAGAGCTAGGGGCAGATTGCCACCCAATTGAAAAACATGGCTGCTGCCAGGGGCTGGACAAGATGATGGCAATATGCAAAAATCTCTCCTCATGGGATCACTGATAGGAAAAGAAGGGCAGCATCCTGTTCTTGAAGTGTATTACTTTCATATAAGCTGATATGTATGTGAGCCTTTAGGGCCCCTTTAATGACCTTGATATTGATTCCATTGTTATCTTTATTCTCTTTTCAGATGTTCCTGTCTTGGGGTGACTCCATACAACACTTTTGGTGATCAAGACTTTCTCCCGAACTCCAGGATAAATTACCAGCCAGTTCGAACACTATTTAAATTACCTAACCTCAGACCATCATTAAACAAGAGGAAGGAATATTCAGAAAAACGGTTATTAGGGTATGAACTATGAAGGATTACTCTGCTCTTCCTTGTAATTTGTTCATTTGAGTGTATGTGTCATTATATGTGGTGTGCAACAGCAAAAGCATTTTAAGTAAGGCCATAAAATTGTTTGTTTCCTGTGAGATTGAAAAAAAACTAGGGTAGGTAAGTAAAAAGAAATTTGGATTTTCTTTTTCAAAAGCCCATGATAGAAGGCAGGCGAGTTGTAATGCAGTGTTCAAATCCGGTATTAATGTTGATTGGGATTTGGAAGGGAATAAAGAAACTTAAGGGTCAGGATTTTTCAAGTAAAACTTATTAGTGTCAGGTTACAGGAAACAAATAATTCCAAGGCCTAAAATATTTTCCAGAGAATAGTTAATCATAACCTGCTAAAATTGTACATCAGTTATTCTTCATATTTATGCTTTATCTTGAAGTTATTCTCACATAAATGTCAGCATAGTGAAAAGACAGATGTCAATTTCAGGGGTACCCTTATGGGCTGAGTGATTTCTATGAATGTAAATGTTCATCTGTGAGTAGATCAAAGATGTGTGTAGCCATTTGAACTGTATGAATAAAATACTTGAACAAACATAAAAACACTTGATTAAGAGCCCATTAAAGTTTAGATTGGCTTCTGTTCACATAAATGAGCCATTCGTTGACTTATTTTTAGAATTAAGAAATTATTAATTATTATTATTATTATCATTATTATTGTTATTATTATTATCATTATTGTTATTATTTTCATCATCATTATTTAAATTTTTTTAACTATTAACTTTATTCATATTGTTATTATTCATTGATTGTATTATTATTATATCTATTTTTATTATTATTATTATTATTATCATTATTATTTGTATTCATCATTATTATCATCTATAATCATTGTTATCATCATCTTTAACTACACCATGATTGTCATCATCCTTATCAACCTATTACTATTTTCAGGTATTCTATGGACCAGTTGTACGGAGTTGTATCTGAAGTTGATAAGTACAAGGAGTTCATCCCCTGGTGCACACATTCTGACATCATCCAGAAACGACCCGGTCACTTTAAGTGCCTTATGGAAATAGGCTTTCCCCCTATATCTGAGCGCTACATCTCCACGGTTACTGTTGCTAGGCCACACATGGTCAAGGTGAGTGTAACATTTAGATTTCGCCCAAAAGAACATGTTCAAAAGTCATTAAAAAGGTTTAAAATGTGAAAAAAGTTTGGGAACTCTCATTTATTTTAAAAGCTACAAAACAAAAACACCACTCTAGTATGTTGATTTACTTATATTTTTTCAAAACCTGGCTGAAATAAACCAGTTCATGAACAGGGTTCGACATAAGTACCAGCCCGCTTGCCCCGGCAAGGGAATTTTTGAAAAAAGGGCTTTCGGGCAAGTACATTTTAATTTCCACTTGCCCAAATGGGCAAGCTGATTTTCTGAGCACTACACATTTTTTTTTACATGTAGAGAAATGGCACAAATACCCAGAAATATGCTAATAATGCAACAAAATTTAAAAGAAAATGGTTTTACAATAGTTAAATCCATGAGAAATAATACATGACATTCTGGTATATGTTATAACTTATTTCTGGCAAGCCAGAAATTATGTCGGGCAAGTTAAAATCATAAACTACTTGCCCGGCATGGTAAGTTAGTTCTTATACTTATGTCGGTGCCTGAGGAAATTGGAAACAACTTGGTGCCTCACATCCTTGATCATAATTGTTAAGAATTAAGATCACTCTTGAAATTATGAAAACAATTTTTTTTTGTGATTTAATAATACTTTATTCTACAATACTATCTGCTTGTATTCTGTCCTGCTGGGCAGAATATTAAGTTAACAAAGCCTATTTGTTTCGCACATAGGGCAGGTAAGCTACGTTTTTATTTGTCAATAAAAATGTTATATGCTTGTCACAAATTGTGAGGTACCGTAAATTCTCGGAAATCTCGGCCGCCCTAGGAAACTCGGCCACTATAATTAATTTACAAAATAATTACTGTGGAATCTCGGCCACCCCCAAACCATCCAAGGACACATTTCACCAAATGTCGACCACCCAGTAAATTTCATTGATATAACAAAAAACATTTAGATTTCCAAAGTTTGCGATTGATTTTAGATTATGAACGATCGTTTCTAGTGCCCCTATCCGCCAAAACACGATCGTAACCCATTTCACGATCCAAGATAAAGTAAAAGTTATCAAATTGGGTTACATTTTACTGCCCTGTTTGAGATGCCGTGATCAATTTCCAGTTCCCATAACTTTATCTCGACGATACACATTCAGAAGTTTGTTTAGTTGTATTGTAAAGATAGCCGCGGAATGTCACGGATAACTGACAACAGTTATCAAGTTCGCCACAGTTTCACTGTTGACAGCTGAGGTAATCAATTACACTGATAAGAACCGCAAATGCCTGCTTAATCTGCTCTCATGCGATCACCACGTAATCCCACGAGATAATATGCTTTTCTGGTGCCCTTATTCCATCTGATTATACATCATTACATGTACAAGTACATCGCCAATTCAGCCGCATGGCGTCGTGTTGTTAGCAGCGGTGAACCGATTCACCAATATACATTATTCCTGCCATGTGCCTATAGCTTGGCCGGTATATGCCGGCCAGGGGCTTAGCCACAATGCGTCCAGCGTGTCATTTGGACATGCAGAACACTGTTTTTTGGCAGTTTGGACACCCAAAAGTTTATGTCAGAATTTGCTGAAGATTACTTTTCTTAGAAGATAGTAGATGTAGAAGCTGTAGTGTCACTTTTATAAGACACACAAAGCAGTATCTGGCCTAAAAAAGCAAAATCTGTAAAGGTATAGGGTCTATCTCATTAGTAGTATGCATTTTGTACCACACTTTGGACACGCAAAAGTCTATGAAACCTCTATTTGGACACCCTGTTTCCAAATATCGGCTAAGACCCTGATGCCGGCGCATGTCAATCGTTCGCCGTATGTATGAAATAGCGAAGACAGCCATTTTGAAAGACTGACTTTTAACCAAGTATAATTCAATGCGTAATTGGCATGAAACAACAAGAATAAACAAGTAAACAACATATAAGGTAGGCAAATTCCTTTATTAGTATATATAGCAGAGGAACCACAAGTCAGGTAGGTGGATAATAAGGATTTTGTGGGTGAAAATTGTGTACTAAGTAAGGGATCGATTTTCCATCTAGCTTTTGTTTCAATTAATAATATCGGCGAATTTCGGCCACGGTGTCTAAGCTTTGATTGCTATTTTCGCAAAATTCGGCCACCATCAGCCAACAAAAATCGTAATTAATAAAAAGTGTCCGAGATTTCCGAGAATTTATGGTAGTAAGCCTAAATGTGTTACATTTTATTGGACCTGCAATTTCCAGATGTTGGGTCCCATTTTGAAAAGCCTATTGGGCTCGAAATGTAGGGCTGCCCTACTGCCCTGGGCAGGTAATAAATTTCAAAATGGCTGGAGGGCAGGTAAAAATCAGAGTTTGCCTGCCCCACATGATAGGTAAGATTTCATCCTGTAACTTCAGAGATACTAAACCACAAGGGAAATCCAATATTTTTTCAACAGTACAGTTAAAGCTTTAGCAGGAAAACAGTTGATTGGTAAAAATGTAGTACAGGAAAGTCACTTTCATGTTCATTCTATCACACCTTTTGCAGGGCAGTTCAAAATTGTGTCGGGCAGGTAGAAATTAAAATTTACCTGCCCTACTTGGCAAGTGCCTTCAAAAGGTTATGTTGAGCCCTGGCATAGTAATAATAATAATAGCAATAATAATAATAATAATAATATTAATCTTTATTTCACGAGGGTAATCCAGTCAAATACAAGATTTGATTTTCGTTGTGGCCCTCAGATTTAAGGATTATACATTCTATTCTTCAGGCCACAGAGTTGAAAATTGTTCTTCAATGTATACTTTCTTGTTTGTCTTCAGTCGGTCTGCTCTGAGGGTAAGCTGTTCAATCACCTGGAATGTCTCTGGAGGATGAGCCCTGGAATACCTGGCAACCCAAATACCTGTACCTTACACTTCTCTGTGAGTACTTGAAAAGATCCTTATTATACTTACCTGTACAGTTCATCCCCAAATACCTGTACATTACACTTCTCTGTGAGTACTTGAAAAGATCCTTACTATACTTACCTGTACAGTTCATTCCCAAATACCTGTACATTACACTTCTCTGTGAGTACTTGAAAAGATCCTTACTATACTTACCTGTACAGTTCATTCCCAAATACCTGTACATTACACTTCTCTGTGAGTACTTGAAAAGATCCTTACTAGGGCTGCACACCGTTAAGAATTAACGATTTGATATGATACTGATAACTTTGAAACGATACGGTTTCTTAACGTTTTTTTAACGATACCGCGTGGGACGAACTTTTGAAAAATAGCCAAACTTTCGTATTCAAAACCTGTTGTTTTTTTTCCATGAAATATGATTTCAAATTCTTTGAATAAAACAGAATCGTATATTTGATTATTATGAGTTTTATTTTGCCATAGAATATTAAATTTGAACGAATTATCCATTAAGAATTAAATACGAAAGTATTGATGCCAATGCCGAGCCGTTGTTTCATTGAATCACGGCTTAGGAAGTGCTCGGAGCGATGTCAACAGTAAGGTAAGGCAGTTTCCTCATAGCTGCTTTATCGGTTTTTCAAACCGGTTTATTTTGGGACGGTTATCATTATCATTAGGCAGCTTAATGATCGGTTACGGTCTGCAACCGGTTTCCGGTGTGCAGCCCTAATCCTTACTATACTTACCTGCACAGCTCATTCCCAAATACATGTACATTACACTTCTCTGTAAGTACTGTATAACTGATATTTTTATTTTTTACAGGCATTTAATTTTTGCTATTTTCGCGCGCCCCTATGATTGCGCCAAAATAACATCTCTCAAATAAATATCCCGCTATATATGGTTTAGTTTGAGAGCTTGAATGCACAAATTTTAAGTAGCACAAATACCCTCCAGCAGGTCTGTATATGACATTTTCAGCACTCCAAATTAAAGCTGTATACTGTATTCAAAAAGAAGCTTAAGGCTTCAATCCTTGTTGTATTTACCTGTAAATTGCATTCCCAAATAACTGTGCGTTACACTTGTCTGTGAGTACTCAAAAGAGGCAAAAGGCTTCAATCCTTGCCATATTTACTAGTACATTACATACCCAAATATCTTTACTTCACACATCTGTGAGTACTCAAAACGAGGCTAAATACTTTAATTCTTATAATACTTGCATTACATACCCAAATAACTGTACATTACACTTCTCTCTGCATACTAGTACTCAAAATGACGCTAGTTCCTGATAGTTATAACTCCCTCTTGACTTGTACCGCTGATCATATGATTCATATTCAAATTTTTTCCCCTAGGTCATGTTTGAATTTCGAAATCTGCTACACTCCAATTTGGCGAACATTTTCTTCGATGAGATTGTGAAGACGATGGTGAACTCTTTCCTCAAGCGGGCAGAGAAACTACATGGACCAGCGTCCATCCGGAAACAGCCACCAAAAGTCATCTCCTACACTTCATGACCCATGCTATCACCTAGGAAATTATACCTTTCAGGGCTCGAAAATAGTTGGTCTCAGGAGCCCAGGGCTCCATTAAATTATACTGCGGCTACCTCAAATTTCTGCAGGGAGCCCAAAGATGTACAGATTCTATCCACAACACCTTAGTAGATTTTGAAGATGCAATTAGGCTCCCTGGAGAAAAAATAATTTCGAGCCCTGAATTTTACCTTTGTTTTTACCAACATCTGTTTTGGAGCACTAGTCTGAGAGGGCGCTCCATTTTGTATAGAGGGCCAATTGTACCATGTTTTATACTTAAGTATATTCTGGAATGAAATGAACTTTTATGGCTTGCTTTTGAAACCATCCCAGTTTTAGTATGGAATAAACCATATAAGTTCAAGATTTTAATATTCTGCCTTAGGAAACCTACCCTGACTAAATAACGTGGTATGTGTCTAGTATATGACATAAATAGAATGCCTATTTATGTTCTTATAATATTTCATATAATTAGAAAATTGTAATCCATACATGTTCAGGTTACCCTAAATAGTCTGTCATTTATGACAAAATAATCTTTTGAAACTAATCAAGAACTCTCCTTGAAATATTTTTCCAATCTTTGATTGATTGTATAGTACTTTTCAAAAGTATCACAAATCCTGACAACTCTTGTCATGAAAATCTTGAGGCAAGAATGGTTTAAATAGGTATTTTATAATGTGTCTGGACCCATGGAAACTTCAGTTTTGAATGGGGTTTAATTGCGATTATTTTGAGGACGTTTTGAGTTGTGAGTCTGGCCATCTAGGTAATTTGACAATTAAAGGATTAACCTATGCACTGCTGATGACCTGCGGGAATCTTTCTTCCAAGGACAAATATTTTCTCTTTAATCATGTCACAAATGTCGATTACTGGATATGCAACCAGCGTACCTTGCTCAACAGCCTCGGCACGACTCCTAGCCCAGGTGCTGACGAGAATCACTCAAGAGGTGTGTTTTTCGCATGTACGCGAGCAAACTTTCTCTATAATGTAAACAAATACAAGAGCCCTCATTAGTCTGTCTCCTAGAGACGTCACACTGAGGCGATATTAGGTGTGTCCAGGGCTTTATAATGGGCCTATGGTAAATTGGTCTTTGGCAACCAATCCATGTTCTCTTCATCTAAGGTAATGTTGTTCATCGCTAGAATTTGCACATACCTAGAGCATTCCTGAGAAGTGTTGTTAAGATCTATAAGGCTTTTGTAAATAAACTAGGAAAAGAGCATAAATTTGTAAAGCATTTGTAGGTGTGATTTAGTCAAGTTCTGACCAAAATTTTGACCTAAACTGATTCAAACTTATCAGTAACTTTGATACCAAAAATAGATTATGTAGGAATTACATACATTCATGAAGTTTTTGAAGGAGAGTTGTTGGTTGATATCTGATGAACATTTACCCTTCAAATAATTTCCAAAAGAAATGCTTTTGGAAGACAAATAAAACCAAAAGATTCTGGTCTTTTGTGGCCAATACAGGCATAAAGGGGTTGCTGGTGTATTCATTGAATCACCCTATATTTAGGGTGTTTGAGTTTGGGCTTGACCTCAATGTATATACACATACATATTTATTTACCCAAACTATGTATATAATAAATATTATAAGAATGTATGTGTATAAGGAATGTGAAACAAAAATACAGTTGTAGTAGGGTTAGATAATTGCAATACATGTAGCATGAGAAGGCCAGGCTAGTAGGATGGCAGTGAATATCTGACAGGCTGGTGTTCAATGTACATATCTGAAGGTGGATCAGCCTGATGTCTTTGGAATTTGGAATTTCGTTTTTTGTCATTTTCTACCATATTGCTGCTAAGTTGTGACTTGCCAGTTGTACCTGGTGGAGGAAACCTGAATACCTGGCGGAAACCACTACCTAACCACAAGTCACTGGCAACTTTTTCACATGCCCCTGGTGGGATTTGAACTCAGACAGTGGTGAGAGACAGTTAGCAGCCAGTGACCGCGCGGCCATCAGGGCAGGCCCTAGCGTAGTGTCTTAGCCAGCAGGGTATCTGGGCATCATTTGGAAACTGAAAGAGCAACACATTTTTGGACACCCAAATATTTTGGTCAGGTTTTTTTTTTCAATGCCAATTTCAAGCAACTCCTTTGAATGTCTCATTTCCTTGTGATTTTGTTGGAACATTACGTTTAAGTAATTTACTCCTTCGGCTAGACAAAAGCGCTTTTTGGCGCACCGACCATGCACAGGGAGGGAGTAATGATGCTCACCTGGCTCATGTGTGTCCTGCGGAGCACATAATAGCGCTCGCCCGTTACGTAAAGGCATGGCGCTTCAATTGACATATTGTTGCAACAAACTAGCTCTGAGGGCCTGACCAGCAGATTGCTCCGGTAGTTAAAGAGTTAATGGCTACTATGGTATGAATGCTTTATTTAATTTCAGTTAAGACATTTATCCATATATTTCCAGTTATTTTAAAGTAAAAGGGCTTTTTTGTTTTAGTCAATCTAAGACTCAGGGTTTCTTTTGGTTATATTGTTATATATTGATTTATAATATAGGAAATAAGATAGGAAAATGTATTTGAACAGCATGTTTTGTGCTATATTGGGATATGTCCATTAGGAAATGTTTTCTATGAAAACCTACCCAAAATAAAATTTGTTTTACATCTATATATTTTTCAGTTTTTATTGTAGTATGCCTGTTACATTTTCATTGGTACCCTATCATTTGATATTTCAGCTCTTCCACTAGACTAGGCCCCTCGGTCCTGAAGTTACCATTCCTTTCTTAGTTAACCTGTTTGTGGTGTAGATACGACAAATAAATGGCACCATATGGTCCTATCTATAAATGTGTTTTACTCCAACTCAGTCTTTCATTCACCTGGTGAGATAAATGTGAACTAATTCGGCCACTGGCCACCTTGACCACTTGGTGTCTGATACCAGAAATTGACAGAAAAATTCATATGACAGCCTTTTCACCTAAATTTTTTTAAACCCTTATGCTGCTGGTGGCTAATTTGGCCAATACAAAATGATGCAAAAACCTTTTGAAAATGACTGAAACCCTGGCAAATGTGTACTCATCTGAGAGTACTCAGTGGGAGCTATCCAATGAATACCAACATGACAGGGTTGAGATCGTTTTCAAAAATCTTTGCATCCTTGTACTTTAGACTAAGTAGCCGCAGCATTGGAAGGGTTAATGTTATTTAGTATGTTATGTAGTAACCTTGTGATTTGTTGACTTAAACTCCCTAGTGCTTTAACGTTAAGTCGATTTTTGCCTCAGTAGACGAAAGCATACCTGCATACCAACATGCTGGTTACTTTCGTCTACTGAGATAAACAATCTTACCCAAGGTCAAAACGAATCCTTTGTGCAGATTCTTCGACACTAGATTACTTGTTGGGTCTTTCATTTAAATCACTTCTCCTTTATTCCACAGGAATTTTGCTATTTTTTAAAATTTCCTGCAAAGTTTAAAATTAAGTGCCCTTGTCAGACTTACTACAAACTTTAATTAGGGTCAAAATATTTTCCTTCATGGAGACCATTCAATGTATGTGGTAAATACTGCCTCTGGGTTCACTTTGACATCTAGGCACAGAAAACCTTGCTAACCTCAAATAAGGACCCAGGAAAAATCTCCCAGTCATTGAAATCTTACAGGGCTCAACATTAAGAAAAAACCTCATAAGCCCAGCAGGGCTAGTTACCGAAAATTTAACTAGCCCCGAAATATTTTTGCTACCCCTGATATTAATAACAACTCTTTTCAAATAGTGACCTCTTTTGATATCATAGCCTCTGTGATAACATGAAAAGAATAGTGTATTGAGTTAAATTTAGTTATATTATCATCCAGGAATGCAGAGCCAAAGGAGGGCTTCATACTTTTTTAAGTGCTGATATTCTAATTCTATCTAGCCCCTCAGGGCTACTCACAGGTAGAATTTACTAGCCCTGACTTTCAATAACTAGCCCGGGGCCATAGGGCTAGCCTTAATGTCGAGCCCTGTCTTATCTTTTGTCATGAGTCGGAGGTATGAATAGACTGTGCCAGGGATGAGAGACTTAAATCAACATCAAAGTATATAGGAAACATATGGGACTAGTACTTTTTCTGGGATATGTTTGAATCAAAGGTAGGCCATTTTGAAGTAAGCGAGATTCTCTATATTATTTTAGCGTGTTAGATCATGTGTTAACTCTAGATATGAAGGGCAATGATATATATAAACAGAGCAACGGTGACAGAAAAAACAAACATATATTTCAGTTGACCATGCTCATATTTTATTAGTTCCAGAACTAAAATTATCAATTCCCTCTCAAAATCTTTTATTACAAGCTTTAAACAAACAAAAACATCCTTATTCATTCTTCAATAATGCGACAATAAGGAACAATTTACAAACAAAAAATATTTTTTTACCCTGGTCAACCTTAACCCTTTCAATGCTGCGGCTACTTTCGTCCAAAGCACAAGGACGCAACGATTTATGAAAAACATCTAAACCCTATCATGTTGGTATTCATCAAAAGCTCACACTGAGTACTCTCCAAAGAGTATCCACGTGACTGGGTTTCAGTCATTTTTCAGCATCCTTTTGTACAGGCAAAATTAGCCACCAGCAGCATAAGGGTCAACCCCTACCCTCTTCCTTTGATCTGGAATCATTTAACAGCAGGAAAGTCCACAATAAGCTTGCGAGTTCCTACACTGGAATCATAAGACACCATGGATACTCTCTCCACAGGTCCCTCTAACCATCTCTAATATTAGTCCACTGCACAATTAAAATAAAATAACTTGTACATCCTGAAACACCGCTACAATAGGCACAGTACTTAATACCTAATCAACTGATGGGCACTTGTCTCAAATCTGGGGTCTGAGTATTGGCAAAGGCTTGTCATTCCCTCAACATTAGTAAAACTCTGAATGCATTCCTTTTCTGGAATGTAACCCTTCGCAATTAACATCATAGCCATCCCTTTTTCTGCCATTTTGCGGCCAAGTTGTGACTAGCCAGTTATAAGTGGTGAAGGAAACTTGAGCACCTGGCGAAAACCACCACCTAACTTAAAGTTGCTGGCAACTTTCTTACAAGCCCTGGCCAGGAGTCAAACCCTGGCAGTGGTGCGAGACGCTAGCAGTCAGTGGCAATGCCTTCGCCCACACAGCCATCAGGGCATGCCCTTCATAGTTAATCCAATTCATGGGAAGAGAGCATTTATGTAAAGGCACATTCAACACCAATAATCAAATTTGAAACCAACAAATCAATCAACTGAGATCAAGCTACATGATTATGTTCTAACCTCTTTAGTTCATGGCAAGCAAAGACATGTACATTCAATAAGCATGAAGGAATGCATACAATGGTTGAAATAAGTATAATTTAATTCACAATACTTATATGATCTCTATTCCTTTAACATGCTTTCTATACATTTCCATATAGTACTTGCTGGTAACAAATCCTTCCTGTAGTGTTGTTGATATAGATTAATACAAGACATACAAATTATTTTATTCTATTTCGCCCTGTAATGAAAGTGATGAATGAAAGTTTTTTTTAATGAAAAAGGATGAATGTGATGAAGAGATGACAATGCTGCCACTATACAGTATGAACCCAGTCTCATGCCACAATGGCAATTCAAACTACCCAAATATACAATTTGTTCTTTTAGGTCTGATCTCAACTCAATGTATTTATTACTACAAAAACATTTTTATAGATTATGCAGTAGACTATTTCCTAGGAAAATACTCATTTACAGACACAAATGAGTGTTCTATATCCATAGGGAATTCAAGAACAAATTCCTTGACTAAAAGGAACATCTTTTTGTCATCATTATAATGCTCCTTTCATTAATGTTATCACAGGACACAACATATAAATCCAGAGGAAAAATATCACACACGATTCATAAAAATGTCTATTTAGAAATTGTGGCAATGTTAGTTTTGCCACTTAGACACATTGAGCTTTCGTTGAAAGTTTGCATGACCTTGACCCCAATGACCTATTTGGGTTTTCGCGACCTTGACCCAAGACTTATTTGGGTTTTCAACGTTGACCTTGCCAGGTATGACAATTTTGGGTTCTCCCGCATCAGTGGCTGTCCATTTAATGTCTTTATTATCCTAGGGTGATGGTGGGTACAGTAGGGCAATTACATCATGCCACCCATGCCTCCCATACCCCCCATTCCTCCCATACCGCCCATGCCTCCCATTCCGCCGCCGGGCATGGGTGGGTCCTCCTTGGGGATGTCTGTGACGACGGCCTCGGCTGTTGTAAGTAATGAAGCTACTCCAGAAGCATCAACAATAGCTGTTCTTACCACCTGAAAACCAAACAAAAAAATAAATTAAACCTCAGACAAATAGGTCGTTAAATACTGTATACAGCTTATATTTGGAGTGCTAAAGATTTCGCTTTGCATCCCTGCTGGAGGGTATTCATGCTACTTAAAACCCACTCATTCAAGTACTCAAGCTAAACAATAGATACAGCAGGATATTTATTTGAAGCATGTCTTTTTGGCGCTATCATAGGGAGCGTGAAAATTAAATGCCAGTAAAAATTACCAGTTATACAGTATTTAATTTCTTTTTACCTTGGTTGGGTCTATGATTCCTGCCTTTACCATGTCTGTGTACACGTTGTTCATGGCGTCGTAGCCAGTGCCGGCAGACTCGGCCATGACATTGGCCACCACCTCTGAGGAGTCAACGCCAGCGTTGGAGGCGATGGTGCCCATGGGAACGCGCACGGCTTTACGCACAATCTCGATACCTGAGGAGAGAACAGAGGAAAAACCATTGACAAATCAAGCAAATGTAGCATCCAAGGAGTCAACGCCAGTGTTGGAAGCAACAGTGTCCATGGGAACGTGCACGGCTTTACGGACCATCTCAATACCCGAGAGGAAAAACCCATTATAAATAAATGATAAAATAAATGATAATTATAAATCAAGCAAATGTAGCACCACATCCAACGAGTCAACACCTGAGTTGGACGCAATGGTGTCTTTTGGAGAGCACACAGCTTTACGGACGATCTCAATATCGGAGAGAAAACCAGGGATAGATGAATATGTGAAATGATCCTTACAAAACTAAACCGATTTGCATATGGTGTGTACATAAGTTTTGACAAGTTTAAACATTTGAGTTGTGTTGTGCTCAGCAGAGCCAGACCATTATTATATCTTCTTTACTGATATAGAGTTGGTGGATTTCTTATCTTATTCAAGAGGATATACATACCAGCTTTTTGGTCGTCATTGTTGTATTTGAGGTTACTGAGGGCAGATGATGTGCTGAGCAGAGCCAGACCGCCGCCAGGTACGATTCCCTCCTCCACTGCCGCTCTCGTGGCGTTCAGGGCATCGGTCACACGATCCTTCTTCTCATTCACCTCAACTTCACTTGAGCCACCGATCTGGAGAGTAAAATTGTGCATTTTAGTTTATTAGTACATTGTCAAACATAACATTGAAGGGAAGAAGTGATGAACATATGGGCGAAATATTTTCTGAAAACTTCCGCTTACACACACATATATATATATATATATATATATATATATATATATATATATATATATATATATATATATATATACATATATATATATATATATATATATATATATATATATATAAATATAACGAAAAGAATAAAAGCAGTTTAAGATTGGATTTGTACACAGAAACTAGAATACCAGGTATTCGGATGTCCAAAGAATATAATTATCCATTTATTTTTTCTGTCATATCAAAGGCTTAAACATGACTAGCCACTTGTTGATAGTTGAAGAAACTCCTGAACCTGTGGAAAATCACCCCCAATTCCCTGTCAACATTATATTCTGACCAACATACCTTTATTATATTTATCTGCAAAATTTTATGATCAAATAGATATCACCAAAATAGCCAGGACAGTTGTTTGAATGCAAGACACAAGAAAGGAATAATACCGATCCATATACTAACCTTGAGTACAGCAACACCATTGGACAATTTGGCCAATCTTTCGCTCAGCTTCTCCTTTTCGTATTCGGACGTGGTCAGCTCCCGGTCATCTCTGATCTGCTGGACGCGTTTCTCAATGTCTGCCTGAGATCCTTTGCCCTTGAGGATCATTGTATCGTCCTTGGTGATCACGATTTCTCCGACGCTGCCAAAATCGTTAGCCTGGATATCCTCCAGTTTGTACATATTGGCATCATCTCCAAACACCTAAAATAGAATTCAAAATTTCTTCTCATATCGTAAGAGTGATAAATGGTTTACACGAAATATTAAATAATTTTGACTGTTTTTCATTTGGCATTATTTTATGTTTTTGATATGAAGGGGAATGCTGAAAATGTGAAACTATTCAGAGCAATATGATGTAGTTACTACAAATACAGGTGTGACATCAAATGAAATAGGCACCTGCAAAAATGCAGGGATTATGGCAATAAGTCAACAGATAAAAATGTCTAAAAAAATATATATATATGAAAGGTATATATGAAATAATGGATTTCGCTGCATTGCAACTTTTATTGAAACCATGATTGTAGACGGTTTTAGCTATAAATGTTAAAGTGATTGAAATTCATTTGCCTTTGTGCCTGATAATTTCAGTAATGCCACTTCCCCATTATATGCAAATTTCTGCTATGTAACCTACCATGGAACCTGTTGCGACAGCCATGTCTTTAAGTGTGTTCTTCCTGTTGTCACCAAATCCTGGAGCTTTTACTGCTACCACCTGGAGACCAACCTTCAACCTAAAACAACAAGATACCGAAAATATAATACATTTCACTTAGTATTTCATCATATTTCAGGGGTAGGAGTGTGGAGGTATAGGCAGTATATATCATGGAAACCATGGCAGCTGTCTGTGGTGTGTGCATCCCAGGCAGACTGGCCACGAGCAACAACACCCTGGCAAGTAATGGTCAACCATTTATCAGGCAGGTTGGGTTTCTACGTGCTCTGCACCTATGTATTACTAGTATATGAACCCTCTGAGATAACCAACATACAGGCTGTATTAAAGGGATGTCAGATTACACTCTTTTCGCTCCAACTGAAGCACCTTAGCCAACCAACAAAGCATCAAAAATGTGACTTAATAGCATTTGTCTCATCACTTGAAAGGAAGAGGGGGAGGTTGATCAGCAGCCTTAAACGGAAGACTGGGAGGATACTTCCTTCTCCATATGAATGATTTCAAGGGGTCTTTTTCTTACACATGGATCCCTGCCAGTCCCTCCAAAGGGCTATTATTAAGGTTTGTCTTTCCGAGTCATACATTCTCCATTCTGTACTAACGAGAGCATAGACCTCTGAGATGGTCCTCTTACCTGTTAAGTACGAGTGTGCTGAGGGCTTCTCCATCAACATCTTCAGCGATGATCACGAGGGGTTTCCTGTGGGTGTTGGCCAGCTCAAGGGAGCTTTAAGTTATCTACAGATTCCCTCTTTTTACATGGGAGGATTGAGATGGTCCTCTTACCTGTTAAGTACGAGTGTGCTGAGGGCTTCCCCATCAACATCTTCAGCGATGATCACGAGGGGTTTCCTGTGGGTGTTGGCCAGCTCAAGGGGCCTTTAAGTTATCTACAGATTCCCTCTTTTTACATTGGAGGATTGAGACGGTCCTCTTACCTGTTAAGTACGAGTGTGCTGAGGGCTTCCCCATCAACATCTTCAGCGATGATCACGAGGGGTTTCCTGTGGGTGTTGGCCAGCTCAAGGGAGCTTTAAGTTATCTACAGATTCCCTCTTTTTACATTGGAGGATTGAGACGGTCCTCTTACCTGTTAAGTACGAGTGTGCTGAGGGCTTCCCCATCAACATCTTCAGCGATGATCACGAGGGGTTTCCTGTGGGTGTTGGCCAGCTCAAGGGAGCTTTAAGTTATCTACAGATTCCCTCTTTTTACATGGGATGATTAAGATGGTCCTCTTACCTGTTAAGTACGAGTGTGCTGAGGGCTTCCCCATCAACATCTTCAGCGATGATCACGAGGGGTTTCCTGTGGGTGTTGGCCAGCTCAAGGGAGCTTTAAGTTATCTACAGATTCCCTCTTTTTACATTGGAGGATTGAGACGGTCCTCTTACCTGTTAAGTACGAGTGTGCTGAGGGCTTCCCCATCCACGTCTTCAGCGATGATCACGAGGGGTTTCCTGTGGGTGTTGGCCAGCTCAAGGGGCCTTTAAGTTATCTACAGATTCCCTCTTTTTACATGGGATGATTAAGATGGTCCTCTTACCTGTTAAGTACGAGTGAGCTGAGGGCTTCCCCATTCAGGTCTACAGCGATGATCACGAGGGGTTTCCTGTGGGTGTTGGCCAGCTCAAGGGAGCTTGAAGTTATCTACAGATTCCCTCTTTTTACATTGGAGGATTGAGACGGTCCTCTTACCTGTTAAGTACGAGTGTGCTGAGGGCTTCCCCATCCACGTCTTCAGCGATGATCACGAGGGGTTTCCTGTGGGTGTTGGCCAGCTCAAGGGGCCTTTAAATTATCTACAGATTCCCTCTTTTTACATTGGAGGATTGAGACGGTCCTCTTACCTGTTAAGTACGAGTGTGCTGAGGGCTTCCCCATCCACGTCTTCAGCGATGATCACGAGGGGTTTCCTGTGGGTGTTGGCCAGCTCAAGGGGCCTTTAAATTATCTACAGATTCCCTCTTTTTACATTGGAGGATTGAGACGGTCCTCTTACCTGTTAAGTACGAGTGTGCTGAGGGCTTCCCCATCCACGTCTTCAGCGATGATCACGAGGGGTTTCCTGTGGGTGTTGGCCAGCTCAAGGGGCCTTTAAGTTATCTACAGATTCCCTCTTTTTACATAGGAGGATTGAGACGGTCCTCTTACCTGTTAAGTACGAGTGTGCTGAGGGCTTCCCCATCCACGTCTTCAGCGATGATCACGAGGGGTTTCCTGTGGGTGTTGGCCAGCTCAAGGGGCCTTTAAGTTATCTACAGATTCCCTCTTTTTACATAGGAGGATTGAGACGGTCCTCTTACCTGTTAAGTACGAGTGTGCTGAGGGCTTCCCCATCCACGTCTTCAGCGATGATCACGAGGGGTTTCCTGTGGGTGTTGGCCAGCTCAAGGGGCCTTTAAGTTATCTACAGATTCCCTCTTTTTACATTGGAGGATTGAGACGGTCCTCTTACCTGTTAAGTATGAGTGTGCTGAGGGCTTCCCCATCAACATCTTCAGCGATGATCACGAGGGGTTTCCTGTGGGTGTTGGCCAGCTCAAGGGGCCTTTAAGTTATCTACAGATTCCCTCTTTTTACATAGGAGGATTGAGACGGTCCTCTTACCTGTTAAGTACGAGTGTGCTGAGGGCTTCCCCATCCACGTCTTCAGCGATGATCACGAGGGGTTTCCTGTGGGTGTTGGCCAGCTCAAGGGGCCTTTAAGTTATCTACAGATTCCCTCTTTTTACATTGGAGGTTTGAGACGGTCCTCTTACCTGTTAAGTACGAGTGTGCTGAGGGCTTCCCCATCCACGTCTTCAGCGATGATCACGAGGGGTTTCCTGTGGGTGTTGGCCAGCTCAAGGGGCCTTTAAGTTATCTACAGATTCCCTCTTTTTACATTGGAGGATTGAGACGGTCCTCTTACCTGTTAAGTACGAGTGTGCTGAGGGCTTCCCCATCCACGTCTTCAGCGATGATCACGAGGGGTTTCCTGTGGGTGTTGGCCAGCTCAAGGGGCCTTTAAGTTATCTACAGATTCCCTCTTTTTACATTGGAGGATTGAGACGGTCCTCTTACCTGTTAAGTACGAGTGTGCTGAGGGCTTCCCCATCCACGTCTTCAGCGATGATCACGAGGGGTTTCCTGTGGGTGTTGGCCAGCTCAAGGGCTGGGATGAGGCTCTGGACACTGGAGATCTTCTTCTCACTCAGCAGAACTAGGGCATCCTGGTACTCCACTTTGGCACCTGAAAGTGTAAATATGCGACATTGATTTTTTGGAGCATTTTAATTTTTGATAATTTATTAACCTAATTTTGTTATGTTTTCTTTTTAAATATGGACGCTAAAAAATAAATATATAACAATGATTGGGCTGTGGTGAGATGAATTAAAGTTTCTATCCTTATGTAATTTGGAATTGCAGTTTTTGAAACTGCAATCAATACAAGAATAATGAGGTAAACAAAATGGGGCATGAAAAATTTAGCGTCGTCCAATATTCTAAGGGAGACCATAATAGTTTTAGATTAGAATTTATCAACAAAATGTATAATAATTTTGAGTAGACTCCTGAAGTTAAAGAGTCAAACTATTGAACTAATTACTTTAAAAACATTTTAAGGAATCCCTGCCCTAAGGGTTCCTAGAATGTGATTTTGAGAGTTTGGGTGTCTTAATGATGCTCATATGCCCTGTTGGCTTAGATCCTGCAAGGAAGGCAGACTTACCTTTGCTTGAGTTGATGAAATAGGGAGAGATGTAGCCACGGTCAAACTTCATGCCTTCAATGACCTCCAGCTCGTCCTTCAAAGTCTTGCCATCCTAAAACACAAACAGTCACACATTAGGGTCAAATTACAACTAAATATGGGTGATAAACACCAAATAAGGGGTGTTTCCTATAAATATAAGTTGATATAAGTTGCAATGCATACAGAATAGGAAATTAATCTAAGTGGTTTATTCTGCTGAACTTATCCGAGTGGGGTCAGTTCTGTATAATAAGAGTGTGATGTATTATTCCTGTCATTAGAATATTAACCTTCAATATTGGCTTTTCGGAACAATGAAAATCTCAGAAAAATACAAAATCACAAATTCGTTTAATTTGCACCTCGGATGAATTTCCTTTTAAATGATGAGTGTGCAACCTGAATTTATTAGAACAGATTTGACAAGATAATACAGTAAACCATGTGTCCTGTGAGTGAAACTAACAGCATGAAATCAATATTCACTTGGAAAAACATTTAACCCATTAATGCTCAAGACTCATGATATTGTTGTGAACACCTTTAGGGTAGGTAAGTTGGTGAAACTTGTCTTACCTTAACTGTGATGACACCATCACGTCCAACTTTCTTCATGGCATCGGAAATGATATTTCCAATCTCTTTATCACCATTGGCAGAGATAGTGGCAACCTACATCAAAGAAATATAAGGTATGCATAAAATATCAAGCAATAGAATGACTTCAAAATATCAATGCAAAATTAGGTTAGCAATAAAATTTTATTTCCCTTTTATTTATATCAAAAAAATAAAATGCTCACAAAAAATTGTCAACTTTAACATTTTTGCTATATAATGTTATCTTTGTTATATTTCTTACAATACTGTCTGCCTCTTAAGTATCCAATTTTGTTAAATTTATCTCTGCAGACATCAGAAATATTGCAAATATATATAGCATACCCCCTTTTATGATGTTTAGGTAGCAGGTAAATCAATTTTGTGGTTAAGAAGCTATCTGTTTACAGATCTTGAATGATACAATACTTTCCCCCTTTCGTTATGGATATTTGGCATTGTACTGAAACCTGGTACTAACCAATAGGCTGTATTAGGTAATTGATTTTTAGTACTGCCATACCTGTGCAATCTCCTCAGGTGTTGTAACTTGTTTGGACATTTTCTTCAGTTCATCAACAACACATTCTACAGCCATCATTACACCTGCAAAAAATGCATAATTTTAGCATTTAATTTTGAAAAAGATTTCACATAAAGACGAAACAATCAATTTCTGCATCTACAACTGTTTTCAGTCCCCTACAACTTACATTTCTCTGTGAAAATATCTGACAGCAGAGTTCACTAAAACATGTGAATAAAATGCTGTGGTTGTTCTAGGTGAAGTAATGGACTGGAAAATTTAGAAAAATACAAATTCAAAAGATTGAAAATATATTGCCACTTACAATATAAATTTGAGATTTTATGTTTGTAATGGAGCACACATTTTGAAAGTTCATCTGAATAGTTTATTTTTCATCATTTCAAGAACAAAACCACAAATCTCAAAGATGTCAAAAAAGAGAAAAAGCGTAAGTTTTAAATTCTTGACAAGTCCTGACAATCCAGTGTACTTTTCTTTAGAATTTAAAATATATATCTTTAATTGAAGTTTGAAAATCCTTGCCAAGTTTCAAACGAAATATGTGTGTTTCGTGCATGTTTTATGTAGATTGGAGTTCAAAGGCAGAAAAAATATAGGGGCATGGACTTTTACGGTTAAAAAAAGTTTTTAAAACTTGAGCGCAAGTCCTCAGGGTTAATAGGTAAAAAAAAATTTTTAAAAATTTGGGGCCAAAGTTTCAATGAATCGCCTCCATGTCTTACCTCTCCTGATTTCAATAGGGTTTGCTCCTGTGCTGATTCTGTTGAAGCCCTCCTTGGCGATGGAGCGGGCGAGGATGGTGGCCGTCGTGGTTCCGTCTCCGGCCTCCTCGTTGGTGTTGTTGGCCACATCCTGGACAAGCCTGGCGCCAATGTTGGTGTACTTGTCCTTCAGCTCAATGGACTTGGCTACAGTGACGCCATCTTTTGTAATTTTAGGGCTGCCCCAACTTTGTTCAATGATGACATTTCTGCCCTGTAGGGAAAATATATCAAATTTAAGTACACGCACCACAAATGATATCTGTGAAATGGGCAATTTCATGAGTATTATTGAAGAAACTATAGACACTTCTATACTAACTACTATGTTATTAACCAATAGGAATCCCTTTAAAACAGAGGCCACATAAATGAGGAATACCTTAGGTCCCATGGTAACGGCAACAGCGTCAGCCAACAGATCGACTCCCTGTAGCATGAGGGCGCGGGCATCGGCACCGAACTTGATGTCCTTGGCGTATCCACGCCATAATGTGGGTACGCGTCCGCCGACCTGACGCGACAGAGCGGGACGTAGGAGACTTGGGACACGATACATATTTCTACAAAAAAAAATATTTCAGAATTGAATATAGATCTACTGAAATAAAGGCATATTGATGATAATAATAATTGGCAGATATTCTTAGGGTGGCCGATATTTCCGAGAACTTACGGTATATAAGAATACCCTCCAAATATTTCATAAATTCAATTTTATTTCTTAAATTATCTTCAGAAGTATTAGATGACACTTGTCTTGAAAAGAGATCACTAGGCATTAGAAGTCAAGAGGGTTTTAAGTAAGATCATTACTTGATCAGTGTCTCTAGAGAAAATAACATTTAATAAATCTTCTCATGGCATTAATATCTTAAAAGCTGATAACAGAATGGGCAAAAGTAAACAGTTGGGTGATTTAAGAATTGCCAGTTGTCACACCTTGGCATTAAGAGAACTTTGTACCCGTTCTTATCTCTTGACCTGCTGATATAGGAAGACCCAGCAGTGAAGATTATAGAATATGAAGCTTCTAACGTTACATGGCTATTTCTATAATAACCAAATAATAAGCTGCACTCACAACTCACAAACTCGAGTGGCTCGAGCATTGGGGCAGGCGAGCTGAGCTCGAGCTGAAGTCGTCAACTCGCAAACTTGTCTATGTTTGGATCACAAACGTAACACAGAAAATGTAACACAAACTTTCTTATTACTGCTAATCGTTGTCATGTTTTGTTCACAATCCCATATGTATATATATTGTCTCAACTCCGTAAAATGTTTATTTTGCTCATAAGGTCCCATTATGAAATTTGCTCATTGCAAACAGTACATAAGTGTGCATTCTCCTGTGGAATTTTACAATGCGGGCCCTAATGAGCAAAATCAACATTTTAAGGAGTTGTAAAAGAAAGAAGGTATATAGGCACAGAACGCCATGATCCTAAGAGGCTTGCTAAGTTTGGATAGGAAATACAAACTTTAAACATTTTAAGGAGTTGAGAAAGAAAGTAGGTATATAGGCACAGAACGCCATGATCCTAAGAGGCTTGCCAAGTTTGGATAGGAAATACAAACTTTAAAATATAAATATGTAACGAAAAAGAGGAAAAATCAATCAGCAAAGCTTGGGTAAGACAGACTAACAACAAGATCTCAGACTGAAATTCAGAGCTAGTAAAATTTAGGGCAAGTAGCCTAGCATTTCAACCTAAGTGTCTTTGTCAGGACAATAGATTCTGCATACAATTTGCTTCCTAAAAATGTAATGCTATGAATCAGGAGTTTCATCGTATCCATGTAGCTTGCCACTGAGATTGGAGTCCTGAGTCTGAAGACTTTTTTTTTTTTACTATTTTCAATTATTCTAGTGGACAAACCCTGGGATATCTATTTCTCATTAGAATGCAAGAATTGTTAGTCTACAGCAATTGGAGATTAGTAAAGTGTTACAACTGAGCATTGGTAACAGTATGCAAGGATTTCTGAGCCTCAGCAAGATTAGCTATTCATTGCATAAGAAATGAATGGCTGATGCAATCCTTGCATCAACCTTTCCAAAAGCTGCAGTGGTGCTTAAAAAATCTTAATCCAAACCTGTAGCTTATTTCAAGAGTAATTTGTAGCTTACTTGCCAGGTCAGCTTTTCAAAATAATTCAAAGAGCAAATGCAACTTGAACTCCTCATTTATACCTGTAGTAGCCCTAACAGGATTCTTAAGAAGCCCATTAGCTGTGATGAGTACACATGTGTATGTGGCTATGTGACCATGTACATACTTTTAGCAAGAACTTTAGATATCAACTATAAGTATCTAATGGCCTGAACCAACAAAATCATGTAGATTACTAGATTTTGTTAATTTCTCAGTTTCTCAATATTACGAGCCATGCACATCCACCAGTTATATAAATATGCGCACTGTGACCCTTCTACACACCATGGTCATAGAACAGGTCAGACATACACTAGACATATCCATCAAAATAATTTTGATCAATAGTCAATAACAATAATTTAGTTTCGCCATGCCCTACTTTATTTATGCGATGTGGGGGGGGGGGGGGGGGGGGGGTTGAGGGGGGTAGAGGAGGGACCCAAGGGGGTGTGGTGGGATTGGGGGATTCAAAAAATATGACCAGTGCCAGTGGCATCGTTGTCCAGTGACATTACCAGGATCATCAGTTTATTTGTTTCAACCATAAACAACTTGACAGTCCCCAACATTATCAGATTTCCATATCCCTTACCTGGTAAACTTAAAATGGTAGCAACACCCCCTCACCCCAATCAAAAGGTCATTGGATACCAACAAGTTCAAGGTCAGTTGAGCCTAACCAAAAAGTTGGGGAGTAAATGTTTCCAAAACTGGTGCGTGGATAACCGTAAAGGAATGAAATCTTGCAATAAGCTACACTTATACTCATGCATATGCATTTTTTACTGTCGAAGTGAGGTAGATCACTTGTTTACACCATTTGACAGTAGTGTTGTACAACCCACGTGGGTCAGGAGAGGGGATCGCCATGACATAGAGTGACGCAGCTTCAACACGTCAAACTTCAAAGCGAATTTCCTCGATAAGTACACACCTGAGAAAACGCAACTAAACATGCAGTGGAAGAGTAGATATAAACGAGTATGCTTACCAAAGGTTTTTGAAAATAGAGATGTAACAAGGTGATTCTTTGGTCGTATTTCACCGTCGTACCGTCAACCTCTAGTTGTAGATGAGCCCGGCTTCAAGAACGATCAGAAAGAGGCTGCATGTGCCCTTTAAAAGGGCCGGAATATGTATAAGTTTAATCACTGGTGACAAAACATTCAATTCGAGTAAATATGTCGATTTATTATGATAGAATAACAAAATCAAATACAAAATAATATTTTCTGTACCTTACTTCAAAAATAAAAATGTTGAAAATTGGCAAATAGTCCATTTTATGCCAAACTTACATAATCAAAATTTGATATACAGATTCAGGCGAGTATATTCTAGAATACATGACCTAGAGGCTGATGTAACATGGGTATTTCCCATACAATTCTCTCAATTAGGAATGTCTAATGCTTCTAATCCTAAACAATTCGAAAGAAATATATATTTGCTATTGTGATCATAGCTCTTTATGAATTATGGAGTGCTGTATAAAAGTTAAGAAGCTTATAATGTAAGATCAACATGTATTTTCTCTCAACCTGAAGGTCATAACACATGCGCACTGCTCTTCCCTTTTCCACACGTGAGTTGAGAGGCTGACAGCATCACAGAAAACATGGTAAGATATTTGAGAAATAGCATCATGTAAACAGGAATAATTAGTCAAAATTAGTGATGCACGTTTATTGCATTAATGCTGTGGACTCAATTCATCTGATTGCATAACTAATATTGGTCAAGGGTATATTGGGACATTAAAATCCCAACTCCTGATTCCTTGAAATCTCCATGTACAGCTGAATCCCTGAGTGAAGGGCAAATGAGGGGGTTGATTTAGGGGGGCAAGTTGAGGGGGTTTATAGACACAGTTGAGTATCATTAGTGGGAATGTATTCAGGTGAGGTGGAAGAAATTGCACATAAAACTTAGCAGATTAAAGAAAAAGAGGGAAATGGAGCATTCACCTCTAAGTGGTTAATTAGGTAATTGTAATTTGTTATGAGGGGGAGGGGTATAGTCTAGAATATATGACCTAGCAGCTGATGTAGCTTTGGTAATACCCATAAAATTCCCTTGATGAGGCATGTCTTATTCTTCTATTCCTATATAAATTGTAGGAAATATAATTTTCTTATTGTAATCATAGCTGTATTTCTTGTTCATCCCATTATGAATTTCTATCATTTCCATTTAAATTTTAGATTTTGAGTGAAAATAATTTCCTAGGCCAGATAATGAAACCATGCTTTCAGCCCATGCCTGTAAGAGACCTGCCAAAGGTGCGGCATTGGGAGTAGACAAGGGGACAGTTGTGTTACTAAGTCTTCTGAAATTATGATGAAGTGATATTCTTACATGGAATGTCTACCAAAAAATTGCAGGATTAATAAGATGCTTGCATATTCTATTGTTCCCCCCCTACCCCCACCCCAAGTTATGTTTTGAGGCTGAACTGTCAGTTATCAGGCCTTGCCTTTTAGGTTGTGTTATGGTTATGACTCGTGAGATTCCATACTCAACTTGGCAAATGTTACAGGATTATAGGGTGTTGAACAAGGGGAGTGATTTTGGCAGAAATGAAGAAATCCTTTAAATACACAATGAAAGGTGGGTAGGTAAAATGTATTAAGTTTGACACCCAAAAAGCTTTCTTTGTAAGTACAAGGCAGATTTGAATAGTTTCTAGGGATCAGTTGCAAAAGACCAGTAGAGTTGAGTAGACAATGGGTCTATTTTTCCCAAAATACAGTTGTCCCATCATCTCTTTCTCAGACAGGTTTATATGTACAAATTTTTACTAAGGATCAACAATATTCAGTAGCCAAGTGACGTCGTTTAAAACTCAAAGCTTAAGAAGCCTTAACAAATTATTTTCAAGGATCGAGCCTTTGACTAGGGGCTACCTTGTGTGTCACACCCTTGCTTCAGTGTGTCTGTGCCCTTACGAGTCGAAGCAGCATAAAAGTTTATGTGAAGGTGTGTGATAAGTATTTGACACCTGATTGTTCATCCACAAAGTGCCGTCTGGATCCATAGTACTATTGACAATAACTTTGCAATTGAAAATGATTTGACAAAATGTTTGAAGGAGAGTTATTGATAGTGTTCGGATGGACATTTCTCCATATAGTTCCCCTACTATGCTTTTGACTGCTGTAAGTAATAATTGGCAAAAAGCTGGTTGCCATTTAGCATAAAGTTAAACTATGAAGACCTTGGATTTACCAGTCTTACACTGCAAGCTGTTTGAAAATTTCTTCTTGTAAATTTCAATTAAATTTTGGCCCCGTAGGAACAGCAGGACCACAGATCTACCGGTCCTGCAGAATTTTTACTGGTCCTAGAAAATTTCCTCATGAATAAGATAATACTATCATGTGGGGGAAAATTTGTTAAGAAGAATATCCCCTGATGTTTACTGGCCCTGTAGGACCAGTTGAATTTTTACCGGCCTGGGGCCAGCAGTTCACCGTTAGTGTTGAATCCTGTTGGGTAAGCATTTTGGCTTTAGCAAGATTTTCATAGTACTAATACTTCGGAATCAGCTAAGTTTCTAAGGGAAACCATGAAATTAGCAAATTTTCCCTTAATACAGAGATATACAGGTGAACTTGGATATGACAGACTCAATGGGACCAGTTAAATTTGTCCGTCATATACAAAATCTGTCGTATACATATGACGAATACTTGATATGCATCAGACTGGGACCAAGCCTATCGTCCGTCATATGCAAAAATCCGTCGTACAGTGGTCCGTCATATTCAAGTTCACCTGTATAGTAATAGAGATAATGAATTTGCCTTATATTAACCTTCAATATATCGAGGTCTGTTTTAAATCACCAGTTGTACTAGATTTAAATCACCAGTTGATGGTTACTTAACTTTTTAAAAAAAGAAGAAAAAAATAAAATCAATTGAAATTGTGAATCCTTGCTCTACCATGCACACACATATGGTTTCACCCAGGGGGTAACCGGTTATTACAAGTCTTGGGTTCAACTGATCACCTTGTTGATAAGCCTAGGACTTGCAGTTACCTTTGGTGCCAGACTGCCAGTAAGTTATAAGATTAGAAGGTCTCTCTATTTGAGGTAGACTTATTATCAGATCTGGACACTTGGACTCTGGTCCGACGCTGATTTCATGTTGAGACTGGCACTCTGGCAGTACTGATTGTCCCATGCCTGATATCTATAAGTGAGTGCCAGCTGGCTAGGCTTCTTGTCTTGTCAGGATAATTCATAAGTGCTCATGCTTAATGGCAATGGCATCAGGGGCTTAGCGGTAATGCGTCCAGCGTGTCATTTGGACACGCAGAACACTGTTTTTTGGCAGTTTGGACACCCAAAAGTTTATGTCAGAATTTGCTGAAGATGACTTTTCTTAGAAGATAGAAGATGTAGAAGCTGTAGTGTCACTTTTATAAGACACACAAAGCAGTATCTGGCCTAAAAAAGCAAAATCTGTAAAGGTAAAGGGTCGTAGTAGTATGTTTTTTGTACCACAATTTGGACACGCAAAAGTCTATGAAACCTCTATTTGGACACCCTGTTTCCAAATATCGGCTTTATGGCATCCTTACTCTTTCTTTCCCCTGCTTTGATCTCCCCTCAAATGACAGTTACTTGAAAGAAAAGCTGTTTGTTTCAGTTTAACTTCTACTGAAGTGACCTAATAAGGCATTATTTTAGTATATTGTTTTTAAGATGAATAGTTAGAGCAAGCATTTGAAGGAAAATTGCAAATTCAGGAACCTACCTACTCTCATTAAAATATTTTACTGAACTATATATATTCCCTAGATATTCAATGGAACGTTGCAAAAATGTGCTATAACTGGGATATGTCCTTCTAGAGTACTACATTAATTGTGATTGATAGCACCAGTTGCAGCATTAGTAATTGACTTAATGGTCACCCCTGGCTGGCAGACACCAGTTGGCTAGTACCCGTTATCTTAATTAATCATAGCATTATGCAATTTTCCGCTTCATGTGCAACATCAAGTTTTCAACATATCTCAGCTGGACCAAATCACACTAACCCAAGGCCGCTTACATCATGTAATTCATATTTACTGTTGTCTATTAACCCTTCCAATGCTGAGGCTACTTTCGTCTAAAGCACAAGGATACAAATATTTTCTGAAAACCATCTAAACCCTGTGATGTTGGTATTCATTGGATAGCTCTCGCTGAGTACTCTCAGATGAGTACCCATTTGCCAGGGTTTCAATAGTTTTTCAGGATTTTTGTATCGGCCAAACTAGCCATCAGTAGCATAAGGGTTAACTGTTCACCAAATAAGGCCACTAAAATTCTTCTGTCTACTAGTCGAACATGACCCCTTCATGGCATCATAGGTCTTAGTCAGCAGTGCGTCTGGGTGTCATTTGGTCACCCAAACCCTCAAAAACCACCCTTCACAGACAACATGATGTTTTTGTGAGGAATTTCGTGAAATGTCAATTAACTTGCATTTGCTGGTCAAACAAGCCTTGGAAAAAACTTAATAATTCACTTTGTCACTCAATACTTGTGAATTTTGAATAGGTTACTAAAAGAGTAAAAGAGTAAGTCAGCCTCGGAGCAAAGGCACACTAAGATTATTCTGAAAACTACTGCTTGAGAAATGTTTTAAACTAATTTACATAATTTGTCTGCAGCAGGGGTCTCCAAATACTTCAGTCCTGGAGCACAACATTTTCTGGTGGCTGCTGTACAATAATCAGCATAGATATTGTCACCAGGTGGCACTATTATGAGTTTAGCATTGCTAAAATAGTTTTTTTTGGTTTCTCGCATGTTTTGGACACCTGTCTGGGCTGCTTCCTCATAGGGCAGCCATTACCCATAGCAGGATATCAGCACCAGCTTAAATAAAGCCTACTGTAGGCTGCTGAAACTAAAGTAGGATTGGTATGCGTAACTACCATGGACATGGTCACAATGGAAATTTGTAGTTTGTCATAAATCCACAATAGGTCAAGCTCAGATAAGCCTATTACAGATGCTGTAAGACTTGAGTGTTGCATTCATTATTGGTTCAGAAAGAGGATGCATTACAGGGCTCAAATTAAGCTGGAGCCAGGAGACCAGGGCTCCCTTGAATTCTCTTGCAGCTTCCTTGAAAATTACTGCAGGGAGAGCCCTAAGATGTACTGTTTTCTTTACAAAACATATATGCAAATGGGCTCCCTGGAAAAAAAAAATTTGAATGCCGAGATATGTTCTTAGTCATTGGAACAACACAATTTCACATAGGGCCCACAGTTATAACTGATTTATATCTGGAATACACACATTGTCAGACAAACTTTGCAGTTAACTCATCAAATGGGATGATATTTGAAGTATGTTCTATAGGGGTTGTTTTTCTTTAAATGAAATATTTCTCAAAATATAACCAGTACACCTTGTTATCAAGATATTTCCATATGTGTTGGGCCATGTGTACATCACTTCAGATGTAAATGGATTTAATGTTTATTTCCGATTCTCATTGAAGTTAATTTTTTCTTGACTTGAAATAAATTTTCAAAGGATGAAGTTTTGAGTCCCATTGATACTTACCGCCATCTTTTCCTTTTCCATCTTTTCAGTCTGCTTTGAAAAGATTCATTCCTCTTTTTGACCGATTATAACGTCCATCTTTTCTCTGGTTTTTCAGTCTGCTCTGTAAAGATTCATTCCTCTTTTTGACCAATTACTACTGCCATCTTTTCTGTGATTTTTCAGTCTGCTTTGAAAAGATCCATTCCTCTTTTTGACCGATTTATCATTATAACGTCCATCTTTTCTCTGATTTTTCAGTCTGCTTTGAAAAGATTCCTACCTCTTTTTGACCGATTATAACCGCTATCTTTTCTCTGATATTTCAGTCCGCTTTGAAAAGATTCTTTCCTCTTTTTGACCGATTATAACGCCTATCTTTTCTGTGATTTTTCAGTCTGCTTTGAAAAGATTCATCCCTCTTTTTGACCGTGTCCTGGTCCAGAGACTGGCTGCCGAGACCAAGACCAGCAGCGGTATCATGATTCCAGAGAAGGCCCAGGCTAAAGTCCTCCAGGCTACTGTCATAGCTGTCGGACCCGGAGGCCGCACAGATGTAAGTATTGTACATATATATACTTCACTAGTGGTTCGACCAGAGTGCAACATACTCTTAATTCAGAAAAGATTGCATCAGTTTAATTTTTGCGTTTTTTCTTTGCGTTTAGCCTTGGATGCAAAATTAAAATTCGCAATGATTAGTGCTGCCACTTTAAGTGTATAGCTGGCACTCCATGTTCACAAAGTTAAAAAAACGTAAAAATCCATTTTTTGTAAATTCGCAAAATTTACTCTACACAATCGTTTGTGAATCTGCAGTAACCACTGTTGCAAGTTGTAAGTGAATTTGTCAAAAAACGGTAACCAGGCACGCAAAATAAGACCCTAACTTGCCCCGCTTGGCAAGTGATTATTTGGGCAGGTTCCTTGCAATGTAACTCACCTTTGTTTTTAAGAGAGTGGCAGGCCAAGCGGAAGTGCCGGCGGGGCAAGTAAACTTAAGGGGCAGCTTGCCCCGCTCGGCAAGTAATGTTTTGGAACCTATGTTGCACCCTGTACGGGATACCTTTTCATCTCAAGCATTACTTGTCAGGACCAGGTCAAAGATGAATATTATTTAAGCCCCACTTAATTTTGTGTAGCCTAGGACTATGGGGCTTGTGGTTAGCGGGATCCCCGGGCCAATAAAACCTTTATGCAACACATCCAGGTTTTTAGCAAGGATTTAGAAACTGTGGACCCAAAGTTGACAGTCTTTGGGCATCCTATTTTTCTAGAGAGACCACAATACACTTGGATTTTTACCATAAAATGTATTTACTTATTGAAACAAGGCATAATAACCTTCTACATCATCGAAAATTAAATTGGGGTGAGAAAATTAAATTGTATGCTTAAAACTGCCTTTTTAAGATATTACTATCAAAACATTTTTGGTGTCCTGAGGGGTGATTTTTGAGGGTTTGGGTGTCCAAATGATGCCCTACTGACTGTGACTATGGACACATCTGATTCCCTTTAACTTCTTCCTTATTTTCTATTTCAGGCTGGAAATCTGGTGGAACCGAGTGTGAAGGTCGGTGACAGTGTATTGCTTCCTGAATATGGTGGAACGAAGGTTGAACTCAATGACACAGTAAGTAAAAGAATAAATAAGTCTGAATAACTTGATAACACTATAATCCCTCCTTTCTTTTGGATGTTCGATTGTGATCATTATCCTCATCAATAGAGCCACTTATCCCACTGAGTGTTAAGGCCTCATAACAGCAACCATTGTATTCAATAAACAAGTTCGCACATTTTCCTAGGGTGAGTGAAAAGTGGTCCGCGGTAAAACCTCCATCTGACTCGACCCTCCGGGCATGTGAAGGCCAGGCTTGGCCAAAATCTTTGTCTGATTGACCATTAACAAACTTGTGCTTTTGCTGAGATTTTACACAGGAAAATGCTGCCCAAGTCTCACTTGTGGGGCACCCCTATAGATATCACAGTCCAGCATTACTATGCTGGTCTGTCATTTAGATACTGAGATAAACTATTGGTGAACAAATCTGTAAGGGCCGTTCCATTTAAAAGTGTGGTGGGGGGGGGGGGGGGGGAGGAACGGAAGGTAATTAAAAATTCGGCACCCCCCCTCCTGCCAGAAATTATATGTAACCTAATGGGAAAAATTAATTCAGAATTCTGCCCCTCCCCCCCTTTCAATTAGTAGTTCTTATGCTTGCAGGATTCAAATATTGGTAGTAAAATCTATGTCTGATTTTCTTATTAAAAGTTTGTGTTTAATTATTTTACTGAATTACATCTTGAGCCACTGTTTAAATATCAGTTGGCCGAAATCATTGAAGGATGCTTGGGGCAGTAGGCCATTATATACTCTCTGCTCTGTATACCATACCCTTTTATTCAATCTCATTATCATGATATTTATTATCCTTCTTTTATTTTTCAGGAGTACCAACTATTCCGTGACAGTGATATTCTGGGAAAATTTGAAAACTGAGGAAGAGACATTTCATATTTTCATATATATAAAAAAATAAACATTCTCATCACATCATAGCGACTATCGTGATTAGGAGAGGAGCAGCAGCAGAGTACTGATATACTATACCAAGACATTTGACCTACAGCTAGATACATAGACTACGATTCATTCCATGAAATCAGCTATGATAACAAAAATCAAGTTCAGAAGCAGGGTAAAGTTCTCACTACAGGAGTTAGTCAATGATTCTAAATTCATTGCTTCAGACCAAGTTTTTGAAAAAACCTACAGTTGAGTGAATGTTACCATGGCAACCGTTTCCAATCATCTGACTTTATGTGCTGTTATCTGGGAGCAAACTTTCCCTATTGGGCTTTTGTCTTTGTATAAGTTGATCAGCAGAATTTGTTTTAGTCACCATCATTTTCTTAGTTTCTAGGCCTTATTTACCCAGTTTTGCTTATGACCAATGGAAGTAAGGCCTGTTGTGCTGACCCCTATGGGCCATTTCTTACACTAGCATCTGGTACATACTGAAAAAGGTTGAAGAATTCAACAGTAATTCACTTTCGTAGCCTGATGGCTAGAGGGAGTGGTGATGGTAACAGAAAATGTAATGACATTTTTGTGAGTTATTTCTGCACTTGGTAATGTATTAGGTTGTGTAATTTGTGAAACCGTTAGAATGGGGAATTTGTGGGTTTGGGCAGATGGGAGTGTTCTGGAGAATCTGCTGTGAAAATGGAATCATGTAGAAAAATAAAATATTCCAACTCAAACTTGTCTTGTTTGTTATTTATTTTCCCATATATGTACACTTAACATATTTTACCATGCGCAAGACAACAATTGCGTTACTTGAAAATACCTGAAGAACTAAATGATTATATTGAGTTTATATTTTATTCTGATGCAAAACAATTTCATGATGAAATAGCCAGGACCTGCCCAGTCTTTTGGACAGGCAATTTCTTAAAAAACACCTTTTCAAGACACTGACAGGCATAAGTTAAGATGAATTTTCAATTGTCTTTTAAGGGCAAAAACCAAATATTTTTCTAAAAAAATAATCTTCCAAGATGTGGCTGAAGTGTAAATTGCCCTTTCTGACACTAAGCTATCAAATGTGTTTTTTGTGTAAGGATCTAAATATCTGAATAACTAATTTTGGACAAACAAATTTAGTGATTGTGGTTTCAGACAAGCAGCTTTTTTTTGTCCATAAACTCACCTTTAGGATGAAAGAAAGATAGTGTTTTGATGGACAATCATTTGAAGTATTTCATTTTAAGCCCAAATTCAGTGAGATGCTCCGTTTGGGATGTAAGAATAAGTCTATTTCAAGATATTTGCATACATACACGCATACTTTGTTATGAGACGTACAATTTCCACAAACACCTGTCAAAAACAGGCTTCCATCTCTCCCATATTGAATTCAAATATTCAGGAAATACCTAACACACATGGTTATCTAATGACCCATTCATGTCTGTAGCTGCCTAAACTTAATTCATGCTCTATTCCAAAGTTATTTTCAAAAGTACAAAAAAAGTCCAAAAGACACTACAAATATATTTCATTTCTGGGCATGATTATGTTAAGGTAGAAATGACTCTAGTAAAATATCAATGACAACTACAGATACCAAACTCTGTGTTGAAAAATACAGATTAAGGATTCATACTTGAATACCTATTAATATGAAACCTGAAATCTTATGTTAGTCCTATTGCTGTGGTAGCTTATTTGGCCAATGTGACGGAAACCCTGGCAAAAGGGTATTCATCTGAGAGTACTCAGAGCTATCCAATGAAAATCAACATGAAAAGGTTTGGATGGTTTTCAAAAATATGCGTCCTTGTTCTTTGGACGAAAGTAGCCTCCACATCGGAAAGGTTAACCCAATATATGAGCACCAGTTTCAAAATAAATGTATTAGCAGAAATTCCAGAGATACTCTAGTCATCTTTTAAAACTCACCATGAAAGCTATGGAGAATTTAATGAATACTTCAACAATACTGACAAGTCATAAGTGAAATGAAATCAAATGATGTTAACCCTTATGCTGCTGTTAGCTAATTTGGCCAATACACAATGATGAAAAAAACTGAAAAATAAACCGAAACCCTAGCAAATGGGTACTCATATGAGAGTACTCAGCGAGAGCTTACAAATGAATACCAACATGACAGGGTTCAGATGGTTTTCAAAAATATTTGAGTGCGTGCTTTTGACGAAAGTAGTCTCAGCATTGGAAGGGTTAAAACTAAATACAGGTAAACTTGCTTACCTCGGGCAAAGAGGGACCCAGCAAAAGTGTGCGAGGTAACTGACATTTAAATTGATAGCAATGATTTGGGATCAGCACTTTGTCCGGGATACTTTCAAGTCTGAGGTAAGTAAGGTTACCTGTATATATTCCTTTAAATAAATGATAAAACTAAAATGTTTTTAATCTGATGATTCTTGCGAGGAGGAATGGAGGAATATTTTCAGTGTGTTGTCGCTACTTCCGCTGAGCATCATCTGTGGTATTGACCAATCAACAGCCAGGATTTTATCCTTGTGACCAGCCATGTTGTACAAAGGAGCCTTCGGGCTGAAACGAAAGAAGAACAAAAGTTACTATGGTTTGCTAGGCTGAATTTCCATGGAAAGAATACTACACACTTTTTGCCCATTAACCCAAAACGCCAAAAAAAGAGCAGATCCACATCAGATAAGATGATTTGTTAGGAAAAGATTTAATATAAACAAAAAGAATAGGTAGTAAAATAAGTTCTAGAAATTGCTGTTCCCTGGAAAGGTGTTATCCAGGAAAATGCCAGAAAATATGATAGGCAGAACAGTTTCTGGCCAAGTTCTTGTCTTTTGAGATTCTCTATTTTCAAGACCTGTGAGTGTCCCATAGTTTTAGGATATTGACATAGGACCCTTACCTGCGAGTATCCCATAGTTTTAGGATATTGTCATAGGACCCTGATATGAAGAGGTTTTCATTGTTTGGTGACCAGGCCACTCCTGTTACCCAACCATTGTGTGATGTAAATGTTGACTTGACTACAGCGCCATCTATAGAGAGAAAGAGGAAGCATTACAACCTTGAACAATGGTATACATATCAAATAGAAATACAGTCAAGTTATGTAGAGAAGTGATTAGATTTCACTCTAACCTGTTCTGATCTCTAATATGTAACTTCTCTGAAACATGACATCATTGAAAATTTACTTAGTTAAAGAACTTAACCCTTTCAATGCTGAGGCTACTTTCGTCCAAAGCACAAGAATGCAAAGATTTTGGAAACCATCTAAACCATGTTTTACTGGTATGGATTTGATAGCTCTCGCTGAGAGCTTTCAGATGAGTACCCATGTGCCAGGGTTTCAGTCTTTTTTCAGGTATTTTACATCATCTTGTATTGGCCAGCGGCATAAGGGTTGAATATGAGAATTAGGGGTGTGTGTCTCTTTCTTGACCTGAGTCCCTTTCAACAGTATCAAAATAAGAGAGGTTTAAATAAAATTCTTATATCTTTATATTTTTCTTCTGAATAAAAGGGAGACAATATGAAAAAAATATGAAATACAGAAGAAAGAAAAAGAAAACTGACAAAAGAATTGGAGGAAAAATGGGAATGAAAGGATTAAGAAAGGGTAACTAACCCTTATGTTGCTGTTGGCTAATTTGGCCAATACAAAATGATTGAAATCCTGAAAAATGATTGAAATCCTCGCACATGGGTACTCATCTTAGAGTACTCAGGGAGAGCTTTTCAATGAATACCAACATGATAGAGTTTAGATGGTTTTCAAAAATCTTTGCATCCGTGTGCTTTGGAGAAATGTGGCCTCAGCATTGGGAGGGTTAAAATGGAAAGCATCAGAAAGTAAAATATTGATATTCAAACAAAAGTATTTACCTGTGACCCTAGGGTCCCACAACCGTACATGTCTATCTGAGGAACCTGATACCAGCAGTCTATTTAGTGGAGAGTAGGACACGTCGAGAAAAACTTTGGAGGCAGTCTAGAAAAATGAAAGTGTAACATGAATTAGAAACAATTTCCGAGAAAAACTTTGGAGCCAGTCTAGAAAAATGAAAGTGTGACATGAATGAGAAACAATTTTTGAGAAAACCTTTGAAGCTAGTCTAGAAAAAAGAAAGTGTAACATGAATAAGAAACAATTTTCGAGAAAAACTTTGGAGTCAGTCTAGAAAAATAAAAGTGTAACATGAATAAGAAACAATTTTCGAGAAAGACTTTGGAGCCAGTCTAGAAAAATGAAACAGTGTAACATGTATTAGAAACAATTTTCGATAATTTGTAGTCTGTTTTTGCAAATTATGAAACAGCACATACTCTCTGTTTCTACTGGTTGCATGACAGTCAGTTCCAAAAAGAAATGAGCCAGTTTCAAGCAATCTCTTGAGAATTTGAGATAAGAGGAGCAGATCGTTGTTGGGAAAAAACGAAACAGTGTAACATGTATAAGAAACAATATTCAATAATTCTCAGTCTTTTTATTTTGAATTATGTAGAACTGCATACTCTCTGTTTCTACTTTTGACAATAACTTTGGTATTAAGGATTATTTTACAAAATAGTTGAAAGAGAGTTGTTGGTAGTGTATTGATTAAACGTTCTCCTTCAAATATTTCCCAAATTATGCTTTTACTTGAAAGATTTCATCAGCATTATCAGGCTGGTTTTGGCTGCTGTAAGCATTAATAGGTTACTGTATAACTTTTTACAGGCATTTAAATTTTTGCTATTTTCACTCTCCCAATGATAGCACATAAATAACATTCTTCAAATAAATATCCTGCTTTGTATATGGTTTAGTTGAGTGCTTGAATGTGCGAATTTAAAGTAGCACAAATACCCCAACAGCAGGACTGTAAAGCGAAATTTTTAGCACTCCTAATCAAAGCCATAAACAGTAACTTATAGTGCTCGGAGTGGCACGGAACTCACCTGTATTCCGCTCCTGATAGATCGTTATACCGGCGATGCTTTCCGGTAAACAACATCCGCCATTTTTTTAATTGACCAAAATCACATTCATGGCGGGATTATCTACGTGATTTTGTAGTCCAAAATGGTGGTTTATTTACCGGAAAGGACCACTGGTATATCAAACTAATAAAAGTGGCGTTGTGGTGAGTAGTTAGGTTTCTTTTTTTTCTATAATTTTCGTAGCATTACATGTGCTTTTTTTGGACGAGAATTATTGTGCATTATCGATAGTTCTTTGGGTTATCGATAGCGCTACTATCCTGGCGCAACGATCAATAAGACAATATTTTGATTTATCGTCCGAGCACTAGTAACTTACCAGTGTAGAAACCTCTGCTGCTTGCTCGAGGTCCCAGAGTTTGATGGTGTGATCCCATGAGGCCGTGCACACTTGTTTCTCATCCAGCCAGGCCGTGGCTGATATACCCTCCTTATGACCAGACAGGGTCATCAGTGGTACCTGCAACACAAACAGGGCAGTGATGACACTCAGGCAGTGGCAGTTAGGGAACAGGGTTGGGGTGGTGGGCTGGGTTGTTTAGGTGTATAAACAGACCCACATTCACATGCAAAATCCTTATGCATATGGGTGCGCACATGGTCGGACAACTTAAAAAATAACTCTAAGATGTAGATGGGAATAATAATGATAATAGTGATAATGATAATAATAATTGTAATAATAATAATAATAATAATTGTAATAATAATAATGATAACAATAAGGACATTAACCCATTAACACTCAGAGTATCTCTAGAATGTTTTGTCTGCTACTCTCATACTTTTGAAATAACTTGCGAAAGTTTACAAAATATTGGAAGGAGAGTTGTTTAGCTTCTGATCAACATTTCTCCTTCAAATAATTTCAAGAAAATGCTTATGTAAGTAAAATATTTCAGAAATCATCAGGCCTCTTTTAGCTGTTTGAGTGCTAATGGGTTAATAATAATGATAATAAATAATTATGCCCTAATAGCCAAGTTGTCTAAGGTGTTGCCAGAGATTTGCTTCCTGTCTCTCACCACTGTCTAAGTTCAAATCATCTGGGCATGTGAAGAAGTTGTTAGTAACCTAAGGATAGGGGGTGGTTTTTGCTGGTTATTGTGCTTTCCTCTACCACTTAAATCTTAGCCATAGTATAGCAGAAAAAATGACAAAAAGCAAAGGACCTGTTCTGGTTTACTATACAAATTACCCAATTTTTTCAAGTTTCATGAATTTAACCGAAACTCATATGATCACGTAGCTGAGGTATTGCTTGTTCATAATTGCTAACATATTTCCCAACCCTCTCCCTGGATATTGCATATGACCCCTCTGAAATGACATGTGTCAGCATATTTGCATTGAATCAGATTTCAGCTATAGCTGTACCCAGGTGATCAAAAACTTATTTTGTGGGTATACTATGAAGACGTTGGAGGAGATCCAGTAATGACATTTCATAGAAGGCCTTACTTAATGATTTTGATGAAAATCAGAAATATTCAATGTAGTGACATTAGCCTATGGCCTTCAACAAAATGGCTGCCTCCATGCCTATACTAATGAGATTTGAGCCTGTGTGGAAATGGTTCCAAATAGTAACTTTGCCCACCGAGCGCGTTCAAGCCAGGTTAATATGTTATGTATTATTGATAAATACAGATTATGTGAATTTCATTTGAACGCGCTCGCTTGGCAAAAGGGTGAATTTTGTGATTAAGTGACCCTTGGTCAATTGTATAAAATTCATTATACTAGATAGTTCAAAAAAGCATATGCAGGGCAATACACTATCCATTGAGGTCATTTGAGAGACAAAGAATCCCTAGGGAACAGCTACAGGTCAGGTTACTTGAGTTTCATTTTTGTGAGTGCCCTGCATGTGCTCTTTTGAACAGCCTAGTATGGTGAATTTTATACAAGTGACCAGCGGTTACTAAATCACAAAATTCACCCTTTTGCCCAGCGAGCGCGTTCAAAATTTCTAATTTTCATCAAAATCCATAATTATAGTCTTCTATGAAATGTCCTTACTGGATCTCCTCCAACATTTTCATAGTTTACCCATAAAATAGGTTTTTGATCAACTGGGTACAGTTATAGCTGAAATCTGATTCAATGCAAATATGCTGACACATGTCATTTCAGAGTGGTCATATGCAATATCCAGGGCGAGGGTGGGGGAATATGTTAGCAATTATGAACAAGCAATACCTCCGCTACATGATCATATGAGTTTCGGTTAAATTCATGAAACTTGAAAAAAATTGGGTAATTTGTATAGTAAACCAGAACAGGTCCTTTCAAATTTCTGAACTTGTAGGATTCATACACAAACACAATTATGATAATTTTGCGTGTATAAGACACACCCATACATAAGACGCAACCCTTGTTGAGGCCTTTAAAATTATGTATAGACCTTAGCTTTGTGTATAGTGCACACCCCCAATTTGTGTGTAAATATGTGTGTAAAAAAGTGTGTCTTATACACGCAAAATTACAGTACTTACCCGTTTGGGCACTTTGGCGCCATCTGTTTTTTTCTTCTTCACCGGGTTTTCGCCCGCCTCATCTTCTGGCGCCACTTCATCAGGGTTGGGGACAGCCGACCAAATCTTCAACATCGTGTCCCACGATCCACTGCAAAACTGGAAACAGAAAAAGATTCTAAAACATCCCTTAGAATGCAGGAAGTTCTTTTGGAACAAATCCTCGACATTTTGTCCCACGACTCTTGGGAATTAAGTTTCACAAAAACACTTGAATGAGGGTTATTAGTAGTGTTCTGATTAAATTTCCTCCTTCAGATATTTCCCAACTTTTCTTTTGCTTAGAGAATTCATCAAAATTGTAAAATTGTCTTTCGCCGCTGTGAGCATTAACGGGTTTAATGGATTTATTTGATAGGTTTTTATTAAACCTTCCTATGATAAGGCTTCTTTCGTCCAAAGCACAAGGACGCAAAGATTATTGAAAACCATCTAAACCCTATCATGTTGGTATTCATAGGAAAGTTTGCACTGAGTATTCTCAGATGAGTACCCATGTGACTAGGTTTCATTTAATTTTTCAGGATTTTTGCATCATTTTGTTTTGGTCAAATTAGCTACCAGCAGCATAATAGGGGTTAATTGTGTATTAATCTATGGTGCTTAAAGGGGATTTATTTGATAACATTTCTCCCCCCAAATACCTTTGCAAATATATGAGAAAGAAAGCAAGGAAGTGGTCATCATCTGTAGCGAGTTATGTGTTTTTATAAACAGTTGAATTCTCACCTTGGTTGCTGAGGCGTCGACAGCAAGACAATCCACACTTCCGGCGTGACCGCGACACGTGTGCACACAATCAACAGCGTTATTCTCGCGATTCCACTCCCACATCAGAATCGTCTGGTCATGTGACCCACTGAGGAAGCGCTTGATTGGTTCATCATCTGCAGAAAACAAAACAAATAATTAAAATCATGTTTCCAAATTAGCATCCATACTGCAAAGAACAAAACGCTAGAAATATGGATTTCAAATTTCATCTTCTAAGGGCTGAACCTGCATGGTTTGTCTTTACTAATTACAAGAATAACATTTTACATGATACATATATATATATAGAGGCAACTCTGCATAAACCAGAAAGAATGGGATCAGGCCATTCTGGTCCTTAGCCGAAATCCAATTTCCACATAAACGAGATAAATCTGGTTTATGTGGAAGCAGTCTAAAATAAATATATTTTGTACATGCGTACTTACTTGAACCACAGGACGCCATCTTTGCCAGTCTTAATGGTGCACCCTGTGAACTGGCTAGGCATCGCATGCATGATAAAATCCTGCACATGATGCTATCTGGCTCATGAGCAGGACTATAAACCTTAAATGCTAGAGACAGGACAATTATTTTGGACTGGTTTGGGCAGAGTCCAGATAGGAAAATCTGACTTCACTGACTACACTCAAAGCTCAAATGACCAGGGACCGACAGAGCAGTGCGGCTAAGAGGAAAATCAGACTTCTTAGACTCCAATTTGGCAGCAGGAGTTACCTTAATAAATATCATCCTTAGGTAAATATAAGCATAACTTCTTTATCCAGGCAACTGATTTTGAAGCTCCTGACTGATACTTAACACAACATTCATATCATTTAGATAGATAGATGATAACCCTAACGTAATCTTCTTTATGTAAAAATAAGCACACCTTGTTTTATCCAGGCCACTGATTTTAGAGCTCCAGAGTGACCGGGAATTGTGGTTAGATTCTGTCCATCTTTGGTCCACAACTTCACTGTGTTGTCATAGCAGCCGCTTAAAATGCTATAAAGAACAAAAAGATACATTTCAAAACATACACATGATGATGTAACACCATGGCAGGGAGTATTTGGCCAAATGTTATCAGAATAATGTAATTTAAATCTGTGTAATCAAAGTAGTAGTTTTACTCCAAATCCGTAATGCACAAAGCTGTATATGTGCACTTAGCTTTAAATCTTACTAAAGGAACGAATTGACCAGTTCTAAAGATCCTTTTGAGATTCTTCTCTTTGGATGAGAAATAATTATGAATACCAGACTTCATATATTTTGAAACAAATTATATCACAGATACATACCTTGTTTCAGAAGGCACTTGATATATGTTTAACCAGAGAAATACATCCCCTTGATCCGCAACCCCATAGGCACAGCATGCTAGTACCTACGGTATGTGCGCCTCAGGTTACGCGGTGTAGCATGAGGAAGTATTGGTCACGTGATTGGTTTCGCGGCAATTTCAGTCTGACCCAGGCCTGTGAAACCAGCAGGCAGCCAATCCTGGGGTACACATGTTATCTATGACTCATAGTGGTGTGAGGCAGCGAAATTTGATGACGCATGCACAGTGCCCACTCCCTGTCTACTACTCCCAGGTTTAACCCAGTCCCGTCTAATGACACATATACGCATAAATGCGTTTGTGGTAGCATAACCTAGAGGACCATGCACACATATACCGTAAATTCCTGGTAATTTGGGACTCTTTTTTAATAATTACAATTTTTATGGGTTGAGGTGGCCCATGTTTTCTGAAAATACAGACAAAGTATACAAAAGGTGGCTCAGATTTCCCTGAAATTATTTTGCCCAATAATTATAGTGGCCTAATTTCCTAGGGTGATTTAAATTTGTGTGGTTTAAATTTGTGTGAGATAATCAAATTCACTTACTAGTCTCCTGCTGCCTGTAAACAGCTAACCCAGTCATCGTGGAGCAGGGAGTCTTCAGGTTTTGGTGCCGGTTGTTTCTCAATGTATTCAAGTTCAACTACAGTTTCCTGGAATAGGCAGAGATTTTCATGTCACACATAAAGAAATACCTACATGGTTTGTGGCTCTACCGTAAATTCTCAGTAATTTGAGACACTTTTCAAAAATTATGATTTTAATGGGTTCAGTAAAGCTGACACAGCATTCATTCAATTAATTGGATTAATCAATAAAAAACATTTGATACAAGATCAAAATCATTTACATGATGTACTAAATAAGACACAAAATATGCAGATACAAAACAATTTTATTTAGAAATTAACATTCTAGTGCCACTGGAAAATGATTAGGGACTGGCACTTTTAAAGATTTTCCCATTACAATATAATACTGATATTTCCTTAACGATACAATATTATAAGATAACAATATTCTTAACGATACTTCCTGACTCCTGATTAATCAATAAAAAACATTTGATACAAAATCAAAATCATTTACATGATGTACTAAATAAGACACAAAATATGCAGATACAAAACAATTTTATTTAGAAATTAACATTCTAGTGCCACTGGAAAATGATTAGGGACTGGCACTTTTAAAGATTTTCCCATTACAATATAATACTGATATTTCCTTAACGATACAATATTATAAGATAACAATATTCTTAACGATACTTCCTGACTCCCAGCAACATACATTTGTTAAATTTAGCACTGTCAACTTCAGATATTTCGCTAATAGATACATAATAGATAACACTTTTTCTTATTCCATATCAATGTTTGGTATCATATTGAGTACTAGTACCAATCCCTAAAAATGATAATGTTGTGCATCACGTTAAATATATATCCCATTTTAGTTGTCTTACTGTTGATATATCATTTTGTTCCATGTGTTTGTCCAGTGACACTCGTAGAAACTCTCCACTGACGAGGAAGTCAAACTCGACGGATAGCCCTTCATCCTCATCTGAAACACAGCAATCCGAACAAGGGCTCATTACATAATGATTATGTACAAAGAAGACAACATTTTTTTTTTTCAGATGCCACATTTTACATGGAAAATCATGGAAACAAAGAAATGATTTTTTCCTAAATCTAGAGTTGCTTCTTAATTGCTTACTGAATGTAAATTCTAATTCTGAACACTTTTTTTACACAATTTTAATTTTGTAGAGAATGATGTTGTTTTATCTTACCTTGTTGTAGGATTCCATTGATGAGATTGCTAAGCTCTACCACACCGACACTTGATGGGACTGAGAATGGACTTTCAGGAACAGCATACCTACAAGGAAAAAGAAAACAGACAATGCATAAACACAATTAAACAGTAAAAACATTTTGGAACAAAAGTAGGGACTTATGCTGCACAGTCTTAGCCAGCAAGCTGTATGGGTGTCATTTGGACACCTCAAAAATCAATTCCAAGAACACCCAAATTCTTTTGTTGGTAACTTCTTAACATGTCACTATCAAGCATATAATCAACCTTTTTCACCTCAATATAATTCCCAGGATATTGTATATTCATGAATGTTATGTCTTATTTCAATAAAGAAATACATATTTATGGTTGTAATCTTAGTATACTGTGGCCTTCTTTGAAAAATAGGATGCCCAATTTTTAGGCACCCAGTTTCTAAATCCTGGCTATTACCCTGCCATCAAGCCCGTATCATGCAGTTTCCTGAAATACACTAATCAACACAAACAAAAGTTTCTATGAAGAAATCTCCATTATGACTTTTTGGGAATAACAACCTAATTTTTTAAAACCATCTTCTTAGACATGGTTGAAGTGCTAATTGCACTATTTGACACAATAGGCTGTTAAATGCAGTTTACTGTTTCAGACTGGCATTTCTTAAATCCTACCTAAGACCCAGTTTTGAGTACCAATAGTGTGTATAACACTCCAACCTTAAATGACCTTATGTTACGGACTGGCTAAAGTTTGGAGGAATCAAGTTCATGTTTGTAATCTCATTTTTCTCACTTGTGATTCAATCAAAATGAAATAAATAAAATTTGAAAATGGCATGACCATACGCCGATTTGAAGGTTGCCATGAGATCGCCATTGTCCACACTTTCTGAAATTTCGGCATGCTGCCTGCGCAGAGCTGCTTTCGACTTTTTCATAGCTGTACAAATGTACTATGAGCGCAGCTGATGTTGTTATTCATATATCTAAGGTATGACGCCACAAGGAGACAAAGCAGGTGAGAGCGCTCTTGTATTAGTTAACATTATAAAGGAAGTTGGTCACCCACATGCGCTGAAAGCACCTCTTGAGTGGCTCTCGTCAAAAACTGGGCTAGTAGTCTTGTCAGGGCTGCTGAGCGAGATCTGCTGGTTGCGTATCCGGTGATCGACATTTGTGACCATCCAACACTTTCATCAAATCTTAGATAAATAACATCAAGTGGATATGAAACCAGCCAGTCAACCCGAACAGGATGGCCGCGGCGAATATCTAACCAAAAGTCGCATTCTGCGCATTTAGCATGCAGATTTCTCCGTAATATAAACGACACTGGAGCCCTCATTGGTCTTTGTCTCCTAGTGACGTCATACGTAGGCAGGCCCCTGGCATAGCCAGTCCTATAGTGCTGTATTTGGTCTCTCACTACATATCCATTCTTTTATTCATCTAAGATCAAATCACTTGAATCATTTGAACTGCTAAGTGATCCTACAAGACTTGCACTTTCTAGTCAACAACACTGTTGTGCAATTTCGAAGCAATTTACAGTGTTAACTGTCCAGTGTCTACTGTCTAGAGCTATTGATATTGCTCTGGCACAGGAAAACATCACTTGACATGCTTGCAACTATAGCACTTGACTTGCAAGTTGCAGGGGCTAGAGCATTTTGTAAAGTTATGTTCAATTTGTACCTACTTCCAAAGATAAATATCAATTTATTCCATTTTCTTTATTTTTCTTCTTTCTTTTAACCCTACTCTTAAAGCAAGAAATATTACTTACTGCGACTGTTTGGTGAAGAATTTAACCTGCACATGTGGTGTGTTGATGGTGGCAGCCATGCTTGCCTTTTCTGCTCTCCAGTATTGAAGATGTCGTTTAATTTTTTTTACAAGCAATAGGTGGCGCCACTATACAGAAACATCTCTTCCAGTCAAACCTGGAGCTTTGCCCCTGTGTGAAAAAAAATCCACATGACAGCATAAGTGATGTTACTAAGTAGTATGTAATGATGTGAACGGACACGATGACTTTCAATCCACGCGTTTTTTTTTCATTGCACGATTGAAAGACCTTTCTCCATTTGTTCCACTGGTGTATCTATTCATTTATCTATTTATGTATCTATTCATTCATTCATTTATTTATTTATTCTTGGATTAAACAAATCTAGGATTTATTTATCTATTTACTTTTTCTTTCTTTATTATTTATTTGATTATTTTATCATTTATTATTTCTTTATATATCTATTCATTTATTTCTTTATCTATATATCTATCTTATTCTCATTTATTCATTCATTCATAAATCCAATTATTCATTTATTCTTTTATTTCTTCATCCACTCACTCATTTATACGATGGTGCAAGTGTGAACGGCAGAAAAAAAAATTCAATTTTTTTTCTGCTGTTTTTGAGAAAAAACGGTGGAGAAAAAAAATTGATTTTTTTTTCACACTTGCACCATCGTACATTTAACTATTCATTTATTTTTCAAATTCTTAATCACAACTTAGATTGAACGTAGGACATATCAGGGGCGGATCCAGGAATATATCATGGGGGGGGGGGGCCAGGTTGGGTCCGGTGTACCACAAAATCTTCCCCCCCCTGGAAATGTCCCCCCCCCCCCCCCCCCCCCCCGGAAATTTCCTAGGTTTCCCAGGAAATTCTCCCCCCCCCCCCACCCGGGGGAATATTTCCTAGGAAAAATATCCCGACACCAGGCAAATCTGCCCCCCCCCCCCCCTGTGGGGGAGGTTTTTCTAGGAATTTGCTCCCCCCGGGGGCAATTTTCCTAGGTATTTGTACCCCCCGAGGGGCAATTTTCCTAGGAATTTGTACCCTCCAATTATTTATTTTTCTAAGAAAATACCAATACCCCCTGTCAGGTGGTAGATATTCAGTTTTCACCCTAAGGACAGTCCTATGATTCCTTATTCTAGGATCCCTTCTAGGGTGGGGGGAATATTTCCTAGGAAAATTTATCCCCCGTGGGCGAAAATTTCCTAGGAAAATTCACCCCCCGGGGGGTAAATTTTCAGGGTGGGGGGAAAATTTCCTAGGAAATCTTCCCCCCTCGGTATATCATGCACTGTCTGGCCTCCCTGGGAGGTACAACCCTAGTGCTCTCAGCCAATCAGGTTGCTTGTCACAAAATACATCTAGTTACAAGGCAAAAGAGTGCTGTAGGCTCCTGGGATGGTGGGTATGTCATCTTTTGGCTGATTTTCCTGGAAGGTACATCCCTGGGATGAAATTCCCTGCTATTGATAATATCTTTCATATTTGTTTTTTTGCCAGAAATTAAGGGGGGGGCCAGGCCCCATGATTTTTTAACAAGGGGGGGGCAGTGCCCCCTCGGCCCCCCCCCCCCCCCCCCCCCCACTCCCCTGGATCCGCCTATGCATATAGACTATTTTCAATGATAAGCAAGGAAAGCATACGTATGGTCATAAGAGATTTGGTCCCAGTCTTTTAAGGCCTCAAAAGTGTCCAAGTATATTACTCCTGGAGGACCGGCAAACTTAGATGAAGAAAAGAATGGATATGTAGCGAGAGAACAATTACTGTATGCCCTATAGTTATTTGCTGGACTCATGCCAGGAGTACCAGATAAGGCATCACCGCGAGGTCACGTGGGAACAAGTACCAACCAGGGCTCTCGCATCGATTATATTACTGAGAAACCTTATCTCCACCACCAGCTGGGGGTGCCCAGGGCACCAATTATTGGCCTATTAGCGGCTATTAGTTGACACTGGTTGAGGCTACTGTAGCATGTTCAGGTTGACCAGCTTCGAATCCACTTGTGTTGGTCATCTAAGCCATGTGGCACCATTTTATACCCACATCCTTAGATGAATACTCATCCTTGTGTCTCTTCCTCAATACATTTAACCCTCTCCGTCCTACTACTGTACACGGCTTTAATTTGGAGTGCTATAAATTTAGCTTTACAACCCTGCTGGAGGGTATTTGTGCTACTTTAAATTCGCACATTCTAACACTCAAACAAAGCAGGTACAAAGCAGGATATTTATTTGAAAGATGTTATTTTGGCGCTATCATAGGGAGCGCGAAAATAAAATGAAGGAAAATTAAATGCCTGTTACAAGTTCGCACTCCTCCCAATCTACCTTACAAACCTTTTCCTCACCCTCCCCACCCTCACTGTTCACCCAATCCACCATAACAAACTCCATCTCCATCCACACTGCGTAATCTCGCTATATCCTGAAGGACTGTTTGTAAAAGTTCTGAAACTACCAAAGCTTTCAAAATGCGAGGCCCACGTGCTTGATTTTCCCTGCAACTTTCCGTACTCATAGCAGAAGGTTATTTTGGCCTGAACGAAGGGTTCTGACATTCAAAAGGTGAAATATTTCCATAAAAGTTACTTGTAATTGAATGTTTTATTTTGAATATAATTCAATTTATAACAAGTCTTGGTGCTTACTATGGCCTTGGACCAATAAAACTAAATATAACCTTAGATGAGCAGTTATATTGGTCCAAGATGTAACTTGTGGTTGCTTATCTAAGCTATGGCATAGTTCAGAGGAGAATTAGAAAAACTTTACCAATATTTTAGTGGTCTACATATGACAATTCTTCCAAAGAATTTTTCAGGTGACACTATCATGCAAGCTTTTGTATCAATTGTCTTGATCAATAAATGCACACTGCAAATTTAACAGGTGGCTTGTTTAATCAAATGTGTAACAAAAATAAGTGGTTCAAAAAATTACGAAAGCTTCTGCCAGCCATGTTCTCTGAGAAATTGAGTAGTTTCTTTTAGTGCTCCGGTCGTAGGAGTTGGCTTGTCGCAGGTTTTGAATCCATTGCCGCACAGTTGCGACAATAATGGGACGTACACGCTTGAGGAAAATATACTATTTTCAATGAAAGAGGATAGATGACATGTGCACATAGTAGTGATACATTTCATATGTGGTCTTGAAAGGACATATACTATCTTTAATAAGAGAGGATAACATATCCACAGCCATCCCATATATATATGGTCTTGTAATCACTTAAAAAAACAAACGCTGTACCTCATTCAAATGAAGCACCGTAGCTTATGTCATCTATGATACACAGTATGTAGCTAGCCCCTAACTCGGTGGCTGAAGTGCTATGATGAAAGTTAAGAAAAGTCTTGAAGCTATGATTAAAGTGTTAGAAAATGAAATTATGCAAGTGAGATGCATTCAGGCAGAGATATCAATAAAAGGTGATGGACATCTCTGCTATTACCCAAACATAATAGGGGAGTTTGATATTAGATGAATAAAAGACTTGTTTTTATTTATCCAAGGTTTGAGGTCCAATCAAAGTCATACATGACTGACTTGTACTGTTTGAACTATATTTCTGAAGAGGTCATCATCTACAAAGAATTTTGTTCATTATGAAAATAATATAAATATAACAAAGAACGGGCCAAGTCAAGTAACAGATCTGAGATGAACGAGAAACGGACATTCCAGGACTGATCACTTTCACAAAGTATGTGGCGCCCTCTATTGGATAACTAGTAAATTAAAGTTTTTCACCTAGACATGATTAGATTTTGATAAAGATCATACGAACAGTGAAGGCAATTAATATTTTTTGATTGAGCCACAAATTTCATTACTTTAATCATAGGCAGCATGGCAATAAAAATTGATATTCTAATTATAATTTTCTTACAAGCTCATGAGATGGATTAAAAGTTTTCTATAGCTCTCTATATAATGGCAATACTTAACACTATCTCACAATTAGATAATGTAGATTATAATATTCTTGAAATGAAATAAAAATCATTCACAAATCTGCAAATGTTTATTTAAAATTTCTGATGGTAGTCGACCAGAAATATCCCAAAAAAACTTGGTAATATAGAGACATAGAAAATGTTACTGTGCAATTACAAGGTAAAAAATCAGACCCATGAGAATAAAACCATAATCAACATCATCAATAACAAAACTACCTATTTGTCATGTCACATGAATTTATTCACAAGCATATTTCACCATACAAAAAATGAACAATGTATAAAAATAGTATTACATATAATGCATTGTACAGTATAAGAAATAATAGGGACCTTTATAAATGTAATGGTGTGTTTAGCCAAATCATGTTTAGGAATTCCTCTGGAAATTGTCGTTTTGGATCTGGAATACTAATGACGATAATTTGAAACTAAGAATCATTTACTCGGGGATATGTGTTGACATAGGTTCTTATAAAAGCACCTTTGATCATTTAGGTGGAATTTGCTCCATTCTCTTTTGATTGCAAGTCGAAATATTTTCATTTCTTAAGAGAGACCACCAATCTATATGGTCCTTAAATTCCTAAAGTTGAATAGTTTTAGTTTGCACTCTCTCTCTCTCTCTCTGTGTATATATATATATATATATATATATATATATATATATATATATATATATATATATGTACACATAAAAACATGAAGTATCAGCAGTGAGTCAAATGAAATGTAGCAGATGATAGAGAAGGAATGCCTACTGCATCCCCTATTTGGAGAGTTGTGTAGAGTGTACCGCAGCGGAGACAGATGATGAGAACAACAAGGCCCCCTAGTGGCCAGTCATCACACTAAATAACTTCAAAGGTGTAAGCCACATCTCTCAAACACCTCGAAGAAGTCACTTCTGCACACTACGTACTTCTTAGATGCCTAGAGTGTGACAAAACATGCATTCTCAGACAAAAAAGTTCATTTAGGTGTCAAATAAAAAGAGCTTTAAAGAAATTGTCAGATGAACTTTATTCATGCATATCCAAGGTGTGATCAAAATACAATTGCAGGCATTTGCCAAATATGTAATGAAATGTTAACATCAATCATTTGGAACTCTACGGATGAAAAGGTTAATTGTCAGAATAGTTAGTTTTGTTATTCTGAGCACAAAATTCAACACCCCTCAATCTTAATGTAGAACCCTAAGCATGAATAGGTAAATGTTCAGAATAATTTGTCGCACAGAGCATCAAAATGTTAACATTACTCAATTGGAAGTTACGACTCAAATTGCTTAACAATCAGAATACTCTGTTTCAAATCTTTAAAGTACTCTGTTCTTCTGAGCACCAACATGTTAACAACACTAAATGTTTTGAGTACAAAGTTGTTCAGAGCACCAACATGTTAAAATCACTAAATGTTTTGAGTATTAAATTGTTCAGAGCACCAAAATGTTAACATCACCAAATATTCTGAACAGTAACCTATACAGAGCACCAAAATGTTGACATCACTAAATGTATTAAGTACTAAGTTGTTTAGAGCACCAAAATGTTCACATCACTAAATGTTTGGAAAACAAAGTTGTTTAGAGCACCAAAATGTTTTGAATAGTAAGCTGTTTAGAGCACCAAAATGTTAACATCCCTTCATGTTTTGAAAACTAAGTTGTTCAGAGCAGCAAAATGTTAACATTGCTCTTTTGAACTCTGGGCATAAAAAGGTCGTAGCACTCCGTTCTTTGGAGCAGCAAAATGTTAGCATCGCTAAATATTTTGAGTTCTATGTCGCTCAGAGCTTCAAAATGTTAACATTGCTCTTTGAAACTCCGGGCATGAAAAGGTCAAAACTCGTAGCACTTTGTTCTTCGGAGCAGCAAAATGTTAACATTGCTCTTTGGAACTCTGGGCATAAAAAGGTCTATGCTCGTAGCACTGTGTTCTTCAGAGCAGCAAAATGTTAACATTGCTCAAGAGGAACTCTGGGCATGAAAAGGTCTATGATCGTAGCACTTTTTCTTTGGAGCAGCAAAATGTTAGCATCGCTCAAACACCTTGTACAAGTCAGGCAGGTTGGCGATCTGAAGCAGACTCGCGTCATTGGCTAGTTTTTTATGCGGGAGAAGCGTGTTTCGGAATGCTGGGTAGATGGTGTGTTCAACGGTCCATCGCCATTTATCTTGATCATCGCTGCTTAGATCCTGGGAATCTGTCTTCTGAAATGATAGGCAATATAATATTTTCAATATAATCTTTAAAAAGAAAAAAATAATAACTTCTTTTCAATATAATCTTGTCTTCTGATATTATAGGCAATATAATATTTTCCAAATAATCTTGTCTTCTGAAATTAAAGGCGATATAGTAATTATAATATAATTTTGTCTTCTGAAATGATAGGCAACATAATATTTTTCAATATAATCTTATCTTTTGAAATGACAGACAATATAATATTTTTCAATATAATCTTATCTTCTGAAATGATAGGCAATATACTATTTTCAATATAAGTCTTCTGAAATGATAGGCAATATAATATTTTCAATATAATCTTGTCCTCTGAAATTATAGGCAATATACTATTTTCAATATAATCTTATCTTCTGAAATGATAGGCAATACTATATTTTTCGATATAATCTTATCTTCTGAAATGATAGGCAATATAATATTTTCAATATGTCTTCTGAAATGATAGGCAATATATTATTTTCAATATAATCTTGTCTTCTGAAATGATAGGCAATATAATATTTTCAATATAATCTTCTTCTGAAATGATAGGCAATATAATAGTTTCAATATAATCTAATCTTCTGAAAAGATAGGCAATATAATATTTTAATAAGTTTTCATCCATATTTAAACATTTAATTTTTTTTTTAAATATCCTTTTTTAAGTATTTTTTTTAATTACTCCAATTTTGTTTAAATTCATTCAATATAGTTTTTTTGATTTAATAATTATTCTGTTGCTTTCTTATTATTTCAAAACTCTAAAACTCTAAAAAAATATTTTTATAATTCATATACATTTTTTACAAGCAATTTTCAAACAATTCTTTAGTAATCTATCATTATAAAAATTTCCAAATTTGTAACCATTCATATTTTTGAATCTTACTTACTTTTTAACTTTTTAAATGTTTTTCTATTCCAACTTTTCCGTTTTCATCAATATATTTATACCCAATGTAGAAACGTGAAAAAATATCTTACATACGTTCTCTATTTCAGGGATCATTGTGATACTGATAATATAAGTTCCTGTGTAATTTCTTAATCTAAATCATCAAAATTATTTACATCCCCAATTCCGACCCCACCCCTACCCCCCCCCCCCCCCACAACAAAAAGAAATCCTGTACTTGTCAATTGTTTACATTTTAGTACGAGCACTGGAGTGATCTGATCATAAAGGGGTTAAACTAACCTCTTGACTGCCACTACTGTCGTAGAAATTTGTCTTCATGGCGTAAAACTCTGCCGCTTCTCTTGCAAACGTGTCAAAACATTCCTTCTCCGAGTCCCAGTCCACCTGGAGATAGATGGGAGGTCATGAAAACAAGCACTGCAAAACTGCCATGAAAACAGCTTAACCCTTCCAATGCTGAGGCTACTTTCGTCCAAAGCACAAGGATGCAAAGATTTTTGAAAGCATTATGGGCGTGCGGACCTCGGAGCAGTGCCAAAATGGTTGCCAGTTTAGACGATGTAAGCGATAGACTGAGATCGCATAATTAAATTCATTTTGAATGTTTTCTTTTACACGAAATTGAATTTTTTTATATAGAAATTCTGGTATTCTAATTTTCTAAATTTGCTCAAAAATCGATCGGCGATTCCGTAAGATCAAAAATCGACTTCGACTGGCCTAAGCATCATTTAATATGTGTGTGATGCTCATGAACTACTCACAAGCAGGGAAAAAGAAAGCAAAAGGAAAATTGTATAAATTTAGAGATATCCTTTACCTCAGTGGCCAGTCTCAGTATAAAGAGAGGCAGGCCTTCCAGTGCAGGGACATACTTCTCCAATAGCAATGGTAAGGTGCGTAAATTCCCATCCTAAAAAAAGAGAGGAAAAATTACATTATAATTTTGACCCATCCATGCCTGCAGGTCTACATGAAGAATGTCGGCTGGACCTGTTATACTTTTGAAAATAACTTCAGAAGAAAGCATTAATTTGTTCACTATATGAAGGAGAGTTGTAGGTAAAATTTTAAAGAACAACTCTCCTTCCAATATTTTCCAACCAACGCTTTCGTTAGAGAGATAGCTTGAAAATAATCAGGCGGTTTAGGCTGCTCCAGGCATGTATGGGTTAATACTCACAGCGGCCAAAAGCAACCAAACAGGTTGGAGATAATCTATTAATAGACTAAAATGGCGGCTCCCAGTACCTCCATTTCTTGTGTGTTGGGATGTATTTAAACAGCAATATACTTCTTGTATGAAGGTTGGCAGTGATGGGGACTTGGATTTAAAGGGGCCCTAAAGGCTCACAAACATATCAGCTTATATGAAAGTTATACACTTCAAGAACAGGATGCTACCATTCTTTTTCTCTCAGTGATCCCGTGAGGGGAGATTTTTGCGTATTGTCATCCTCCTAGACAGCCTCTGCCAGCCACTGGGTGCGGCCATGTTTTTCAAGTGCTATCAGCTGTGACACAGATGGGTGGCAGGGACCACATCCTGTCTCCAAGCTACCTCTGGGCAGTGTATCTAACAGCAGTGCTCCTGACAAGAGCTCTCTGCACAAGTTGCATAAAAACGTATATATCAAACAAGAAAATGGTGAAATCATGTGCAGCAATTGGCTGTAAAAAAAGACACGGTAGTGGGGAAAGCTTTCATAGATTTCCTAGTAGTAAATTTAGACAAAAACAGTGGTTAGCATCCATGAAACTTTTAAACCCACCTGTCCTGAAGAATGCTTATGTATGTTCAGACCACTTCACTGACGAGGATTATGTCAGGAATCACACACTGCAGTCAGGATTACTTCAGAGTACAGTTAACAAAGTTCTGAAGAGGGATGCTGTTTTAGAAGGTTTGGGTACTTGTGAAATAGGTGTGCATAATCTCTCACACTTCTTCAAAAAAAGAAACAGTCACAATTGATACACCTTTTATCATGCTCCATGGGACTCCTATTGAATCTAGTCTTACTTTCTTCAAGGATATAATATCTGGTAACCAATTTTCATAAATCTCTTATTTCAAGCAGAAGTGATCTTGCAATTTATCAATTTTGGGATTTATTTACTTTATTGGTATACATTTACTAGTCTCAACATGATTTACCTTCATTCAGTTGCTCAACGAATATAAGCACATGTGTATGCATTAAATGTTTAATATTAAGCCAGCATGAGAAGGGTAAATATCATTCCCTAACTTACAAAATTGAAACAGCTAAGGTTATAGTCAGTCATGACCCCATTTTCACTGGGAAGAAATACATTTCTAAATAGTACTGCAATATAGAGGAAGGTTGAAATCAAAATATCTCAAATTGCAAATGACCCTTTCTTTTATTTATGATAGAATAAATGACATTTTCATTTACTCATTACCAACCTTCTCTTAGTGACTTATGATTAATAATCATACTCTTCATTATTATGATCTGATGTACAGACTTTAGCAACCCTAACAGCTAACTTTCAGGGTGAATGGCAATTTTCATAGGTACCTCAACATGGTCTTTATTAATCCACTGAGAATAGACTGTGCAGGATTTTGTTAGTTGTGTTACAACTGAGGTTTTGTCTTATGTCTAGGTCCCTAGGGTAATAACAAAAGTAAGTAAAGGAAAGGGACACACAGGGTAATTGACCTTGTCCAATTGGCATTACACATCTAGACCCCATGGGACACAAGGTAGTAAACACAGGAAGTGACTAGCAGTACTGGGAACAGCAATCATCTTCATTTCCTTTAGTAATTGTGTACATATTCATGAAGATTATAGAAAAGAAATGTCAAGAATACCTTTGGAAGGGGCCTGATAATTTAAAGAAGGAAAGAAGTCTGACAGGTGCACCGCAACATGCTATTTAAGCGCCAGCCCTCTGTTTCCACATCTTGACCATCAAATTCATCAACACCTTGAACTATGTCCATATAATCCACCTGATCACCTTCAGCCACTCTTGGTTCAAAGTCGTAGGGATTTGCATACCTAAACATCTTGAATGTGCTTCAGAGCAGTGAAACATCTACCTCCTAGACAGAGCTACTGGCTTTATCTAATACACCTACTAAGCTGCTTGCCACCCATTTACATAGACTACAGCAGCATGAGTTGACTCAGATCCAAGATGGCGGCTGCCCTGCCTCAGTGTAGGTGCTATTCACTAATTGCAATTTGAGATTTCTCTCTGTGTGGAGCTCTAGGGCTTCTCTGTTTATGACAGATGTTGAGCTATGTTCATGAACTTTCATATAAACCTATGATGTGTTTTTCCCCAAGTTCCCCTTTAAGTTGAGAGTACTCTAATAAACTATTTGGGCCTACGTTTCATTTATGGACTAGTTGTCCTTTAATGATGAAATATAGAACACAATATGTTATTTTCTTATTTCTATCCTTTCTAAATTTAGAAAGGTTTCTAGTTAACTACAATATACCTGCTGACCAAAGTACTTTAAAGAACTTATTCTATATTTTCCTAACCCTAAAGTTAATTCTTTAATGCTTACACAGATCAGTGACATATAAAACAGTGACCTTTAATCTATATCTCTGCACAGACTAAGATAAAATGGTCTGAATGTGATAAAAACCAAAGAAAAATGAGAAGTTACTCAGTATTCATGTATTGGAAATATTGATATTCATGCATCATCATGCAAAACAAAAATAGAGAAAATCCAGGGCACTGAATTTAAACAAAAAAAAAAGAAAAAAAGAAAAGAAAAAAGAAAATGAAAAATGAAAAAAAAAAGAAATAGAAAGAAAAGTTGATTACTACCTTATCAACTTCCATAGAGAAGTAGTCTTCCAGGAGCTCAGTTTTGGACTTAAGGAAGTCAACAATATATTCGGCCAGATCTGGTTTTGGGCCGTCAGCCTCAGACCAGCCGCTCTCAGGACTGTCCAGTGCCAACATGGCCAGCTCATAAATTGGAGCAGGCTCCTGAAAATAAAAACAAGATAGACGCCAGTGGCGTCAAGAGGTTGATTCCTTGTATGTCTTTTTGTAGTTAATCATTTGCAATTTTTTGTTTTTTTTTAATATTTTGCTATTTTGAAATTTTTCTGATTTTTGTGTTTTTTCGTTAGTGGTTACAGTGGTTTTACTTTTTCTGTTGGATTGACTTATTTAAGTGTTATGTATATTTGGTCGTGATCTGAGTAATACGTTTTGATGACACCTGTTGAATGGTATTCTGTAAGGTTGGTGTGAATGTGATCTATTATGGTGTTTTGTTTTGTTGTTGGGTTGTTTATGAGTTGGTTTGTTCCTATACATTTGCAAATTTTCTCTGTGGTATTTATGTGTTTGTTTTGTATGTTAATGTTAAAGTCACCCATAAGTATTTTTTGATGTTTTATTGTTGGTGGTGATATTGCTGTGAGGTCATGAATGAAGGTTGCAATGGATGTGTTCGGGTAGCGGTATATACATGTTAGGTATGTGTTTGTTTTAAAACATTTTCCTTTTTCCTTAAATTCTTTATCTTTTTATCATACCTAATAGTGCCAAAAAATACATCTGAAACACATATCCTTCAATTTTTTCATAAGAATTCTAAAGCCCTCCCCCAAATATTTCCCAAAATTATAACCCACTTCTAGCTATCCAAGAAACTATGACAAACCCACCATCACTCATCCAGTAGATCACCAAACATGAATGGGAAAAGCCCACATCCTGCACTGCAAATGAGAGTCAACAAAACCCCACCAATAGCATGCTTGCCACAACTTACCTGCTGCTGCCTGAAGAACATTAGTCCGTGACTTACCTTTACATGAAAATGACCAAACACTGCCTGAGTGCAAACATGCACAAGGATCAATCTTATGGTCCCTTAAGGGGCATATGTTCCTGGATTATGTGATTTTGCTACCTGATGATGAACTATAAGAGCCAAGCTTGTGAATGGACATTAAATATCAGCTTAGAACATTTTAAAAAAAATTCAACTTTCTTGAACTTCTTTATCTTTTTATCATACCTAATAGTGCCAAAAAATACATCAGAAACACAAACTATTCAATTTTTTCCCTGGAAAAATGCTCCAAAACCCCCAAACCTGGACAGTTAAAACATTTCCCTTCCACTGAAATTCTTTATCTTTTTATCATACCTAATAGTGCCAAAAAATACATCTGAAACACATATCCCTCAATTTTTTCAAAAGAATTCTATCTAAAACCCTCCCTCAAATATTTTCGAAAATTATAACCCACTCCTAGCTATCCAAGAAACTATGGCAAACTCACCACCACTAATCCAGTAGATCACCAAACATGAATGGGAAAAGCCTACAACCTGCACTGCAAATGACAGCCAACAAAACCCCACCAGCAGCATGCTTGCCACAACTAACATGCTGCTGCCTGAAGAACTTTAGTCCGTGACTTACCTTTACATGAAAATGGCCAAACACTGCCTGAATGCAAACATGCACAAATATCAACCATATGGCCCCTTAAGGGACATATGCCCCTGGCCATGATCTTCCGCCACTAAAGCAGGTCCAGCACTACCAGAAACCCAATATGCATGCAATAACTATGTACTTAAACCTAAAATAGACTGATACACACTTGTAATGCTGCTGATGATACTTACAGACTTTTTAATCAAAAACCAAGTTTGTGAATAGACATCAATATCAGTTTGGAGCAATTTAAAACATTTTCCTTTTATTTGAACTTCTTTATCTTTTTATCACACCTAATAGTGCCAAAACATACATCTGAAACACATATCTTCCAAACTTTTCATAAGATTTCTATCTAAATCCGCACTTAAAAAAACTTCCCTATTTTTGAACTTCTTTATCTTTTTATCACACCTAATAGTGCCAAAAAATACAACTATAAGAGCCAGTTTGTGAATGTACATTAAATATCAGTCTAGAACATTTTCAAAAAAAATTCCCATTCTTTGAACTTCTTTATCTTTCTATCATACCTAATAGTGTTAAAAAATACATCAGAAACACAAACTTTGTAATTTTCCCTTTATTTTGATAAGTATTTTCGTTTGTTTTGCATCTTGGGTGATACAAATGCAGGGAGATGCTGCCTGGGCCCGAGCACTGGGTTGAAGGGGTATGGGACCGGCATCGGCATCATAGGGTAGAAGCCTGCATACTTCAGGTCTGCTACTTCACTCATGTTGAGAAGAGTTTCTAGGGACAGAACTGCAGGCAGCACTAAACATCAGGTAGACTGAAGGTACATCAGAGAAATTCAATACACCATGCAACCTGAAAAAATAATCATACATACCATCAAAGCAACACAAAAATATCAACACAAAACATATCTCACCAAATGCAATCTTATATTTACACACCGACACAATATCTTCTTTAAACAGTAATTGTTTTGTTTGAGGGACAGTGAAGATTTGCATGGTTTCTATATTTTGTGGATGTGTTTTTATAAACTTGTATATTGAGTGATAGTTTTGTATTGATACTTTTGTATTTATTTCAATTTAATGTATGCTTACTATTTTGGGTTGTCAGGTGAATCAAGTTCCTATGATGCTCTTTGGTGTAGATAGAACACATTTCAACCAACCCAATTCTACAAATAGAAAGAACCTGAAATATCTAAGTTGCCCAATACGCCAGTTTTTATAAGAGCCAGTACTATACTTCTTGCGCATACATGACCCATACTAGACCTATTACAGTCCAGCACTACCTGAAACCCAATATGCATGCAATAAATATGTACTTAAACCTGAAACAGACTGATACACACTTGTAATGCTGCTGATGATACTTACAGACTTTTTAATCAAAAACCAAGTTTGTGAATAGACATTAATATCAGTTTGGAGCAATTTAAAACAATTTCCTTTTATTTGAACTTCTTTATCTTTTTATCACACCTAATAGTGCCAAAAAATACATCTGAAACACATATCTTCCAAACTTTTCATAAGATTTCTATCTAAATCCGCACTTAAAAAAACTTCCCTATTTTTGAATTTCTTTATCTTTTTATCACACCTAATAGTGCCAAGAAATACAACTATAAGAGCCAGTTTGTGAATGTACATTAAATATCAGTCTAGAACAATTTCAAAAAAAATTCCCATTCTTTGAACTTCTTTATCTTTCTATCATACCTAATAGTGTTAAAAAATACATCAGAAACACAAACTTTGTAATTTTCCCTTTATTTTGATAAGTATTTTCGTTTGTTTTGCATCTTGGGTGATACAAATGCAGGGAGATGCTGCCTGGGCCCGAGCACTGGGTTGAAGGGGTATGGGACCGGCATCGGCATCATAGGGTAGAAGCCTGCATACTTCAGGTCTGCTACTTCACTCATGTTGAGAAGAGTTTCTAGGGACAGAACTGCAGGCAGCACTAAACATCAGGTAGACTGAAGGTACATCAGAGAAATTCAATACACCATGCAACCTGAAAAAATAATCATACATACCATCAAAGCAACACAAAAATATCAACACAAAACATATCTCACCAAATGCAATCTTATATTTACACACCGACACAATATCTTCTTTAAACAGTAATTGTTTTGTTTGAGGGACAGTGAAGATTTGCATGGTTTCTATATTTTGTGGATGTGTTTTTATAAACTTGTATATTGAGTGATAGTTTTGTATTGATACTTTTGTATTTATTTCAATTTAATGTATGCTTACTATTTTGGGTTGTCAGGTGAATCAAGTTCCTATGATGCTCTTTGGTGTAGATAGAACACATTTCAACCAACCCAATTCTACAAATAGAAAGAACCTGAAATATCTAAGTTGCCCAATACGCCAGTTTTTATAAGAGCCAGTACTATACTTCTTGCGCATACATGACCCATACTAGACCTATTACAGTCCAGCACTACCTGAAACCCAATATGCATGCAATAAATATGTACTTAAACCTGAAACAGACTGATACACACTTGTAATGCTGCTGATGATACTTACAGACTTTTTAATCAAAAACCAAGTTTGTGAATAGACATTAATATCAGTTTGGAGCAATTTAAAACAATTTCCTTTTATTTGAACTTCTTTATCTTTTTATCACACCTAATAGTGCCAAAAAATACATCTGAAACACATATCTTCCAAACTTTTCATAAGATTTCTATCTAAATCCGCACTTAAAAAAACTTCCCTATTTTTGAATTTCTTTATCTTTTTATCACACCTAATAGTGCCAAGAAATACAACTATAAGAGCCAGTTTGTGAATGTACATTAAATATCAGTCTAGAACAATTTCAAAAAAAATTCCCATTCTTTGAACTTCTTTATCTTTCTATCATACCTAATAGTGTTAAAAAATACATCAGAAACACAAACTTTGTAATTTTCCCTTTATTTTGATCAGTATTTTCGTTTGTTTTGCATCTTGGGCGATACAAATGCAGGGAGATGCTGCCTGGGCCCGAGCACTGGGTTGAAGGGGTATGGGACCGGCATCGGCATCATAGGGTAGAAGCCTGCATACTTCAGGTCTGCTACTTCACTCATGTTGAGAAGAGTTTCTAGGGACAGAACTGCAGGCAGCACTAAACATCAGGTAGACTGAAGGTACATCAGAGAAATTCAATACACCATGCAACCTGAAAAAATAATCATACATACCATCAAAGCAACACAAAAATATCAACACAAAACATATCTCACCAAATGCAATCTTATATTATCACACCGACACAGTATCTTCTTTAAACAGTAATTGTTTTGTTTGAGGGACAGTGAAGATTTGCATGGTTTCTATATTTTGTGGATGTGTTTTTATAAAATTGTATATTGAGTGATAGTTTTGTATTGATACTTTTGTATTTATTTCAATTTAATGTATGCTTACTATTTTGGGTTGTCAGGTGAATCAAGTTCCTATGATGCTCTTTGGTGTAGATGCAGTATGATGTCGAAGCCAGTTTCTATGAGTGCTGCCTGCAGTTATGTCCCTTGACACCCTTCTCACCATGAGTGAAAATGCAATCCTGAAGTATGCAGACCATTAACCCTGCCATCCCATGCATTCGCATTACTTGCTCTTTGGGCTTATAAGTTTGTGACCAATAAACTATAACAGTACACACTTTTCCTGTCACCCAAAACAATTAAAATCATATCTTTATCTAAAATACAACAACAGTGAGAACGGAAGGGATGGCAGGGTTAAAGGTCTGCTAACTTCAGGACTGCATACTACACTCATGGTGAGAAGGGTATATATACTGACTGCTGAAATCGCGATAAAAATATTTACTTCTTCCGTTTTTTTCAAAGTTGTTTTTTTACGATTGTGGGGAACAAAAAAAATCCACAAATGGGCAGGATGGATTATTTAGAGTCTGTTTTCTTGAAGTTGAAACTTTTTTTCCGGTTTTAGTGGCGAAATTAATAAGTAAATTTAGAATTTCGCCAGGGTTCCTAAATCAACATTCCAAAAAGCCGTTTTTGCCGTTTTTTTCCGAAGTCGCCAATTTTTTTCAAAAATTACAAATATAACCAACAAGTTATGATAATAGGGTAAAAGCCCTATTTGTTGCGAACACTTTGATGGGTCATTTGTAAATTTTGACCCAGAAACGGCGACGTGACAATTTATCGAAAAAAGTATGTTTTTTGTGTGAAATGCACACAATGCATATCAATGCCGGAACCTCGCTAATGTCAAAAAAATCAACTTCCGGTTGTAGCGAAAAGCTATTTTTTCGCTTCCAACCTGAAGTTGAATTAAAAAAATGATTAAATCAGATAGATGAGGATCTCATCTATCCAGGTAGGTAGTCATATTGTGATCGGGGGGTGATAGCTTGATGAAATTGACAGGAATCGGCGAGGTACCATTGAGAATGTACTCATCGCCATGGTCAACACGCCACCATCGATGCGTGTTGACAAATATCTCAAAATATTTTCGATTTTCCGAAACCAAAAGAATTAATCTTAATAATATAGATACTTGGCTTGTTAATTCTTTTGGTTTCAGAATTTTAGAGTTAGAGATGGCCACAAACGAAAGCTTTGAAATCGGGGTGCAAATTTCGTCAAACCCGATATTCAAAATGGCGGACCGTAACCTCGCCAATGTAAAAAATACGTGAATGAACACGTAAGTAAAATAGTACAAAGAGGGATACAAATAGCCGCTCATTGGTTAATAAACCGCGGGAAAGAGTACCACGTGGTGTGACGGTGAGGCAGTGAGACCGCTCATTGGATAATTCACCAGAGACAAACCACGTGGTGCTGCTCGCTAATGTCAAAAAAATCAACTTCCGGTTGTAGCGAAAAGCTATTTTTTCGCTTCCAACCTGAAGTTGAATTAAAAAAATGATTGAATCAGATAGATGAGGATCTCATCTATCCAGGTAGGTAGTCATATTGTGATCGGGGGGTGATAGCTTGATGAAATTGACAGGAATCGGCGAGGTACCATTGAGAATGTACTCATCGCCATGGTCAACACGCCACCATCGATGCGTGTTGACAAATATCTCAAAATATTTTCGATTTTCCGAAACCAAAAGAATTAATCTTAATAATATAGATACTTGGCTTGTTAATTCTTTTGGTTTCAGAATTTTAGAGTTAGAGATGGCCACAAACGAAAGCTTTGAAATCGGGGTGCAAATTTCGTCAAACCCGATATTCAAAATGGCGGACCGTAACCTCGCCAATGTAAAAAATACGTGAATGAACACGTAAGTAAAATAGTACAAAGAGGGATACAAATAGCCGCTCATTGGTTAATAAACCGCGGGAAAGAGTACCACGTGGTGTGACGGTGAGGCAGTGAGACCGCTCATTGGATAATTCACCAGAGACAAACCACGTGGACCTCGCTAATGTCAAAAAAATCAACTTCCGGTTGTAGCGAAAAGCTATTTTTTCGCTTCCAACCTGAAGTTGAATTTAAAAAATGATTGAATCAGATAGATGAGGATCTCATCTATCCAGGTAGGTAGTCATATTGTGATCGGGGGGTGATAGCTTGATGAAATTGACAGGAATCGGCGAGGTACCATTGAAAATGTACTCATCGCCATGGTCAACACGCCATCATCGATGCGTGTTGACAAATATCTCAAAATATTTTCGATTTTCCGAAACCAAAAGAATTAATCTTAATAATATAGATACTTGGCTTGTTAATTCTTTTGGTTTCAGAATTTTAGAGTTAGAGATGGCCACAAACGAAAGCTTTGAAATCGGGGTGCAAATTTCGTCAAACCCGATATTCAAAATGGCGGACCGTAACCTCGCCAATGTAAAAAATACGTGAATGAACACGTAAGTAAAATAGTACAAAGAGGGATACAAATAGCCGCTCATTGGTTAATAAACCGCGGGAAAGAGTACCACGTGGTGTGACGGTGAGGCAGTGAGACCGCTCATTGGATAATTCACCAGAGACAAACCACGTGGTGCTGGGAAACCCCAACACGCACCGTCACGTGATTAGCCAATCGCATTAAATATGCAGAAAACCCACGCATGCGCATCCAACGGCCGCCCCACCAGACGCGCTACAGAAGCGTATTAGAGTGAAGAAAACATAAAGTATAAACACGTAAAAATCCACCAAAAAAAAACTAGGCAACCCACAGAAAAAATGAAACAAACATTATAAACTACACACTCAACTCTAACAGAAACAATAAACAAAACGACCCCACCACACCCCACTCTCCAGATCATGTGGCTAGAATTTTCCAAAACAGCCATGTAAGACAACATAGGGAAAATGCATCAACCAGCTCCCAGGACCCCCCCCGGAATGTAAGACAACAAAAGCGAAATGAATAAAGGTTGACCTTTGTAGGTCAACCTCTAAAAAGTGATAAATCATCATGAAATAAAATGTGAAATGACAATCATTTCAGAATTTTCATGATACTATACAGCATTGACATTTCCTGAACTGCTTTCAAAGTAATCTAATTTCATGAAATAAAATGCTTAATTACAATCATTTCAAATTTTTTATGACACAATACAACAGTGACATTTCCTTAGCAGCTTTCAAATTGACGTAATTTCCTGAAATGAAATTTTCATGAATGACAATCGTGTCTAGGTGTAATTTGGACAACCAACCCCCCCCCCCCCCCCCCAAAAAAAAAATTAGGACACTGAAATCTTTTTGAGATAGCAAATAATTTTGAAATGTTCACTTCAATGTGAATGCTAGGACATTACTTAAAGGCATTATTCAGTTTCTTAATAAAATGTACCTTTATGGTTGTAAAGAAGTTATGGTCTCCCTCAGAAAATTGGATGCCCCAAAATTTTATGATTCCCAATTTTTTTGGGCACCCATTTCAAAATCCTGAATGAGACTATGTTAGCCTGGTTCTCATGCTGAGTTAAGTATATAATGCGGTCATGTTGTACTTTGCGACCTCAATTCTGGTACATACCGGAATTGTGCAATTCTAGTACGTACCAGAATTGTTTATCACATGTAGCAATTCTAGAACGTACCAGAATTGTGCAATTCCAGTATGTACCAGATTTGTACGGCTATACAATTCTGGTACACGTTTTCTTCCAGAATTGTTACTACAATTCTGGGACGTACCAGAATTGTCCAGGAATTATTTTCCTATCGCTTGCTTAATGACGCAGTAAGTTTCAAGTACTTTCCACTTTGCCGCTAATTGATTTCTTCAGGAACTACTCGATACATTACGACAAAGTATGTGACTAACGGTACTATTTAGCCGTCAGGTAAAAAATTCTCAGACAATTCTGGTACGCCCCAGTATTGCCTGAATCAACAATTCTGGTACACTTCTAATACCAGAATTGTTCTGACAATTCTGGTACGTTCTAGAATTGTTTGCAGGGAACAATTCTGGTACGTACTAGAATTGCAAAATTATCTCAACAATTCTGTAATGTACCAGAATTGAGGTCGCAAAGTACCACATGACCTATAATGCCCCCAACTCTATATATACTGGGTATTAAGTAGGTTTGATGTCTCTCTCAAACTATAGATGGCAGCACAGTTCCCATGAAGTTCAGTTACACACTACAGCTCAAGTGCGTCCCCCTTGAGGATTTATTCAGAACTAAAACTAGAGTGAAAGCAACTCAGGTTAGATAAGAGAAACTTCCAGATAACACAGACTTGTAGCAAGTCTAAGACTATGTATGTGACCCTGCAGTATAATCTATGGCCACTTAATCTTTACTTAATTGCGTATTTGGCCAATACAAAATTATGCGAAAAACCTTCAAAATAACTGAAACCTTGGCAAGTGGGTAACCATTTGAGAGTACTCAGCGAGAGCTTTCCAATGGATACCAATTTGCCAGGGTTTAGATGGTTTTCAAAAATCTTCGCATCCTTTTGCTTTGGACGTAAGTAGCCTTAGCATGGGAAGGGTTAATCTGGGAACACCCCCTGTGGTCCTGCCAGTGAGGAGTAGGAAGATCTGATCTCTGAGCTAGGTTTCTTCCTAATCTTGATAAAACATTAGATAAATAAAAACAAGTGGATATGAAACCAGCCAGTCAACCTGAACAGGCTAGCCTCAACCAATATCCCAAATGTCTTGCTCTGCGCATGCTCAGATGATGCTGGCGCACAGGTTTCTCTGTTATGTGAATGATACATGAGCCCTGATTGGTCCTTGTTCCCTCATGACCTCACGCTGATTGCCAGATCAGAAACTCCTGTTGTGTCCAGCCCTTCATTATAGCCCATATAGTAATTGGTCTCTCGCTACATATCCATTCTTTCCTTAATCTAAGACAAAACCCAGGAGGAAGAAATTGGCACCGGACCCGCACAACACATCAGAAATATTAACCCATCAATGCTTAAAGCTTCATCCAGAAATTGTCGTCTGGACCTATAATACTTTTGACAATAACTTAAGATTTGGGAATTATTTTACGAAATATTTGAAGGGGAGTTGTTGGTAATGTTCTGATCAACATTTCTCCTTCAAATATTTTGCCAATTGTGCTAAAACCTAAAAGATTTTTTCAAAATGGTCAGGCTGGTTTTGGCCGCTGCGTGCATTAATGGGTTTAGGTTCCTCATTTATTATGCATTCATCAGTCCATAACTATCCATTAGCAAACTTGCGCACTATCATGCCCACTCTCCCCGAGGAGCGAAGACAATTTTCTTCCAGCCGTAAATTGTGAACTGTTATTCCATGCAGTTCTGTAATATATGGAAATACATGAAGGTGACCTATAAATGCACCATTAGCTAAGTCCCATTAGGGTTATCTATTATTTTATATTGCACTAAAAATATAAACTTTTTTTTGTTTTTCTAACAGGCATGGACCATCATATTCTTAATACTTTCATTGATTGAAGATATGAAAATACAATATAATGTTACCAAGTTGTGGCATAAGAGCATAAGACAGGACTTAATGATTGAGTGTATATATATATATATATATATATATATATATATATATATATATATATATATATATATATATATATATATATATATATATATATATATATATATGTATATATATATATATATATATATGTATATATATATATATATATATATATACACATATATACACACACATTCAATATCAAAAGTATACTTACCGACAAACGTAGGATTCCAAAGTTTCCAAAGTCGTATAGAATAAGCTGGTAAAACAGCTCTTTACTGTAAGAAGAACAAAGCAAACAGCACTCAGTATTGTATCACAAACTCTTACTGACCTAGTAGTTTACTAAGTAATAACATTATATATTAACAATGATATAAAACCAATTATATATAATACAATGATATGATATCCAGACATAGTTTCAAATTTGAAGAACTTGTCTCCTTAAAATTATATACAAAACAAACCTTCTGAAAAAACACACTTTTAGGATGACTGACACATGACTTCTGAAGGTGGTGGTTTTTACTAAAACATGAAATATAATGCATTTATCACCTTGAGAAAATTAGGTACTCTTTCCAAAAATCATGCATGCACCTGTGGCACCACCACAAACCATTTTTTCAAGCCTGTAGATCTACTTGACGAGTGTCGTCTGGACCTGTCATACGTTTGCAAATAACTTAAGAATGATGCATAAATTTGCAAAATATTTGAAGGAGAATTGAGAGATAGAGTTCTATTGAACTTCTCCAGCAAAATTTTTCTGAATATACCAAAACAGGGGTGTCCAAATATTTCAGTCCCGGAGCACAGTCAATACGTACCGGAGCACAGCAATTTTTGGTGATCGAGGTTCAATAATTTAGCTATTGATATTGTCACTGGGTAGCCCTACCATATTAGCCCTTATTGCAATGGTTAAGACCAAGACCAATCATTAGACAGTATTACTTAGTGGAGTTCACTAGTTTATAAATACAATCTACATCAAAAATAATTCAAGTGAAATATGTGATAGGCTCAATAGGTCATAATTTGTGAAAAATTCCAAGTTAAACAGTGCTTAGAACTGTTGGCTTGTCCCACATTTTGAAGGTCCTGTCGCACACTGGTGCGACAATGCGACAGTTGGACACCCCTGCAAAATAGTCAGGCGGTTAAAGCTGCTACAGGCATGAATGGGTTAATACTCACAGTGGCCTAATCAAAGGCAACCTAAAAATTTTCACAAAAAATCTCTTAACCATAATCATAGTTATGAAAACATTTGATAGACAAATATCAATTAGAACACCATCAACAACTCTCCTTCAGATATAAAAATATTTAAAAGCATTTTTGAGTCCAAAGTTATTGCCAATAAGCATTTAAAAAAAATATACTGCAAAACCCTTTATTACCACGCACATTTTTATTCATGCAACAGTCGTCTGAATCTAATGGCGGCCAATAAATTACACGCATCAACTGTATCGATGGTAGATGTGGTATTGTTATGCTATTTTGAACTTATATCAGCGTCAGTAATATACACAGTATCATCACCTGCATCTTTGATACTTTTTACATTTGCTTGGAAATAAAGAATGTTTTTCAAAAATATTTGAAGGATAGTTGTTGGTAGTGTTCTAATAAAGATTTATCTTTCAAATAGTTTGCCAATTATGCTTTGGCCAGAAAGTTTTCATCAAAATTATTAGGCTGCTTAAGGTTGCTGTGAGCAATAGTCGATAAAGTTATTCTCAAATGCTTCAGATATCAAGCTTATATTTTCCAAGGGGATTGATTTGATTTTATAAGGTGAAGGGCCTTACTATATTGGAAGTACACTCCTCTCACTAGGAACAACCCGAGGATGTGAACACCTACTAATGTGAACACTTCAGGGCTCGAAATAAGGGGGTGCCAGGAGCCCAGGGCTCCCTAATGAATTCTCCTGTGGCTCCCTCAATTATTTGCAGGGAGCCCAAAGATGTATTGTTTTCTATACAGAACACCTTTAGGTAGCTTGTGGAGATGCAGCTGGGCTCCCTGGAAAAAAGCTTTACTTCGAGCCCTGTACTTTTTGCCCTGGTACCAGAGTGTTCACATCTCCGGGGTTCTAATAAAAAAGCATTGGTTTGAAAAATATCCTTTATATGAAACTTTGAATACCAAGGAATCCTTAAGATATAATTTTTGATAGGAAAATACCAGGATTTCCTAGGAAATCTAAGTCACATTTGGTATGCAATAAATCTCAATTCCCAACCGATCCCTTCAAAAATATCATGATCCTCCGATCCTTTATTTCTAAGTTATTCTCAAAATTATCACACATCCAACTCATGTTACATAAAAGCTGCGGCAAAGTTGACAGTCATAGCTGGAAATTAACAAATAACTACCAATATCGTCTCCAAATGACTAACATTATCAATAGGAATCTGGATGAGAAAAAATATTATTGTGATTTGATTCATAAAATGGGATGGTAATTTTGGATTCTAGTGTCTATGAATCACACAGCCAGAGGCTAAATTTGACATAAGATCAATCCAAATGTTTTACTTTACCCATCTCACATGCTAAGAACTGCCCCAGGGTGGTAAGGCCTAAAAAAAGAAGTTGTTTGTTTCCTGTAACCCTACCCTAACAAGTTTTTATTCAAAAAAATCCCTACCCTAAAGTTTTTCCTCCCTCCCAACTCCCAATCAACGTAAAAAAAATTCGACCAAAAAAATAATGCAAAAAAGATTTTTTACCGACCTACCTACCCTATTTTTTTTCGGACCGTTACAGGAAACAAACAATTTCTTTTTTTTAAGGCCTAAACAGTGGACAAAGTAGCTCAGGTGGTTAGGTGTCGCACTAGTAATCAGTAAGTCGCTGGTTCAATTCCCAGCCGGAGCACTTTGGTCTGTTCCTGGGCAAGACAGTTTATTCCATATTGCCTCAGTCTACCCAGCTGCAAAATGGGTACCTAGCATTAATAAGGCAGTGCTTAGAGCTTGTGCGCTATATGCTGCCAACTGCTCTGTAATATCCCTTTGGGGGATTAAAATGGTTTCCGTGTGTACAGGCCTGCTAGCTAGGGGAGGAAGGTCATGTGAGCGCTTTGGTGGATACAAGACTATAAACCGAATACCTTTACCTTTAAACAGACCATAAGGTGTTGTAGACGCCTGACCGCGGTCTCTCACCACTGTACGGGTTAAAATCCTTCTCAGGACATTTGAGAAAGTTGCTAGTGACTTGAGTACAATGTATTTTGCTCTCAGGATACACTCAGGTTTCGTCAGTCACTTAAAATGAACTAGTAACAACTTGGCCACAGTATGGCAGAAGAAGTGTCGATAAAGAAAATTCAAAAGCCCCATTAACCCTTTTATAAGGCTATTTTAGTCCAAAGCACAAGGCTGCAAAGATTTTCGAAAAAACATCTAAAACCTGTCATGTTGGTATTCATTGGATAGCTCTCGCTGAGTACTCTCAGATGAGTACCAATGTGCCAAGATTTCAGAAATTTTTCAGGTTTTTTGCATCATTTTGTATTGGCAAAATTAGCCACCAGCAGCAAAAGGGTTAACACCTTGGGTCCCTTAGTGTGAAGCTAACATGAAGTGCCTAAGCTTCTGCTGCCGACAGACAGTCCATCAATCTGTCTTTTTACACAAAATACATCACAAGCACTGCACTGAATTTTCTCCCTGAAGCATACGTATGGTCTAACTAATATGAAAACATCTTGATAGAAAGGCAAAACTTGACAGAGAAATATTTGGGCGAAAGTTATTTTTTCCTGCAGAGTTTAACCATTGTGAGTCCAAACTGAAACGTCTTATACATATGCCTGATGCCAAATTCTAATGGTGATCATTGGCCAAAATCCAGTACTGGGTTGTTCATGTTTGACGATTTTATAACATTTTGCTCCGCCATAGTCATGTGACATACCAAAATGAACCTTGAATCAAGCACAACATTCTGTCTGATTTTCTGAGCTTTGTAGGGGTCTTTTAGACTGGCAAGCCAAGTTCTCCTTTAACCCTTATGCTGTTGTTGGCTAATTTGGCCAATAAAAAATGATGCAAACAACATGAATAATGACTGAAACCCTGGCTCATAGGTACTCATCAAAAAATACTCAGCGACTGAGAGCTATCCAATCAATACCAATATGACAGGGTTTAGATGGTTTTTAAAAATCTTTGCGTCAGCCTCAGCATTGAAAGCGTTAAATGAATTTGATCATCTGGCATGCTTATATAATTGCATGGTTCTGATCTCTACACATGATTTTGTAATGATTAGATTATATCAAATACTAGGGTTGGGAATCGGTTGCAAATTCATGATTGATAATCAGTTACAGCCAATTGACCGATCGATTATCGATCATAATCAGTTCATCGCACTTTTGCAGTAATTGGGTACTAGATGTCTAGAGCCTAATAATAAGTGATAGTCTATGACAATTACTTGCTATTAGCACCTACCTTAACCTTGTTTTGAAGTGTTTTGGGGGCTTAGTTTCATAGCAAGAAAGCTGACAACATGTCTGTCATTTAGTTCTATATTATGCCACTAGGTGTCACCTTTTCCGATTATTATCGATTGCCAGTTTTGTATTCGATTAATCAGAATCGGAGACGTAAATGATTGATTATCGATTATAATCAATGATCGTCCCAACACTATCAAATACAATACAAGTGACCACAAATGCATATATAGTTGTGTGGCATTGGAAGGGTTAATGATAATAGATCAAATATTGCTGGAAGTGATGAATTAAGGCTAAGGTTGTTGAACCATGTGCACACTGCATATGCCAATGGGCTATACACACAGTTCATTAAGCTATAACCAATGCCAAATAATCAGCCAAATATACCAGCATTATACCTAATTTCCAGGTCTCAGATCAGGAGCCAGTTTTATGGTCTGTCACCCACACATTAGCTGCTGAATTTATAAACCCAATTCATGACTTCAGAACAAAAGACAGTTTCTGGGAAGTGTGCCAGCAACCCATGCACGCCTGAAGGGACCCGAAACTGCCCGACGATTTGGATGATATCTCTCTAACCAAAGCAATCTTCGAGAAATATTTGACGGAGAAATGTTGATGAAAATTGACATACAACTCTCCTTCAAATAATTTGCAAAATTTGTGATTTATTCCAAATTTATTTTTAAAAGTATCAAAAGTTCGTACTTCCTTGAAAGGGGGTTTCCAAACATGAATGGTGATGCAAGCGGTAAAGTCTGTAGCGGCCTTGGGGTGCAGATATACAGAAGATTACCAATACCCCTTCTAGCAAATTATTTCCTAACCTGTTACCCGCATGTGTGCCTAAGGGATACATATGTGTATATATATATATATATATATATATATATATATATATATATATATATATATATATATATATATATATATATATATATATATATATATATATATATATATGTATAAATTTATATATATATATATATATATATATATATATATATATATGTATATATATATATATATATGCAACCAAAAACTCTCCTTCAAATAAAGAATGAATGCAAGCTAAATTGCAATTCTTTTTTATCAAAAGTTTCGTAGATCCTGATGACACTTGTCAAGATTGATAATTAAGATCTTCCTGTGACGCAATCTGAATTCTATGAAGATGAATGGGTTGAAAAACAAACACCACATGTACCTAAGATTCCCAAACTAAGTTTTCAATTTACTGCACACCCTTCCTTCGTAATGACAATCAATACCTGTTTAGCCCTTCCATTTTACGCTGAGGCTACTTTCATCCAAATCACAAGGAAGCAAAACTTTGGTAAACCCTTCACACCCTGTCATGATGGTATTCATTGGATAGCTCTCGCTGAGTACTCTCAGATGAGTACCCATGTGCCAGGGTTTCAGTCATTTTTCAGGTTTTTTGCATCATTTTGCGTTGGCCAAATTCGCCACCAGCAGCAAAAGGGTTAACGCAGTCTCCATTCCACTGCTCTGCCCAGGAGACCATTTACCTCAATTTGCCTGTTGCTGATAAAGGATCATCCATCCCGCTGTGGCGCCACCTAGTGGCACTCACAAATTGACCCCTGACCTCTCCGCCGACCCCCCAATGACCTCCGATTTAAGCGCGCATGAGGCATCATATTTCACAAGACCTATGACACATACGTCATCCATGATACCCATCATCATAATTTTTGAAACTTATCAGTATTCTTTCAGTGCTACATTCATCATGTGATTTGAGGGCTGTAATGAAGAACTTAGATTTTAGCGTAATTCATCATCATACAGGAAGAAAAAAATCTACTTTTATTAGTGAAATGCCATCCATCAACCTTAGACCATTGCGTCCATTTCTTTAACCAAACGATTTAGTTCTCGCAGTGGCCAAAAGCAGTCTGATAATATCAGTGACATCTTATAGACAAAAGCATATTTGGGAAAAGAATTTAATGAGAAATGTTAAGCAGAACATTTCCAACAACTTTTCTCTTCCTCTTCTAGTTATTGTCAATAGCATCACAGATCCAGATGACAATTTTAAATGGGCGAGCTGATCTTCTGAACACTGAACACATTTTTATATAGATACAAATACCTAGAAGTATGCTAAAAATGCAAACAATATTAACAGGGAAATGGTTTTCAAATCATTAAATCCATGATAAATGATGCATGCCAATCTAACTTATTTCGGGCAAGTCAAATATTATGTCAGGCAAGAAAAAATCACTACTTTCAGGTTTTTTGCATCATTTTGCATTGCCCAAATTAACCACCAGCAGCATAAAGGTTGATAACGCTGCATTTCAAATAATGTGTCCTTCGCACACTTCTGGAGTCCCCATTTATTAAACTAAGCAGCATTATTTGGACATCTGATTCCCTATGCTAGAAAGTGACATGATAGGTTATCAACTAAAACCAGTATGCAATAATTAAAGTGCGCATCAAAGGCAGCTACCTGCCAAGAGCATCATTTTACATGAACAAATTAACAGAGTATGCAGTACTGAAATTCTATAAGGAAAACCTACCTTATTCGTGTGGAATTGAACTTGAATTTTACAAGGAAAACCTACCTTATTCGTGTGGAATTGAACTAGAATTTTACAAAAAAAAAACCTACCTTATTCGTGTGGAATTTAACTGGAATATTACAAGGTAAACCTTCCTTATTGGTGTGGAATTTAACTTGAATTTTACAAGGAAAACCTACCTTATTCGTGTGGAATTGAACTGGAATTTTACAAGGAAAACCTACCTTATTCGTGTGGAATTTAACTGGAATATTACAAGGTAAACCTTCCTTATTGGTGTGGAATTTAACTGGAATATTACAGGGTAAACCTATCTTATTCGTGTGGAATTGAACTGGAATTTTACAAGGAAAACCTACCTTATTCGTGTGGAATTGAACTGGAATTTTCAACTGGAATTTTACAAGGAAAACCTACCTTATTCGTGTGGTGTTTGTGAGGTAGAGCTTAGTTTGGTGTTGGAGCAGGGCATGCTCAGGACTCACGCAGCCTACAAATGTATGGTTCTGGAAGATATCACGCAAACCTGAAGGAGAAAGGTAAGTGTAATTGAATAAATGAAAAATAAATTCATGAAGCTTTTGCAAGAGTGGTTCTAGAAGATATCAGCAAGCGAGAAACAATAACAAGAAAGCAATGACAGGCATGAATGAAATTCATAAAACATTTAAAAAAAAAAAAAAAAAAAAAAAAATGAAGGGCATTATTGCAACAAATGAAAAATAAAGTCAGCCATCACAGAATCCTAGGCATTCTTGGATATACCAATGCATTGTATTGGATGAATCATATCAATATACTGAATCAAATTAACTCTGAACAACAATAGCCCTATCCAGGAGTACCTAGGAAAAACCACCAACTAACCCAAAGTCACTGGCTGCTTCCTCACATGCTTATATTTAGATTTGGAACATGTACCTATCACAACGAGAGGGCTAGTAGCTAGGCTATAGTCTACTAGGGTGAGTTTGAATTTCAATTATTCTCTCTTTTTCTGCCATATTTAGGCTTATTTGTGAAGAGGAAAATGGAGTATCTGATGAAAATCACTGCCTAACCTCAAGTCACTGGCAACTTTCTCACATGCCCACATTTGGATTCAAACCCAGGCTGTGGTGACAGACAGCTAGCAGTCAGTGTCAATGTCTTAGATCACTCAGCCATCAGGACAGGAGGAGAAATGTTTCATCAAGCCTCTCTCAAGTCACTGGCAACTTTCTCACATGCCACCATTGGGATCCAAACTCGAGCAGTGGTGATAGACAGCGAGCAATCAGTGACAACGCCTTAGGACCACTCAGCCATCACTCTTCCCACAAGTCACGAGCAACTTTCTCACATGCCACCATTGGGATCCAAACTCTAGCAGTGGTGATAGACAGCGAGCAATCAGTGACAATGCCTTAGGACCACTCAGCCATATACGCTTCCCTCAAGTCACTGGCAACTTTCTCACACGCCACCATTGGGATCCAAACTTGAGCATTGGTGATAGACAGTGAGCAATCAGTGGCAATGCCTTAGGACCACTCAGCCATCAGGCTTCCCTCAAGTCACTGGCAACTTTCTCACATGCCAACATTGTGATACAAACTCTAGCAGTGGTGATAGACAGCGAGCAATCAGTGGCAATGCCTTAGGACCACTCAACCATCAAGCTTCCCTCAAGTCACTGGCAACTTTCTCACATGCCACCATTGGGATACAAACTCGAGCGGTGGTGATAGACAGCGAGCAATCAGTGGCAACACCTTAACTTAACCCTTCCAATGGCGAATGATGAGGCTACTTCGGTCCAAAGCACGAGGAAGCAAAGATTTTTGAAAACAATCTACACCCTATATTGTTGGTATTCATTAGATAACCCTCATTGCATACTCTCAGATGAGTATTTAAGTGCCAGGGTTTCACTCATTTTTCAGGTTTTTTGCATCATTTTGTAAGTAAATATTCTCCCACTCTGAGGTGTGTTTTATGGTTAAGGATAAGTTGTCCTCAATGGTTTGTCTTCAATGGGGTTAAAGGTCAAACTATTGTAATTGTCCAATCAGATCCCTCAATATCAATCAAGGGGTCACTGCTGCTGGGTGAAAGGTAGACCTAACAATAGCGCGCGTGGATTTGAACAAGCGTCACGTTAGTGATGTGGCGCCAGTTTCTAGGGGAAACAACAATCTTGGCAAGCCTCGTCCCAAGACACAAAATCACTCACTCGTGCAAGATACCTCCTCTTTCCATCCACTCGTGATGGAACCTGTATATACACCAGCAGCTTAAGGGTTAAGACACTCCGCTATCAGAACAAAAGAGGAAATATTGCGTCTCAGCTTCCTGATTGGATATCACCGAGAAAGAACCGGTAACGATAGCCGATATGGAAAATGGCCGCCGGAGTCAGATTTGTGAGAATTTATGGGCACTGTGAAGATAATTGGGTTAATAAGATTGCTGTCTCCAGCACTGAGACACGGATGGCACTGCTTGTTGACATTTCACTGCACCTGATCAGCTTACAAACTTCAGTTGATCAATTACTGACTAGGCCAAAGAAAAAAATATTGTTCGTTTCCTGTAACGGTCTGAAAAAAATAGGGTAGGTAGGTCAGTCAAAAAAAACAAAAAAACTTTTGGGTAGGGATTTTTTTAATAAAAACTTGTTAGGGTAGGTTACAGGAAACAAACAACTTTTTCTTTTAGGCCTTAACCACCCTAGACATACCCCTTATGCTGCTGGTGGATAATTTTGCCAATACAAAATAATGCAAAAAAGCCAAAAAATGACTGAAACCCTGGCATATGGGTATCCATCTGAGAGAACTCACCGAGAGCTATCCAATGAATACCAACAAGACAGGGTTTAGATTGACATTTCGCTGCACCTGATCAGCTTACCAACTTCAGTGGATCAATTACTGATTAACCCTAGACATACCCCTTGTGCTGCTGGTGGATAATTTTTCCAATACAAAATAATGCAAAAAAAAAAAGCCGAAAAATGACTGAAACCCTGGCACATGGGTATCCATCTGAGAGTACTCAGAGAGAGCTATCCAATGAATACCAACAAGACAGGGTTTAGATGGTTTTTTAAAATCTTTGCATTTTTTACCTGCAAAAACCTGAAAAATGACTGAAACCCTGGCACATTGGTACTCATCTGAGAGCGCTCAGTGAGAACTATCCAATGAATACCAACATGGCAGGGTTTAGATGGTTTTTAAAAATCTTTGCATTTTTTACCTGCAAAAACCTGAAAAATGACTGAACCCTGGCACATCAGTACTCATCTGAGAATACTTAGTGAGAACTATCCAATGAATACCAACATGATCAAAAATGTTTGCATTCTTGTGCTTTGGATGAAACTAGCCTTAGCATTGGAAGGGTTAAAGCCATCAGGAACAGCAAATATTTGCGTCCTTGTGCTTTGGACGAAACTAGCCTTAGCATTGGAAGTGTTAACCCATCAATGCCGAACACATTCATTCCTTTTTTGATGATCTCTCTTTATCAAAAGCAAGATGTAGAAAATATTTGAAGAAGAGTTGTTCATTAAAACTCTATCTACAACTCTCCTTCAAATATCTAGTGAAAAAGAAAGTCATTCTGAAGTTATTCTCAAAGGCATGAAAGGTCCAGACAACACTTGTCAAGTAGATCACCAGGCATGAATGGGTTAAGAGTTCCTCTAGGAACTATTGTCTGGATATATGATACTTTAAACGATAGTTTTGAAATTGAGAATGATTTTTACAAAATATCATTAGAAGATTTGTAGAAACATGTCTGAGTAACATTTCTTAATCAAGCATAACTTTTCAAACTGAAGCAATCAGATGTGCACCATCACTACCTTCCTTCAAGTCTAGATACCTAAAAGCATTGTACCGTACTACTTTGTAACCCTGGGGCCCTCGGGCTACTAATGTAAACATGCCAGAGGGCCTCAGGGAAGATCCTTACCATTGGACTGAGTTACCCTCTTTAAATAAAGATTATTATTATTATTATTATTAAAGTATTTGAAGGAGAGTTGAAGGCTAGGGTACGCTTAATTAAGAGTTTTCCTTAGAATAATTCTTTAGAAAAATACTCTCATCACCAGGGAGTGAAGATTAGACCAGTAATATATTAAGGGCATTTTTTGTGGCTTCAAGATTGAATGGATTAAAAATATACTGTAGAACAGGCAAAGTTCGCGAGTGCGATTATTTCGCGAATATGCAAACTATCATCCCCCTCGCGATCTTATCGCACGCAATCTATTTCACATTTTTTGATTACTGTTTGGTTCAACAGATGGCGCTGTAGAACTTGCTCGCTTGCGAAATAAAGTACACGCGAAAAACCGAAAAATCAGCTTTTCGCGAAAATTTTGTAGCATGATATATACCTATTCTACAGTATGTGAATTCATGCTTTCTACAAAAGAAAATTTTGAAGGGTATCAAAGACACAGATGACGCATTTAAGGGCAACTATTTGCAAGAAGAGGTTCACCCAATTCCATATGTTTGGTATACACGGAAAACTTCATAAAGCAACATTTTGAGAAATCTTTTACCCTTATGCTGGTGGTGGCTGATTTCGCCAATACAAAATGATGCAAAAAACCTGAATAATGACTGAAACCCTGGCACACAGGTGAATACCAACATGACAGGGTTTAGATGGTTTTCAAAAATCTTTGCGTTCTTGTGCTTCGGATGAAAGTATTTTTCAAACCTCACTTGGTGATTTGTATTAAAATACTTAGTGAATTAGGCTAAATCCTACTATGACACCAAAGTGATTTATAAATTAAGCTTTCTTCTTAGCAGCTGAGATCACAAGAAATAAGAAAGAATGGTCTTTATCAATGAATTTCGATTTATTTCAAAAAATAGTATTTTTTTTAGATTTTTGGTTCAATCAGCATAGCTGTGCCAGGGGCCAGTTGCACCAACGTGACTTAGGTTCAAACTCAGGCTCAACTTGATTGTCTACAACAATATATGGTATTGTTGTAAACAATCAAGTTGAGCCTTCAGCCTGAGTTTGAGCCTAAGTCACGTTGGTGCAACTGGCCCCAGGTGTTTTTTATTTAACATGAAATACAAGTTTTAGTAGTGTGACCCATTTTTGGGACAGGCTATTGGGTAATACTGAAGTACAAACAGCATACATAAATTAGTTGATTTAAGGATGTGATGCTGGTGACACACTCAAAATAAGACATCTCCTAGTTTAGCACTCTTGTCCCCTTTCCAACAATGGTTATCTAATCCCTGAGGTCTTGGTGTTTCAACTATAACTTTTCTTTAATTTAGCTGCTTAAGCTAACTTAGGTAGGACCACAGTTTCTATTTTACAGTGTTTTACCTCAAATGACAATGATCAATTAAGGGTACTAGGGCTAGGGCAACTTGTTGGAAAATTTGGAGTTCCTGCAAGATAGTACCTTACAGCACGCAATTTTGGTAGAAATTTTTACTTACAAAAGTAGGTCAACAAGGTATCAACTGTGACCTACTTTCTTTGGTTAACGAACTAGGAGATATCTTATTTTGAGTGTGTCACCAGCCTTAATAAGTGCTTTTTATATTCCAAAAGTTTACGAATTTATGCTAAATCCTTCTATGACACAAAAGTGATTTTTAAACGGAGCGTTTTTCTCTTAGCAGTTGAGATCACAAGAAATAAGAGAGAATGGTGTTTGGCAATAAATCTCACTTCTCCTCTCTCGAAGGCTCCAGAGGGACTGGCAGATGACATGTTACCATAGCTACCACTTTGGGACTCAACATTTTCTTGCCGCTTAATGAGCCCTTCAATATACCACATCAAAAGATGCATTTATATCAATTTTTAAAATGGACGAGTCAAATTTTCTTGCAGACATCTTCTGAAACTTCATACAAAATTTAGGAACTGTTTACGGTTAACTATCAAATCAGAAAGAAGAACAAATTGTAAATTAAGGGAAATATTCACGTGATTGTTGATTTTTCTCTATATTAAGTGGGAAACACTTATATTTAATGGAGGTTTCATTAAAGTTCATATTGTCAGACTTCTAACTTCTGAGCCCAATACTGATGGCTCATCAAAATCAACAAATTCTTAAAAAAGGACAAATATCCCTGGCTGTCCACAACCCAAACATCCTTTATGTTCTTCTCTGTCCTCCTTCCCCTTTCCCTCCTCCTAATTCTCCTCTGTTCCCCTTCTCCTCCTCCTCCTCCACATTCACCTCCTCCTCCTCCTCCACATTCACCTCCTCTTTCTCGTCCTCTTTACTATCCACTTTACTAACCCCCCCCCCCTCGCATCTTCTCCTCCTCCCCCTTCTCCTCCTCATCCTTCTCCTCTTCCTCCCCCTTCTCCTCCTCTTCCTCCCCCTTCTCTCCCTTCTCCTCCTCTCCCTTCTCCTCCTCCTCCTCTCCCTCCTCCTCCTCCTCCTCCTCTCCCTTCTCCTCCTCCTCCTCTCCCTTCTCCTCCCCCCTTCCCCTCTCTCTTCTCCTCCTCCCCCTTCACCTTCTCTTCCTCCCCTTCTCCTCCTCTTCCCCTTCTCCTCCTCCCCCTTCACCTCCTCCTCCCCTTCTCTTCCTCCCCCTTTTCCTCCTCCCCCTTCACCTCCTCCCCTTCTCTTCCTCATCCCCTCCCCCTTCTCCTCCTCCTTCTCCTCCCCTCCCCCTCCTCCCCTCCCCCTTTTCCTCCCCCCTTCTCCTCCTCCCCCTTTTCCTCCCCCCCTTCTCCTCCTCCCCTCCCCTTCTCCCCCTCCCCTCCCCCTTCTCTTCCTCCCCCTTTTCCTCCTACCCTTCTCTTCCTCCCATTCTCCTCATCCCCCTTCACCTCCTCCTCCCCTCCCCCTTCTCTTCCTCCCTTCTCCTCCTCCCCCTTTTCCTCCCCCCTTCTCCTCCTCCCCTTTCTCTTCCTCCCCATTCTCCTCCTCCCCCTTCACCTCCTCCTCCCATCCCCCTTCTCTTCCTCCCCCTTCTCCTCCTCCCCCTTCTCCACATCCCTCTTCTCCTCCACCTACCCTTACGATTCCTCCCCCTCACATCTTCTCATCAGCCCCCTTTCTCTCCCCCCCCCCCTCTCTGCGCCTCCTCCCTTCCTCTTCTCCTTCCCCGATCCTCCGCTCTGGATGTATTACACAGACAGAGATCATATATAGGGCCAAATGAGCCATCTGATATGATTGAGTTGCAATGGGGTTTTACTTTGGTGCGTATTACCCCCTATAGGGAAAACGTCATTTTAACTGAAGGCTTGTTTGACACAAAGTCGATTTGTTCATACATCAATGACACTTACTTAACCCAGTGAACAATTGATAAAGTATTCCACTTTGGCGGATGTAATCCCAATCGTAGCTGCTTGCCGGGTTAAAGGATTATCAATTGCATTCCAGCTGGAAGTGACTGATAATACGTATCCAGAGTCTTACCTGCTTGTCCTCAACATATTAAGCAGTCATTCACTCCCATGAGAGTAAAAGTCTGACTCATGAAAGCAATTCTGTAAGACTCTTGGACATTTGCTTGTCACATAGTCAAATTAACCCTTCCAATGCTTAAGTTTCTTTCATCCAAAGCATAAGGAGGCAAAGATTTTTGAAAGCATCTGAACCCTGTTATGTTGGTATTCACTGGAAAGCCCTCGCTGAGAAACCTCGGATGAGTACCCATGTGCCAGTAATTTTTCAGCTTTTCCCCATTATTTTCAATTAACCAAATAAGCCACCAGCAGCATAAGGGTTAAGTTTGAGTGTCAAAAAATTATGGCAGAAAAAAGTGTGACAATGCGACTGCTTGGACAGGTCTGATGTATTCTCTGATATGATTGAGTTGCATTGTGTTTTTAGCTTGATGCATGTTGTTCTGTAAGTCAGCCATTAACTCCAGGAAGCTGCTTAGTTTAACCCATTAATGCTCACAGTGGCCAAACGCAGCCTCGCAATTTTAATGATAATTTGTAGGCAAAAGCAAAGTCAAGAAAATATTTGAGCTCTTAAGCATTAATGGGTTAATCTTGTATACCACTCTATTTAAAGTTTTTAACCCTTCCAACGCCAAGGCTACTTTCGTCCACAGCACAAGGACACAAAGAGTCTTGAAAACCTTCTAAACCCTGTCATGTTGGTATTCATTGAATACCTCTTGCTGAGTACCCATGTTCCAGGGTTTCTGCCATTTTTCAGTTGTTGTTTTTGCATCATTTGTTGATGGTCAAATTAGCCAGCAGCATAAGGGTGAGAAAACAATGTTCACATAGTCTTGATAACAGATGTCTTCCACTGACAGAGATCATATAAAAAGGTTCAAATGTATCCTCTGATATGATTGAGTTGCATGGTGTTTTTACCTTGATGCATGTTGTCCTCTATATCAGCTCTCAACTCTGGAAAGCTGCTAAGTTTGATCTTGCAATGGTGTATTTTACCACACTATGTTAAATTATGTCTTTAAAAAACAATCTTCACAAAGCCTCGATAACAGATGTCTTCCAAAGAGAGAGATCAAATAAAAAGGATCAAATGTATCGTCTGATATGATTGAGTTGCAATAAAACCTTATTGACTGTTCCCCAGGGTGTTATGGCAAATCCTCATAATGCCCTGGGGACCAGTCTATAGGGCATTCATTTTTGCTCCTAAAAGAAAACAGACCACTGG
>OZ012696.1:24259872-24349872 GCA_963942565.1 Maea johnstoni
TTTTACTGGCCTAGGGCCATAGGTTCACCCTTAGCGTTGAGCCCTGTACTTACCCGAAAGCCATTTTATCAATAATTCACGTGCCGGGGCAAGCGGGCAAGTACTTATGTCGGTTTCTGGTGGGTTAATGGTTAATGAAATGAACCACCAGAGCGGTCAGGCCCTGAACTTTGGCCACCCCAAGGCATGAAAAGGTCTAACAAGGTTAGAAATGATTCACTATATATAGAGCTTTGACTGTCACTACTTGTCTATATACTACGGGGCTAATGAGTGCACAGAGGCCAATTGAAGAGAGAAATTTCTAGTCTATCCTAGCTACTAGGCTTTACTGTGTTTTATTTCATGATAAACAAATTCATAATTTTTTTGGAAGCTACTGCCAACCCATTATGGAACCCATTGTTTAACTTTATATTTTCTGCAGTTGACCCCTGGTGGTGTTTTCTGAAGTCATTGCTAGTGGCGCCACCAGTGTCACTTTTCAGAACTAAATAGAACCCCCCCTTTTCAAATCCTGGATCTGCCCCTGGTGCAATAAGTAGGACAAGGCACTTCTAGGGGGAACCTTAACCCTTATGCTGCTGGTGGCAAAGTTTGCCATTACAAATGATGCAAAAAACCTGAAAAATGACCGATACCCTGGCATGTGGGTACTCATCTGAGAGTACTCAGCGAGAGCTTTCAAATGAATACCAACATGACAGGGTTCAGATAATTATTAAATATTTTTGCAATATTGTGTTTTGGACAAAAGTAGACTCAGCATCGCAAGGGTTAACCATTCCAATGCTGAGGCCACTTTCGTCTAAAGCACAAGGATGCAAAGATTTTTGAAAACCATCTAAACCCTGTTATGTTGGTATTCATTGGATAGCTCTCGCTGAGTACTCTCTGCTGAGTACCCATATGCCAGGATTTCAGTCATTTTCAGTTTTTTTGCATCATTTTGCAATGCCCAAATTGGCCACCAGCAGCATTAAAGGGTTAAACATGACTGGGTTAACCCATTTTGCTTGGAGGTCATATGGACAAATGCTGTCTGGACCCGTGATGCTTATAGAAATACTTTAGTAATTAGATACATTGTCACAAAGCATGGCTTGAAATTAGCTGTAACTGTGAGTCCAGGGCTTCCTTCAATACTCTCCTGCGGCTCCCTCAAAAGATGTACAGTTTGATTTACACAGCACCCTTATAAAGATTATGAAGATGCAATTTGGGTCCCGTGAAAAAAATACTAACCATTATGCTGCTAGTGGCTAATTTGGTCAATGCAAAATGATGAAATCTTAACCCTTTTGCTGCTGGTGGCTAATTTCGCCAATGCAAAATGATGTGAAAACAACCAGAAAGATCACTGAAACTCTGGCACATGAGTACTTATGTGAGTGTACTCAGCGAGAGTATTCCAATGAACACCATTCACCAACACAACAGGGTTTCGATGGTTTTCAAAAATCTTTGTGTTCTTGTGCTTTGGACGAAAATAGCCTCAGCATTGGGAGGGTTAACCTACCTGACAATTTTTAGGGATATCTCTCTAACAAAAACAATTCTCAGAAAAAAATGGAAGGAGAAATATTCATCAGAAACCAATTAAGAACTCTCCTTGAAATATTTTTTCCAATTTGTGATTAATTTCAAAGTAGTTTTCAAAAGTATCATAGGTCCAGACGACACTTGTAATGGAAATCTCTTCTAGCTGCAGCAATCTATCCTTCTCCAGATGTTCTTCAAATATCACTCCCTTCAAAGAGTTAATCATGTGGGATCCGCCTGGCCTAGTGGTAACAATGCCTGGCTCCCATGTGTGAGATTGTATGTACAGCAAAGTAGCTCAGTTGGTTAGGTGTCGGACTAGTAATCAGAGGGTCGCTGGTTCAATTCTTGGCCGGGGCACTTCTGGTCTGTCCTTGGGCAAGACAGTTTATTCCATATTGCTTCAGTCTACCCAGCTGCAAAATGGGTACCTAGCATAAATAAGGCAGGGCTTAGAGCATGTGCATTATATGCTGCCAATTGCTCTGGAATAACCCCCGGGGGATTGAAATGGTTTCCTTGTGTAGAGTACCTGCTAGGGGAGGAAGGTCGTGTGAGCGCTTCGGTGGAAACAAGACTGTAAACCGAATACCTTTACCCTTTACCTTACGAGTCAGGGTTTGACTTAAGTGGGTGTCCGGGCGGTATTCACGCCCTGAAATGTGTCCGGCCGACCCAAGACTGACTATCATTTATCATATGAGATCGCCCGAAAACCGAACAGAAAATTTTTCTTAAGTCAATCCCTGCGAGTCATTGTGCTTTGAACAAAAGTAGCCTCAGCATTAGAGGGGTTGATTTCGAACCCTCAAAGTATTTGAAAAAGAGATGAAGGTCCGTTTTTGATTAACATTTCTTCTACAAATATTTCCAGGAAAATATTCTATTCATGAAAATAAAACAAAATGCCACGCCATTTTAAGCTGTGACAGATATAAATGCGCCAATTACATAACACTTTGCCAAGAAGTTTATTAATATGACCCTTATCAACTTTTCTTGACACCCTTCAATATCCTCTGTACATTCATTACATAAGTGTTGCATGATCTAATGTTCTGAGATTGACAGGTACCAAAATAAGCACCTGTAATTACAAGCCTTATGACGTTCGTCACGAACCTCAAGAACCGAAACTGATTATCCTCTCGAAATACATATACTCAAATTAGCAGGTGCATGGGTCTATTAAAAATTAACAAGGAATTTTCAACTTACAGGGATATTGCATTAAACAATTAGCCATTGTTTTTCACCTGTGCATCATTAATGTTCTTTGAAATAATTTGTTCTCAAACCTTGACTTAGAGTTATTTGTCATCATTGAAAATGAGAATTTATCATCATTGTATTATTATGGTCCCATGAGACGTATTGTTTTTGTTGAATTACCATCTGAGTGTCAGTGCTAGCATCTTTGATGAGCTTATCAACATCATCATCATATTTATCAGCATGACCATCATCATCATCGCAACCACCACCTTTACCATCATCATCATCATCATCATCATCGCAACCACCATCTTTACCATCATCATCATCACCACTACCACTATAATCATCATCATCATCATCATTATCATCATCATCACCACAACCACTATCATCATTATCTACTTCTTCATAGAGCTCCACTCACCACTCACGAACTCGAGTGGCTCGAGCATTAGGGCAGGCGAGCTGAGCTCGAGCTAAAGTCGTCAACTCGCGAACTCGTCTATGTTTGGAACACAAATGTAACACAGAACATCCAACACAAACTTTCTTATTACTGCTTATCGCTGTCATATTTTGTTTACAATCCCCAATTTATAAAGGCAGTGTTGAGCGTTATACTGACCTTTGTACCGCTCTATATAAAGCAATATATAAATATAGATATGTATTCTTCTAGGCAGGCACATTTTAAAATGAAATAACCAAAGTGTTTAGCAATTCGTCATCAGTACATATTTCTTTCTTAATTGGTGGGCTGAATAATGACTATTTATTTTAAAAACAGCGCATCCACGAGCTCATGAGCTCATGAGTCGAAATGGTGGTGAGCTCATGAGTTGATCTCCCTCTGTGAGTCCAGCTCTACTTCTTCATCATCATTATCATCATCATCATCATCATCATCATCATCACCACCACCACCACTATCATCATCATCATCACTATCACCATCATCACTATCATCATCTTCATCACTATCACCATCATCACTATCATCATCATCATTGTCACCACAACCACTATCATCAGCTTAGTTATTATCATCATCACCACCACCACCACTATCATCATCTTCTTCAACATTATCATCTTCTTCATCATCATCCTCATCATCATAATAATAATATTCATCATCATCATCATCATCATCATCATCATCACCACCACCACCACCACTATCATCATCGTCATCACCATAATCATTATCACTGCTGCCACCACCATTATGATCATCACTACCACCACCAAAACTATCATCATAATTGAACTCATTTACATAATTAACATCAACATCATCATTATAACCATCATCCCCATTAGCATTCTAAAAAAAAAAAAAAGATTGCACATAAAAACAAGAGCATTGATTGACTGAAGGCACAGTAGGGTACCAACCTGATCACAATTTATTCATGAAAAAATTTCCACTGTTTTTGACACGGAGGAATCACAAACTCCTTGCAATGGACAGCAAAAAACCCTCTCCTTGTCAGGAGACGGACATGTGGTAGCCACACCGTTAGCAAGACCTATTGTTATGCTAATGAGCTGATGAAGTCATGTGATCTCTGCCTGACTACCCTACTACCTGTCTATGCATTTGATCGAATTTTTTTTTGTTTCGTTTTTTTCTCTTGAAAAATGTGGTTTACATCCATTAAAGGAAAGAAGCGTACAAACTAATAAATGCAACTCTTATTAAAATGCCGAATACCAGGATAATTGTTCTACATTTTGAGGTTCATGAAAGCTAAGGGGAAACAAAAAGACACTCTGACAGCTCTACGTAGAAGTGAAAGCTGCTGGCAGTGAAATTGCAATTGGAGGATATTGCTACATTGTTGTTCTTTTTTGCATCATTTTGTATTGGCCATATCAGCCACCAGCCAATAAAGGTTAACCCTAGTCCTGCCGAGTGCAGAATATCCTGGATGTTTCTTAACTAGCCTGGTAGACTGAATATAGGATATCCTGCATGCTCACTGGACACCTTTTACACTGCTAGGTTTCGCCGCGACCAACCAAATTCTAGTCGACCATAATCAATAAATTAGTGTTGGTTTTGCAAAGCTCAATAAGAAATGGTAAGACACGTATTTTACCTATGCCTAAATGTCTTTCTTTGCAATACTGAAAATTATAGGGTCTCATTTGCGTGTGTGAACAGAAATCAATTCAGTAGTGAGGGCAAGTGATCATGTCTAGCAATTTAGAAGGACTAGAATTAACTCATTAATACTAAATACATAAATAAGCTTCATTAGAAAAGTATCATTTGTCTTGTTTATAACAGTGCTATGAAATAACGATTAATTTTATTATTATTATCATCATTATTATCATTATTATTATTATTATTATTATTATTATTACCATTATTATTATTATTATCATCATTATCATTATAATACATGCATTATACATAATTAAGCTTCATTTGAAAGGTATTATCTATCTGGATGTTTTCAATAAAACTTATCTTCATTGCATTCACGAAATATTTTGAAGAATAATTCATGGTGCTATGATAGGCATTTCCCATTATACCTTGTTTTTGACAGTATTTTGAAATAACAATTAATTTTATCATTATTCTTCTTCTTATTATTATTATCATTATTATTAATATGATTATTATTACGATGATAAAAATAATGATAATGATAATAACAATAATAGTAATAGTAATAATAATAATAATAATAGAAATAGTAAAAAATAAAAGTAATAATGATAACAATAATAATAATGATAATAATAATAACAATAATAATAATAATAATAATAATAATAATAATAATAATAATCAACATAATTATAATAATAATAATAATGATAAAAATAATAATAATAACAATTACTCATAATTTTAATCATCATAATTGTTATTATTCATACCATTGTTGTAATCATTATCATTAGTATTATAATCATCCTCAACCTCATCCTTATTAAACCTGAGCGTGCAGCATCTTTCCCTTCCGTCTGAGACGGTCCCCGTGGCAGCAGCACATGGTTCATATAGGCGGAGTCTTTCCGCTACACGCCAGCAGCCGCTGCAGAGAATACTAGCTGAGCGTGTTCCTCGATTTCCTCACTCTCTCTCTCTCTCGGCCAGCCAGCCGCCTGTCCGACTACTACTACCGGCAACCTGTACTGGTCAATCAGCACCTGACACTCACTCGGCCTCCGAGCCGCGATAATCCACACGGCCCACCCAGCACATCGAGCAGCATTATCAATATCAAGGTAGGAAGTCCTTCTCTTTATATTTCTCTACTTCTGAGAAAATTGTTTTTTGTTTATTCTTACCTTTTACAAGGAGTTTAGTTCAGATATATATGAAAACACACTTTTGAGAGAATTTTTTTTTTCTATTCATTATCAAGGTATCATTATCAAGGTATATATCTCTACTTTTGAGAGAATTCTTTTTTGTATATTCTTACAGTTCACAAGTAGTTTAGTTCAGATATATATGAAAACACACTTTTGAGGGAATTCTTTTTTTTATATTCATTATCAAGGTAGGAAGTCCCTCTCTTTATATTTCTCTACTTTTGAGAGAATTGTTTTTTGTTTATTCTTACATTTAAAAAGTAGTTTAGTTCAGATATATATGAAAACACACTTTTGAGAGAATTCTTTTTTTTCTATTCATTATCAAGGTAGGAAGTCCCTCTCTTTATATATCTCTACCTTTGAGAGAATTGTTAGTTGTATATTCTTACATTTGAGAAGTAGTTTAGTTCAGATATATATGAAAACAAACTTTTGAGAGAAATCTTTTTTTTATGTTTATTATCAAGGTAGGAAATACCTCTCTTCAGATTTCTATACTTTTGAGAGAATTGTTTTTTGTTTATTCTTACATTTCACAAGTAGTTTAGTTTAGATATATATGAAAACACACTTTTAAGAGAATTCGTTTTTTTGTCTATTCATTATCAAGGTATAGGAAGCCCCTCTTTTCAGATTTCTCTACTTTCAAGAGAAATGATTTTGATTATTCTTACAGTTCACAAACTTTTTCGTTCAGACCTATATGAAACACTTTCGAGAATTTTTTTTGTTTATTCTTACAATTCACAATAGTCTAGTTCAGACATATAAGAAACACACACTTTTGAGAAAATTGTTTTTGTATATGCTTTCAGTTCATAGGCAATTTAGTTCCGACATATACAAAAACACTTTTGAGAAAATTGTTTTTTTTTTGTTTAGTTCAGACATATAGGAAAATACACTTTTGAGAAAATTGTTTTTTTGTTCAGTTCAGTCATACATGAAAACACTTGAGAGAATTGTTTTTGTTTAGTTCAGACATACATGAAAACACACTTTTGAGCGAATTGTTTTTTATATATTTTTACAGTCCACAAGTAGTTTAGTTCAGACATAAACGAAAACACTCTTTTGAGAGAATTGTATTTTGCATATTGTTTTAGTTCACAAGTAGTCTAGTTCAGACATATGGGGAAATACACTTTTGAGAGAATTGTATTTGTATATATTTTTTCAGTTCAGATAATAAATGAAAACACACTTTTAAGAAAATCTCTTTTTGTATATTCTTACAGTTCACAAGTTTAGTTCAGACAAATGTGAAAACACAATTTTGAAAGAAATTGTGCAATGCTGTTTTTCACAGACCATACATCATGAGCACATTGCAGGTTTTTATTCATTTTGGATTCAATCTGCTAAATAGAATCAAGTAGGGTATCGGTAATGATTTTATCATCTATGGATTTGAAAAATATTTCTTATCGATGACAGCCCTACTTGCGCATAGGTTTGTTACCACAATTCACAGTAATCTTTTTGATTAAGATCATTTTAGGGCTCAAAAGAGTTAATCATCGCACTTAGGCAATAACGCAATTTCCTTTAGAATCCATCTATTTCTGTATCTTTTGAATGCATGAAATACTTGGCACCCAAATGTTTTTTCACTGTTCACCCAAGACATTCATTATTTCACTTAGCTTACCATTTTTCAAGTAAGGTATCTTATAAATTCACAAGGAGATAGATACAAAGCTCACATCCATCAAAATCTTTTGAATGTCCATTATTGTCACTTTCTCTGCTATATTGAGGCTGAGTTGTGACTTGAGCTAATTGTAAGGCGTGCAGTAAAAACCGACGAAAACCACTGCCTAACCCCAAGTCATTGGCAACTTTCTCACATGCCCTGGCCGGTATTCAAACCCGGCCAGTGGTTAGAGACAGCTAGCAGTCAGTGGCAATGCCATACCTGTCAACTCTACTGATTTCACCTCCTCGTAAGTAACTCAGGTATCTATCTCTGTGTGTCTTTCATAACTGCGAATATATCATCATGCTGCAAGTGTGATCTTCTACATAAAATAAGTGATTTCATTAACATATTTGTAAGGTTATCAGTTTGCCCACTCCTGTGAAATATAATAGCCCACTCCTAATTAAGCTAAACTAGAGACCAGGATTGGAACTAAACAAAATGCCTCAAAAGAGGCCCCAATAGTGGTCCCCATGAAACCTCCTGATTTTAGATAATTGAATACTGACAGGTAAGCAATGCCGTTAAGGTGATAGTCTAGTACACCAAGATTATCACCACTAGGTGGTGTCCTTGGCTAGCCCCTAAGAATGGATATCAAAACAAAAGATAACACATGAGCGGTCTTCACTCCCCACGAACCTCGACCTACCAACTTTCAATTGTGGTACGGTCAAGAGAACAAAGGTTGTGCCCCTTTGGGCCTTCCGTGTTAAATTGGTCCCAAACGACATGGCTGTCTGCTTTAACCATGCAGATTTATTTAGCCTGGACCATTTTGACCAAAATCTCATTTTTTGGCTGAAAGTGAATAACGATACTGTCTTCGAAGCCAGTATTTTAGAATATGACAGATATGAACCCTCTCTAGGTGCAAGGTCATGTCACAGGTACCTTGAATTCTGACAGGACGTGAACATCAGCATTTACTATGTAAACCACATGCTGTTAGAAATTTTGAGGCTTATGGGAACATTCAAAAATGTTTTTAATATACCCATCATGCATAGCCCCTCAGTTGAGGTAGGACCTTGCACCTTACCAAAGACATGAATAATCATATGGTAGACTCTCATTATCAAGTATAGGGTTAAAGTCTTGACAATTTGCCAAAAAATGAAACACATCCAGATATGTTCTTTAAGGGTGCCGCATAACCTCAAAATAGTCACTTATTGATAAGTTTACCATTATTCGGCAACTATGAGATATAACCTTTACAATAGCATAAGTGTCTTCATTGAACTCAGTTTTCAGATATTCAAGTTTTAAAGATGACCCGCGTATCGAGTAGGGTTCTACCTTAAGGCCAGTCTAGGCTGGCACATTGTCACACTTATTTGCGTCATGTAGGAGTGTAATCGATACCAAGGAATCGGATGGTATCGACGATCCCATGGAAAAGATCGCTATTACGGAATCGGTAAAATGTTGATGCTAATTGACGCTTACTTTGTCATATTATTGCAATGCAATAAGATGACAAAGTAACTAGAAAACGCCAGTCAGTAGCTTAGTGCGCCAGGTAATCTAATATACTACCTTAAAATGAAATTATTAGCATGGGAATGTTAAAACAGTGAAGCATCTGATACATTTTTAAACCTAAATGCTATGATTCTTCCCTCTATATACGTTGGAAGGAATCAGAATTTTTTTTTACCGATTCCAATTCCAAACCTTGGATACCGATCACACTCCTAGCGTCATGGGTTATAAATATTGCGACACACCAACTTAATGCGATAGTATGCAACAGGCAAATTTCCAAGGATCTTGCAGAATTGCTATCATGAGCCAATTAATTGATAAACTAATCACGTTATAAAACTAATCACCAAATACTGTAGAATAGGTAATTAATATGAGGTGCAAATATACCAAATTGGAACAAAAATGACCTTTCCGAACTTAATTTTACCGAACAGTCATTATTACATATTAGCACAGATGGTCGCAGATTTGATTCCGAATATAATTATACCGAGATTTTTTAATTCGGTAAATTTGGATTAATTACGTGCTCGGAATCATTTCCTATTGTACAGTATGTTGAGGACCGGCAGGTAAGACGCCAGAAACGGATTATCACTTTCATCCAGCTGGAATGCACTTGATAATCTGAATACCGCAGGAAACGATGATTGGCATTATATTCATCAAAGTGGAATGCTGTAACAACTTGTCGGTGATTTGATAAGCATCATTGAAGTATGACCAAATCAACTTTTAGTCAAACAAGCTTGTGTAAAAGCAAACTCTCATTTGGCTATGTAATAAGCATATAAATCAGATTTCCCCAAAATCTAAGCAATTAAGACTCATAAGGAATAAGGCTACAAATTAAAAATTGCTCTCTCAATAGATTTAGAATGAAAGGAACCTGTGTACATAATGGTACATGCATGTTTAGTTTATGTGTAGATTATTTGGAACTGTCAACTTGTGCACTAACCTTGCGGGAAAATGTTACCAGATCTTATGCCACAATAGATAGAAATGCTATTTTGCGAAAGAAGTTTCAAAATAAAAATGTAGGATTAGTCCAGAAGACTACGGTAAAATGCCCAAAAAGTCTGCCTATTTTGTGAGATTTTTCTAATGAGAGTAAAATCAGGAAATATTTTATGGGAAAATGTTAATCAAACCCTAAATGGCGACTTTTCTACAAATATTTTACGAATTGCTGTTTTATTCTTGAATAAAAACATATCAAGGATCCAGCAAAAAGTTTTCTCACAAAACTCTAAGCGAAAATGGATCAACTCTAGAGTTCCTTCTGATACAGCCATCTGGATGCTTTAATAATTTTCGAAATAATTTTACAACAAAGTATCGATTGTCAAAATACTTGAAGGAAAGTTGTAGATTGACTTATAATCTACATTTCTTCTGTAAATATTTTTGAATATGCCTTCACCTGAAATGTATCACTACAATCTTCTCTTCACTCTGTGTCGCAAAAGGTTGGCAGTGGCCGGAACTTGGGTTTAAGGAGAGAATACTCTAAGAAACTATTTGGGCCCATGTTTTATTCATGGTGTAATTGTCCATTAATCATCAATGGGTTAACCCTTCCAAAGCTAAGGCTACTTTCATCCAAAACACAAGGACGCAAAATCTTTTGAAGACCATCTAAACCTTGTAGGTATTTATTAGATAGCTCTTGCTGAGTGCTCTCAGATGAGTACCCATGTGCTAGGGTTTCAGTCATTTTTAAAAGTTTTTTTGCATCATTTTGTATTGGCCAAACAAGCCACCAGCAGCATAAGGGTCAATTACAGAATACTCTTAGAGTACCCATGTGCCAGGATTTCAGTCATTGTTTAGGTTTTTTGCATCATTTGTATTGGCCAAACAAATCACTGGCAGCATAAGGGTTAAAGTAAAGGTATTCGGTTTACAGACTTGTATCCACCGAAGCGCTCACACGACCTTCCTCCCCTAGCAGGCCTGTACACACGGAAACCATTTCAATCCCCCAGTGGATATTCCAGAGCAACTGGCAGCATATAGTGCACAAGCTCTAAGCACTGTCTTAAGTATGCTAGGTACCCATTTTGCAACTGGGTAGACTAAAGCAATATGGAATAAACTGTCTTGCCCAACAGAACAGACCAAAGTGCCCCCGCCGGGAATTGAACCAGCGACCTACAGGTAACTAGTCCGACACCTAACCAACTGAGCTACTTTGTAGAGAATACTGTAATAAACTACCATATTCGCCTGATCAAGCGCACCGTGCGATGCAAGTTGGGAAATTTTTCTGTAGCAGGGGTTTTGTCAAACATTTGTATAACCGCACTCCCCAATGAGTGCTGATCACGGTGTTAACGACCGCAACAAGAAATGGCCGATAGATGGCAGTTACGGTCGCCATCTATATACCTTCTCGTTCTACTAAAACAGTAGAATTTTAACATGAGGATCTTTGGCGCTTGCTGGTCCCCCAAAATCAGCAAAAAATTGGGGGAAGGTGCACTTATTTAAGACTGCGCTTAATCGGGTGAATGCGGTATTTGGGCTTATGTTTTATTCATTGTGTAATTGTCTCCTTTAAGCATCAATGGGTTAAAAGGAGTGTGTGCGCGTGCTGTGAAGCGTAGGGATCGCCGAGGAATCCTCCGACAGCGAAAACTACTTGTTAGGCTTTACTCTATCTGAGTGGGAGCTGATGCCACCCATGAAGTCCACGGTTCTTCATCCCTATGAAGCGTAATTATTGTAATTCATCATGTTTAATAAATAGAACTAGAGGCCATCACAGTCACCTAGGCTCAGAGGGAGTTCTGGTGATGCAGGGCTTACTAAGACACAAAGAGATTCATTCCTTTTTTATCCCAAAAATAAGAGAGAGAGAGAGAGAGAGAGAGAGAGAGAGAGAGAGAGAGAGAGAGAGAGAGAGAGAGAGAGAGAGAGAGAGAGAGAGAGAGAGAGAGAGAGAGAGAGAGATGTTGATATTTCTAGAAAAAGAATATTTTGGAGAAAAAAATGAGGGAGAAACATAAAAAGGATCTCAACCAACATCTCTACATCTTTCCAAATAACATTTTGAAAAAAAGAAAAAAAAAGAAAGAAAAAAGGAAGAGAAGCACTAATAATCACTTAACTTTCCTTAAAATATTTTACAAATCAATGTTTCAGGTTTAAATGCTTCATATTATCAGAACATCCATATGATGTTTGAAATATGAGCATTTAATTGTTACGTTTCTTGACAATGTCGGCTTACTATGACAGCTCCACCCATATCACTTTATACCTGAAAAGGTGTAAATCACACCTAATTATGACTAGTCATGAGAAGAGGTTTGGCTTTCATAAAAAAAAAATGTACTGATAATTCCTTAATACTGTAGAACACACTTATGCCGTGTGGCCCAAATATAGCGAATTGGGGAGTTTTCGCATCATAGCGTATCTTCATGTTAGCGACAGTAGCCGCCACGGACAGCGCCAAAGTACAGAAAAAAAGTACAGCGTTTTTATATATAGCGAAGCGGAACCACACGCTATGTATGCTTTATATAATCAGACGCGTACATTGTGTGTTCTACAGTAATTATGCTTTTAGCTACACACGATTTCATCAAAGTTGTTAGGCTGATTTTTTTGTTACTGTGAGCATCACTGGGTTAAAAATATCCACCCACATCACTCACCTGAGACGGTGTAAACCACACCTAATTAGGACTAGTGATGAGAATAGGTTTCGGTTTCATAAGAGATCATGTGCTGGTCAAAATTGACTGACAATATAGGATAGTTGGTTTCAGGTTTCTAATACTAGCGCAGTCGCCGCAATTATGGGAAAATGGAGACAATCACTTCATTTTATCGCCCGGCAATTCAGGCACCTGCATCACCGTACTGCAGCTCAGATGAATAAAAGAATGGATATGTAGCGAGAGACTAATTACTATATGCGCTTTAGTGAAAACCTGGCTATCCCATGGGTCTCAAATCTGGCCTCAGTGTAATCTCACTAACAGACAAAGACCAATGAGGAGCTATCGTATCGTTTACATAACAGAGAAAGCTGTGCACCAACATGAGCAGAATGCAAATTTTGGGCTATTTGTTTAGCCTGGTTGTTTAGACTGAGCAGCTGGTTTCATATCCACTTGTTTTTATTCATCTAAGACTGTATAGTGAGTACCTGTTGTGAATAACAGAGTGCTATTGAAGAGTTCAACGATAATGTCGATTTTCCGGCTAAGTATTGTCGCCTGTCTTTAGTTTTGCTTAAACGAGGTAGCTAGGTTATCAACCCTTCCAATCCTGATGCTACTTTTGTCCCAAGCACAAGAACACAACGATTTTTGAAAAATATTTAAACCCTGTCCTACTGGTATTCTTTATATAGCTCTCGCTGAGTATTCTCATATGAGTACCCATGTGCCAGGGTTAATCCCGGTTTCAGTCATTTTCTAAAGTTTTTTTGCATCATTTTGTATTGGCAAAATTAGCCAGCAGCAGCATAAGGGTTAAGTGATGGTGATCGAGTCAAACATGCAAAGACTCAATTACATAATCTTCCATTTATTTTCTCACAATTTCATGTAGCACAGTAAAATGAAGGAATAGTAATGGCACTATTATCTTTGCCAAAGTAATATGATCTCATCCGGCACATCCTGTTACTAATAGGGGAATCATGACGAAGGTAATTCAATGGCCGCTATCATGGAGGCGGGATTAAGTTTCATGTTGATTTTCAACATCTCCTCTCTAGTTAGACATACTAGCTACACGCTGGGTGTCAACGAAACAGCGCGGTGTTCAATTGTTTCAGTGCACTTAAGTGCATGCCAAGGAAGGCCTTCCCCAGTAAGATAATATTGCCCTCAGGAGGGTCTTCCTGTTGCCGCCAGCTAGAGCACTAATATTAATGGAATTCTCGGCAGGTGCTAGGCATTGTTTGACCATTCAGTGTAGCATTATTTGACCTTTGACTCCTTAATAAGCTAGGCTAGCTGGTGCAGACGATTCTTGTAATTTCCTGAAGCAGTAGCAATTTGTGCAAACACTGCAGGCACCATTGTCATTTAGAACAGAATGAAATCTTTTGCTTGATGCATTTCACCTTAGATGAATGAAAGAATGGATATGTAGCGAGAAACCAATTATTATATACGCTATAGTGAAGGCCTCGAATCTGGCCTAAGTGAGACATCACAAGGAAAAATGACCAATGAGAGCTCTCGTATTGTTTACATTACATAGAAACTTGCGTGCCAACATGCGCAAAACGCGACCTTTGGGCTATTCTCCTCAGCTAGCCTGTTCAGGTTGACCGGCTGGTTTCATATCCTCTCGTTTTTACTCATCTAAGATATCATATATTTCTTTTTTGGAAAAAAAATGAAAGCTTTACATGGTATATGACTGTTCATCCTCTTTACATTACACCAGTTCTAAAAAGATCTTCACTGGCTTCCCATCAGGAAAAGGATCGAGTTCAAGATTCTGCTTTTGACTTTCAAATGCATGCAAGGATGTGACGCTCTATACTTGGGGGAACTGTTAGTCAAACAAGCCAATACCAGGACTCTAAGATCAAACACTAAGAACTGATTACAGATATTACACACTAATCTGAAGAAGTGTCTCAAAACACACCTTTTCAGGCTCGCCCATTAAGGCGTTGTTGACTATGACTCAAACTATGACAATGAGCAGCACTTTTGAAAATTTTATGAATGGAAATGGCGCTATATAAATTCCAATTATTATTATTATTATCAAGGGTTTGGTAACAGAGCACTCTGTGCCTACCGTCACACAGCCTTTGATCACTAATTATGCACAAGCTGCGTTGTTCTAGAGCAAGTACTCTAGGATGGGCGGAAGCTCTTCTACTCCTTTATATGTTGAGTGATGTTTTATGCCAAGATGTACACATAACAAGGACCTGCATTTTATGAACGGATTTAATATGAGGAGGGGGCGTACATGTTAATAGGGGAGCAGGAAATTCGTCTATAACCCTTCCAATGCCACACACGCATATATGTACCGTATTCGCCAGATTCAGCGCACGGTGCGGGTAGAGGTTGGGAAAACTTTCTATAGAAGGGATGTTGGCAATCATCCTTTTTATCGCACCCCTCAATGATTGCCGGTCGGAGCATATTAGCCGTTATTGCACCTTTGCGATCTCGCTGTTCAGTTTACTTAGACGTTCGCCGCATGTGAAAAGATTGTTAATTGGTCAATTGTACGATCATGCGCCGAATATGAACAGTGAGAGCGCGAAGGAACTGCTGCAATGGTGGAATTCAGTACTGATTTGCAGACACGGCAAGAGGAAAGGTATGTGATTTTGCTTTTCTCACTTCTTCTAGGGGGAAGTTTTACGAGTTTTTCATGACAATTGAGCTAGCCATTTTCCCTCTAACCGTGATAAATAGGGGGGGGGGGGGGGAGGGGGTGCGCTTATTCGGGACCGTGTGCTTAATCGGGCGAATACGGTATTTGTAGTAACATAACCAAGAAACCATGCACGCATATATGCATGCAAAAGAATCAAATCCACCTAAAGAAATGCTTGGCTCGCCGATCTTAACCCTTCCGATGCTGAGGCTACTTTCACCCAAAGCACAAGGATGAAAAGATCTTTTAGAACCATCTCAACCCTGTCATATTGGTGTTTATTATTGGGAAGCTCTCGCTGAGTACTCTCAGATGAGTACCCATATGCTAGGGTGTCAGTCATTTTTCAGGTATTTTGCATCATTTTGTATTTGGCGAATTAGCAACCAGCAGCATAAGGTTTAAAGTCCCCCCACATAGCTTGATAATAAAGCCATTGGCTGTCAGAATGTTGTGCTCAATTCAAGGTTCATTTTGTTAAATCACATGACTTTGGTTGATCAGAATTTTATAAGATCGTCAAACATGAACAACCTGGTACAGATTTTGGACAATAATCCCCATTACAACTGAGTATCAGACATTTGTAGGGAAAATTAGAATTTGGACCCGTAAAGGTTAACACATTTGCATCTAGAAATCTAGTTGACAAACAATGTCTAGATATATGATACTTGTGCAAAATTGGAAAGCAGAGACTTCGTCATTAATATTTGAAGTAGATTTGTGATTGGATCTTGGATAATATTTCTCTTCAAATCTATTTATAAATATTTTTTTCTTAAGAAAGATATCACAGAAATGGTTAGGCTAAATTTAAACTACAAGGGTTTAACCCATGCACCTCAGTGGTGGTAAATATGTCCTCATTACTTCATTGATTAATTGTTGACTAAAATCAACTTTTAGACTCTTTTTTAACCCTTTCAATACTAAGGCTACCATCGTTCACGGCACAAGGATGCAAACATTTTTGAAAACCATCTAAACCCTGTCATTTTGGTATTCATTGGATAGCTCTCAATGAGTACACTCAGATGAGTACCCATGTGCCAGGGTTTGTCTTTTTTTTTGTATTGGCCAAATTAGCCATCAGCAGCTGTTAGGGGTTAATAAACAAAGCTCCTTCAAATTCAAACATTTTGTGAACCTAAGCAACATTCCTAAGTTATTCCAAAGGTATCATAAATCCAGATGACATTTATAATGGTGTCTCCAGGTATAAGGTATGAAAGTTATATAAATCCCCCAAGAATAAATGGTAATTCACAAATATTTGAAGAAATGCTTATGGTTAAACTCGGGTCATCATTTCCTTCTATGATGGAGAAAAAGAAAGTATCAAAGTAAAACTCCCGTCAACCCAAAGTCATAGGCAACCTTTTCACATGCCTCGAGAGAATGAGGTATCTGGGACCATGTTCTTAGCCAGCTAGGATTTGGAAACAGGGTGTTTCAAACGAAGGTTTCATAGACTTTTGGGTGTCCAAAGTGTGGTACTAAGTTCACATTACTAATGAAATAAACCATATATATCTACAGATTTTGCTTTTGAAGGCTAGTAACTGCTTTTTTTGTATTGTAGGAGTGACACTTAACATGCACTATCTTCTAAAATTGTCATCATCAACAAATCCTGACCTAAACTTTTGGGTGTCCAAATGACACGCTGGACTCATAGGTGGCTATAAGCCCCTCCCTGGGACCATTCACAGGCTTGAATAGGTTATCATGAGGTAAAAACCACCAGTGGTGGTAATCATTTGTCTTAACCCTTCCAATGCTGAAGCTACTTTCGTCAACAAAAGTGCAACGACGCAAAGACTTAAACCTTGTCATGTTGGTATTCATTAGATAGCTCCTGCTGAGTACTCTTCACATGAGTATCGGGCACTTGTTAGGGTTTCAGTCATATTTCAGCTCTTTTGCATCATTTTGTATTGGCCAAATTAGCGGCCAGCAGCATTAAGGGTTAACTTCACATTATTTCTAGGTAACACAGACTAAATTTTTAGGTCAAACCACAATTGTTTCCATCACGAATGCTTACATAGGGCACAAAAAAATAACCGCATATTCAGTGGACAATGTCAAAACATTAGCCTCCTGCAGAGGTGTGGTTGCCAAAGGGGCCTGATGAATGTGGTGGATGCTACAATAGCCAATACCATCAGAACTGAATATTAATTGTTGAAAGGGGCCTGATGAATGTATGGTGGATTTTTACAAAAGTCAATGCATTCAGAACACTACCTGGTGAAAGGGGCCTGATGAATGAATGGTATATTTTACAATAGTCAATGCACTCAGAATTCAACATTAATTGTTTAAAGGGACCTGATGAATGTATGGTGTTTTTACAATAGTCAATGCCCTCAGAACTGAACATCAATTGTTGAAAGGGGCCTGATGAATGAATGGTGAATTTTACAAAAGTCAATGCCCTCAGAACTCTACATGACCTGTTGAAAGGGGCCTGATGAATGCATGATGGATGTTACAATAGCAAATACCATCAGATCTCAACATTAATTGTTGAAAGGGGCCTGATGAATGTGGTGGATGTTACATTAGCCAATACTACCACCAGAACTCAACATTAAGTGTAGAAAGGGGCCGTATGAATGTAAGGTGGATTTTACAAAAGTCAATGCCCTCAGAACTCTACATTACCTGTTGAAAGGGGCCTGATGAATGAATGGTGGATTTTACAATACCCAATGCACTCTATCTGATAACAACGGAAACCTTGACTTCGCCTGAGTGTCCATTATCATCAGGTAATTGAGAATTCTTCAGGTATTAACTATTACCTAAGAAGGTGTTTGAAATCGGAAAATTGATTTACTATCACTCATTCAGCCACACTGCTGCCAAGTCAAGACTAGCCAGTTGCATCAAAGTAGAGATGCTGGAGCTACTTTTGCCCAATGCACAAGAACGAAAAGATTTTTGTCAACCATCTAAACCCTGTCGTGTTGGTACTCATTGGATAGCTCTCACTGAGTACTCTCAGATGAGTACCCATATGCCAGGGTTTCAGTGGTTTTCAAAAGTTTTTGCATTATTTTGTATTGGCCAGTTTAGCCACCAGCTGCATAAGGGTTAACCCTTATGCAGCTGGTGGCTAATTTTGCCGATACAAAATGAGGCAAAACAGAAGCATACTGCAAACATTAGCAGGAGTGCTTGCCCATAAGTCATTGAAAGTGTTAACCCTTATGCGGCTGGTGGCTAATTTTGCCAATACAAAATGAGGCAAAATCCCTGAGAAATGACTGAAACCCTGGCACATGGGTACTCATCTGAGCGGTGCTAACTATCCAATGAATACCAACATGACAGGATTTAAATGGTTTTTCAAAAATCTTTGCATTCTTGTGCTTTGGACGAAAGTAGCCTCAGCATTGGAAGGATTAACTTCCAGAAAATGAATTTACCCCAGAGGGTCAAGTATCAACATTTTAAAACAATCTAAAAAAACTTTTTTTTGTGGATATAGAAAGGGTTGACGAACCCCCCTAAATAACCAAAATTGAGGATTTTTCACCCGCACCGTGCGCTTATTAGGACAAATAAGGTAAATAGATTCCTAGCCTTCTCATTAAGAGAGTAATTATAAAAGTACATGCAGCAGCAGAAGCATAAAATAATCCAAGATCCTAATGTATGGGTATACATAAAAGATAAGAAGATACAGGAATTAACCTTATGAAGCTAATTAAGTAATTACGCCCTTACCACTTTGTTCTCCTTACTGCTTCAATGTTGGAGGAAGCTTAAAAGCTTTTCTTGTTATTGGTCATGATTTACGTCTAGTGGCGAACATCGGGTTATGGCGATCTCATAAAATCTAAGTTAGTCTTCATGAAATATTCAGCGAGCCAAGGGACGAAAAGGAAATTGGTAAAAAAGCCTGTTGGGCTAAATAATGTGTGTTTATGGATACAGGGGAGCTAGCAACACGGGCCAATGTATTACCAGGCCAAATGGTTCAATCATAAGCTGTTTCTTCTCATTTGCAGCCAATTAGCGTAGTGAAAGATAAATGTGCGCGGTCGACCAGTAGACGCTCAGGAAGTAGAGATGGCATCTCAAGGAGTTCATCTAAATCGCATTCAGCCCTGGCATTCTGTGGAATAACAAGATCCTCTATCTCTGTTTGAAGAATGATGATAACATAGGCTTTCAGACAGCTAGTCTGCCTGACTGTGCATTGACCGCCAACCTTTTCCCACCTTAATAGATTTTCTCTATATGGACACATGCTGTTTGTCTTACACACGCACAGGGACTCTCTGTCTCAACTCTGAGTGTCTCACCTACACACAGGGGCTTTGTGTCTCGATCACCTGAGCACAGGGAGTCTGTCTTATCTCTGTGTCTCACCTACACACAGGGACTCTGTGTCCCACCTGAGCCCAGGGAGTCTGTCTCATCTGTGTGTCTGACCTACACACAGGGACTCTCTGTCTCACCTCAGCACAGGGACTCTCTGTCTGACCTCAGCACAGGGACTTTCTGTATCACCTTAGCACAAGGACTCTCTGTATCCCCCCAGCACAGGGACTCTCTGTATCACCCCAGCACAGGGACTCTCTGTCTCACCCCAGCACAGGGACTTTCTGTCTCACCCCAGCACAGGGACTCTCTGTCTCACCCCAGCACAGGGACTCTCTGTATCCCCCCAGCACAGGGACTCTCTGTCTGACCTCAGCACAGGGACTCTCTGCCTCACCCCAGCACAGGGACTCTCTGTCTGACCTCAGCACAGGTACTCTCAGTCTAACCTCAGCAAAGGGACTTTCTGTCTCACCCCAGCACAGGGACTCTCTGTCTGACCTCAGCACAAGGACTTTCTGTCTCATCCCAGCACAGGGACTCTCTGTCTCACCCCAGCACAGGGACTCTCTGTCTGACCTCAGCACAGGGACTCTCTGCCTCACCCCAGCACAGGGACTCTCTGTCTGACCTCAGCACAGGGACTTTCTGTATCCCCCCAGCACAGGGACTCTCTGTATCCCCCCAGCACAGGGACTCTCTGTATCACCCCAGCACAGGGACTCTCTGTCTCTGCCCAGCACAGGGACTCTCTGTCTCACCCCAGCACAGGGACTCTCTGTCTGACCTCAGCACAGGGACTCTCTGTCTCACCCCAGCACAGGGACTCTCTGTCTGACCTCAGCACAGGGACTCTCTGCCTGACCTCAGCACAGGGACTCTGACTCACGTACCTTAGCACAGGGACTCTCTGTATCTCACCTCAGCACAGGGACTCTCTGTATCACCTCAACACAGGGACTCTCTGTATCTCACCTCAGCACAGGGACTCTCTGTATCACCTCAGCACAGGGGCTCTCTGTATCTCACCTCAGCACAGGGACTCTCTGTATCTCACCTCAGCACAGGGACTCTGACTCACCTCAGCACAGGGGCTCTCTGTATCACCTCAGCACAGGGGCTCTCTGTATCACCTCAGCACAGGGGCTCTCTGTATCTCACCTCAGCACAGGGACTCTGACTCACCTTAGCACAGGGACTCCCTGTATATCACCTCAGCACAGGGACTCTCTATATCTCACCTCAGCACAGGAACTCTTGACTCACCTTAGCACAGGGACTCTCTGTATCTCACCTCAGCACAGGGACTCTGTCTCACCTCAGTACAGCATCTTACCTCAATACAGGGACTGTCTCATCTCAGTACAGGGACTCTATATCTCACCTCAGCACAGGGACTCTATATCTTAACTATGCACAGAAACTCTAGTTACATCATGCTTGCAGCACTAAGACGTATTGTTAGTAATCTGGGGAAGAGCAGTAATATTCTCTGAGTGCTCCAAATTACCTATTGTTTACAAACCACAATAAGGCCCCAAACTATAGCATGAATGTAGATCAACGGAAACGCACCGGACAATCTCTTTCAACAGCCTCCACACAACTACTAGCATAAAACTGCTCACGAGATGCGTTCTGCGCATGTGTGTGAGCAACTCACTCTATAACGTAAACAAATATGAGAATCCTCATTTGTCTTTGTCTTTTAGTAACGTCACACTGAGACTTGATTTGGCGAGATTAGGTATGTCCAAGGTTTTATAATGGGTCCTATTGTAATTGGTCTTTGGCGACCAATCCATGTTGTATTCATCTAAGATCATAGAAAAAGTGGAAATAACTCTGATTCCTTCCTCTCATCAAATATTAGCAGTGTTTTGAACAGTGAGTCTGTCTATGACATAACAATGCTTTCCTTAATTTCCTAACGGAATAATGGTGTGACATAACAATGCTTTGCTTAATTTCCTAGTGTAATTATGGTAATCCCCAGTCTCATTTCCTCGTTCACTTCTTTGATCTGCCAACCCTTTAATACACACTAGAGCTGCACTCACAGAGGGAGATCAACTCATCAGCTTACCACCATTTTGACTCATGATCTCATGGACACAGTTTTTAAAAAATAAATATTTATCATTCAGCCCAGCTTATTAAGAAGTAATATTTACTGAGATTTATTAACATTAACATATTTATTTCATTTCAAAATGTGCTGGCGAGGTACAAAGGACCGATTGATTTCTGTCACATATTTCACCTGAATTATTTTTGATACAAATTGTATGTAAAAGCCAATTAGTAACACTGTCTATTGATTAGTCTTGGTCTTAACTAATGCAATAAGGGATAATAAAGTAGTTTCACCAAGTGATAATATTCATAGCTATTATCGAACCAAGGTCACCAAAATGATTGTGCTCCAAGACTTCTTGACTGTGGTCTGGGACTGAAATATTTGGACACCCCAGAGCAATGCCTGATTATATTGGGGATTGTAAACGAGACTTGACAGTGATAAGCAGTAATAAGAAGGTGCATGTTAGGTGTTCTGTAGTAGGTTTGAGTTCCCTACATAGACGAGTCGACGAGTTGACCACTCCAGCTCAAGCTCTGCTTGTCTGGCTTCAGTACTCGAGCCACTTGAGTTTGTGAGCGGTAAGTTCAGCTCTAATACACAATGGCCATTAATTCCTGAATTTCTGGCAATTTGCGATGCATGGTAAGAATGGGAATATTACTGGCATTTATGTCATATACAAATGGATTTGATCTATTGGGATACTCCCCATGTGCATAATTCAATTGCCTAGTGTCAGATCAATTGGGCTATATCACCAATAAAAGGGGACATGATTACACAGTAGGGGTTAATATTGTAAATTATAAGTGAAAAGCATAGGGTATGATGGATGCACATCTTCTTCAGTTTGTCGATTTCTATTTTCTAATATGCGTGTATATTTGTAGTGCGCAATTGTACATTTATTTATAAGTGATAAGCATTAAGGGTATGACGATGCACATCTTTTCAGTTTGTCAATTTCTTATTTCTAATATGCGTGTATATTTGTGGTGCGCAATTGTACATTATAAGTGATAAGCATAGGGTATGACGATGCACTTATTCTTCAGTTTGTCGATTTCTTATTTCTAATATGCATATGATATATATTTGTGGTTTCAAAAATTCACCTTGCCACATGGGTATGGGTAAACTATGACATTACCACTTTCATTGACCACAGGGTAAGCACTCATGCTGGTGCTTGCAGTATGCTTCTGGCTACCATATCAAATATAAAGGTAATGGTATTCGGTGCATAGTCTTGTATCCACCGAAGTGCTCACACGACCTTCCTCCCCTAGCAGGAACTGTACACACAGAAACCATTTCAATCCCAGAGGGATATTCCAGAGCAGTTGGCAGCATATAGTGCACAAGCTCTAAGCACTGCCTTATGTAATGCTAGGTATCCATTTTGCAGCTGGGTAGACTGAGGCAATATGGAATAAACTGTCTAGCCAAAGGACAGACCAAAGTGCCGACGCCGGGAATTGAACCAGCAACCTACTGATTACTAGTCTGACACTCCAATGAATCCAATATGAATCGTGCACAAAATCGTTAATTATTCTTTCAATTATGAAATCGATAAAAAATTCTTACCTATGACAGCCCTACCATGCTTAAAGTGTTTCCCTAGAATTTTTTATCAGCTAAAATGATACCTTTGCCCTATTCCAACTTTCATCTGCCCTAGGCTTGAAAAATTGTATGTTTTGTAATGTTTCATTTAAAGCCAAGTAAAACCTGGTGCTGGCATGTGAAAATATATTTTCTAGGACAAGCTTGGATGCCAGACCACAAAACTTGCACATTCTCAAAAGTAAACCTGAAATATATACAGTGTACTTGCCCAGTGGGGCAAGCATTATACCTTTTTCACTTGCCCTTCACCTATAACTTACAAATTCTACTTGCTCAGGGCAACTGGGCAAGCACCAATGTCGAGCCCTGGTAAAAAGTAAAGTCACAATGACACTTCAATAAAAGATGCTGTCAAAGCTAGCCAAAGTAAGTTACTTCTGTCTGTCTCCTCCCAAACAAAACAGATAAGGGAAAGGAATCCAATACTTATTAGGAGAATTGGCCAAATTTATTGAATTTGAAAGCATAGATGTATCGCGTTTGTTGTAATACAAAGGAAAAGGTCGGCGTTAATGAAAAGCGCAAACGGAATCGTCTCAACCAATAGGATTACAGTAATTCAATAGCGCCCACCGCTTACCTTAAGTGACGCTATAAAGCTACTCTCAGATATTCTGGGATGGAATTATCAAAGTGAATCTCGCGCTGATTCCAACAGTAATACACCTTAACACTTTTATGCCTGTAGCATCCAAACCCGTCTGATAAATTAGGATATATCTCTCAAACAAAAGATATTTAAAGAAAATATTTGAAGAAGAAATGTCGATCCATAACTAACTAACAACTCCCCTTCAAATATTTTTCCAGTTTACGCTTACTTTCAAAGTTATTTTCATAAGTGTCACAAGTCCAGACGACAATGGTCGAGGGAATCTCCAAGCATGAATGGGTCAATCAGCATCTCTCATTTGCTATTGTTCGCAAACACTATGGACACATGTAGGCAGTCCCCTGTCACTACATGTACTATTTCATTACCATCACCGACAAACTGCTCAATTTCTGTTGTAACACATAATTACTACACCAAGTGCTATGTATACAGATTTTGTTGACATGTATTATGTACCAATTTCCGTGGTAACACATAACTACTGGGTGAAGTGCCATGTGTACATCTTTAGTTGACAGATGGACACTCTTCTGCCATTGCTCTTTCATTATAACAGACAAACTGCGTTAGATTTCTGTGGTAATAAAGGTAAAGGTATTTGGTTTACAGTCTTGTATATCCACCAAAGTGCTCACACGACCTTCCTTCCCTAGCAGACCTGTACACACGGAGACCATTTAAATCACCCGAGGGATATTCTAGAGCAGCTGGCAACATATACTGCTCAAGCTCTAAACACTGCCTTATGTAATGCTAGGTACCCATTTTGCAGCTGGGTAGACTGAGGCAATATGGAATGAACTGTCTTGCCCCAGGACAGACCAAAGTGCCGATGCCGGGAATTGAACCAGCGACCTACTGATTTCTAGTCCAACAACTAACCAACTGAGTTACTTTGCCCTTATTATTGAATATGCTTACAAAATACATAATACAAAATACATAACACATGATTACACAATAAAGCTAGTAATTTGGAAATATATTTGTGGTCAGAGTAATCATGACGTAAATGAACCAAACCCACAGTTCCTCTTGAAATATCATTTTATCTTATGCTTTTAATCTATTTGGAAAATTATTAGATATTCTGATGACACTAAACCCGTCCAATGCTGAGACTACTTTCGTCCAAAGCACAAGAAAGCTAAGATTTTTGGAAAACATTTAAACCCTGTCATGTTGGTATTCATCGGAAAGCTCTTGCCGAGTACTCTCAGAAGAGTACCCATTTGCAAGGATTTCAGTCATTTAAATTTTTTTTGGATCTTTTCGCACTGACCAAATTAGCCACCAGCAGTTTATGGGTTCATTATCTTTGGTTTCCACACATTGACCTATTAAAGCATGTAGTGGCCAAAAGCGCCCTGGCAATCTTGGTGAAATCTTTCAGGCCGAAGAGCATTTGAGGAAATACTTGAAGGAATCTATTCATGCTCGCTCAGAGATCTCCTTGACAAGCGTTGTCTGGACCTGTCGCACTTTTGAAGATAACTTTGGAATGAAGCATATATTTGTAAACTATTTGGAGGAGAGTTGTAGATAGAGTTCTGATGAACAATTCTTCTCCAAATATTTTCTAAACATTGCTTTCATTAGAGAAATATCATCAAAATTGTTAGGCGGTTTTGGCATGAATGGGTTAAAAAAATTACTAGCCAGGATCGATTGACCGAGGTTCTAGCTCTGTTAAGGCGTGATTATACATACCACCTTAAGGTGTAACTACAAGTTCTGTGTTTCCCCAAAGCCATCGGGTTACTCCGAGATAAGTAGACTGGGGCCGGGTTTTCCCTAATAGCGTGGCACATATGGTGTGTCCTGTCAGCACTTATTTAAATCTTTGCTTTACTCCCTAACAGGGGTGTCCAACTGTCGCATTGTTGCACAAGCATGAGATAGGGGTATCAAAACGTGCAACAAACCAAAAACTTAAAGCACTGTTTAACTGGGAAATTTTCGCAAAACAAGACAAATAGAGCCTATCAGATATATCACATGAATTATTTTTGATACAAAGTGTATTTAAAAACCAGTGAACTCTATTTAATAATTCTGTATTGGTCTTAACCATTGCAATAATAAAGGGCTAATAGAGTTATGCCAGCAAATGACAATATTCATAGCTATTATTGAGCCACGGCCACCAATAATTGCTCTGCTCCAGAACGTATTGACTGTGCTTCTAAAATATTTGGACACCCCTACCTAAGTGTCTGTTTAATTGATTATTTCAAATTTATCTTATTTACTTTTGCAGCCTATAGGCTATATTGTACACATGGTCTGGCACTGTAACAGACAAATATTCCCATGATAAAACAAATATAACTCTGACTGAGGCAGCTTTTGGGAAATATAGGCCATGTACACAAGATCTGGTTGACACTGTAACAGGCTAATATCTTCCTTATTGAGGCAGCTTTTGGGAAATATTTGATAGAGAAATTTTGATCAGAACACAATCTACAAATCAAATTCATGGTCTGACACATTTGTAACAATCTTTATTTATGTGCAATATTTCAAGAAATATTCGACTGAAAGTTGTTGTTCCTGATGTGTTTGGCAATTCCCCTTGAAATAATTTTTTTATGATATTTATTCTTAATTTTCTACTAATAGACAAGTTATATTCAAAGTTGTCAGACTACACATACACACCAGCTGCAAAAGGGTTAACCCATTGGTGCACACAGCGGCTGAGCCCAGCTGGACATTTTTGATAGAATCTTGCAGGTAAAAGCATAATTATAAAAATATTTGATGGAGAAATGTAAATCAAAATATAACCAACAACTCTCCTTCAAATAACATTTTCAATTCTTAAGTTATTATCGAAAGTATTTTAGGTCCAGACGACAATTTATAGAGGAACTCTTAAGCATTAATGGTATAGGGCGTGACTACACGCTCTCTGTTTCCCCGAAGCCATCGGGTTACTCTGAGAAAAGTAGACTGGGGCCCTGTTTTCCCTACAGTAGGCGTCTTGTCAGCACTAATTCTTGTCTTCACCCTATTATCTGAACAAGTGTTGTCTGGACCTGCCAAACTTTTCACGATAACTTCAGAATAAATCATCTACTTGCAAACTTTTTGAAGGAGAGTTGTAGATAAAGTTTGAAAGAAAAAATCTCCTTCAGATATTTTTCAACCATTGCTTTTGTTACAGGGATATCACCAAGTCATGCAAATTTGGCTGCTACCAGCATATTTGGGTTAAAAATCTATTCATGTCTATAGTACCTGGAGCTGCACTCATGGAGGGAGATCAACTCATAAGCTCACCACCATTTCGTCTCACAAGCTCAGGGACGCACGATTTTTTTTTTAAATGAATAATCATTATTCAGGCCACCAATTAAGAAAGAAATACTTACTAATGGAGATTTGCTAAAATTTACATGGTTATTTCATCTTAGAATGTGCTTGCATAGAAGAATACATATTATTAATCAGACTATATTTACATAATGATTTCTATATAGCAGTACAAAGGTCAGTATATCGCTCAACACTGCCTGTGTACATCGGGAATTGTAAACAAGATATGACAGTTTTATGGTGTTCTGTGTTAGATTTGTATTCCCAATATAGACAAGTTCACGAGTTATCAACTTCAGCTCGAGCTCGGCTCGCCTACCCTAGTGCTCGAGCCACTCGAGTTTGTGAGTGGTGAGAGCAGCTCTAATAGTACCCCCCAAAAACCTGGCTAATATTTGCAATATTTATTTTACTAGAGCATTAATTGGAAGTTATTTATAGGTAAAATTTTAATCAGAACACAAATAATAACCCTATTCAAATACTTTGTGAATCTATGCTTGCTTCTAAGCATACTATCAAAAGTGTTATATATACAGAAAATCTTGTCAATGAGATATCCAGACTTGAATGAGTTATTAGAGCCCAATGCTGAGACCGCTTTCGCCCAAAGCACAAGGAGGCAAAGATTTTTGAAAAATATCCAAATTCTGTCATATTGGTATTCATTGGATAAGAGCTACCTGAGCACTCTCAATTGAGTACCCACATGCCTGGGTTAGGTCATTTTTCAGGTTTATAGCATCGTTTTGTATTGGCCAAATTAGTTACCAGCAGCATATTAGGGTTAAAACCAATTTATCCATGCAGATGCCCAAAAACACTTGGCACATAACTTCCTAATAAAAGGAAAATAACGTCCCAATAAAAGCTTCTTTTTTTTAAATATCAGAATGAAACTTTTTAATTTCTTTTCCAAATTAAAAAAGATTCTACTAAAAGCTTTGTTTTTCTTCAAATATCTGAATGAATTTTTTTACTTTGCCAAGTGTCTAGTTGACCCTTTTCAACGAAAACCCAGAGAATAATTGCATTATTCAATGTTTATTACACCATAGAGTGTAAATACAATCTATTTTCTCTCATGCAATACCAAATAACTCCATACATTATTATTTAGAACCAGTATCATATTCCCTATAGGGAGATATGTTGCACGCCCTGGCAGGACTAATTAATGAACACACCCTAATGTCCAATCTTTCTTATTTCCATTAAAAGTCTTTGGTAAGATGTTTCCCAATAGTACTGTAGAACACACAATGTTAGCGTCTGTTTATATATAGAGTACATAGCATGTGGTTATGCTTCGCTATATATAAAAACGCTGTACTTTTTTCTTACTGTACTGGCGCTGTCAGCGGCGGCTACCATCGCTAACATAAAGATATGCTATGATGCGAAAATTCCCCAATTCGCTATATTTGGGACACGTGTCATATATGTGTTCTACAGTATGACTATGACAGCCTCACTCCAACCATAACAGTCCACAACTTCTCAGATGAATAAAAACAATTGGATATGAAACCAGTCGGTGAACCTAAAAAAACGGGCTGCAGTGAATAGTCCAAAAGTTTTGTTCTGCACATGCTGGTGTGCAGCTTTCTCTTTAATGCAAATGATATGAGAGCGCTCATTGGTCTTTGTCTCCTAGTGACGTAACACTCAGGCCAGATTCCAGACCCCTGGGATAGCCAGGTCTTCACTATATAGCACATGTAGTAATTGATCTCTCGCTGAATATCCATTCTTTTATTCATGTAAGACATCTTGTAGTTGATATATTTGCAGGACTATTCAAGTTCAAAGTGCCTGTTGCGTAATTTAACCCTTCCAATGCTGTGGCTACTTTCATCCAAAGCACAAGGACGTAAAGATTTTACATTGTGCTTTGGACGAAAGTAGACTCAGCATTGGAAGGGTTAAATGCCTGTTACTTTGGAAGGTTGCTTCTAAGGCGGTTTGTTTGACACAAATTTTATTTGTTCATACTTCCATGACGCTTATCAAACCAACTGACAAGTTGTTACAGCGTTCAATTTTGACTATGTAATTTAAATCATTGTTGCTTGCTGGGCATTGATTATCCACTTCATTTCAGCTGGAGGGAATTGATAGTGCATGTCCAGCATCTTACCTGCTTGTCATCAACATATTTAGCAGGTGCTCCCCAGGGTCTGACACTTAGATTTCAGGCTAGGGGCCCGAAAAGGTTTTATGATAAAAATTAGTGGTCAAAAACAGGACTTCTTGTTAACATAGATACTATTTTGGGCCCCTAGTAGGAAACATCTAAGGGCCTTGGAAAATCAAACCAAGCTCCCATGAGGGTATGAATTTATCGAAGCAATCTTGTAAGCTCCTTGGAAATTTGCTTGTTACACACTGTCACATTCAGAGTGTCGCAATATATATAACTAATGGCGCAAAAAAGTGTGACAACGCGACAGCCAGATTCGCGAACATGATCTGACTACTTTGAGAGATTATCAAGAAGACAGATGTTTCACAAGTACAGTGCTGACATTTAATTCCTACACTAAATGCGAGGGCAGCACAAGCATAATACACAACCGCACGCTTGATTGCCACCCTGTTCCCTGGTTATGGATGCATGGAAGACCTCACAACTGAACGTAGCATTGATTTACAAGCTATGTGGGTCATTGATGTGCTTGGCTTATTATTTTGACATGTTATACTGATTGGTGTTTACAACCAGGCACTGGCAGATGTCCAGTTGACTGAGTGCAGAAATTAAATGTCTGTACTGTACATGGCATTGTTAAACCAACAGAATGTCCAACAGATATTCCTCAAAATAATTCTTTGTTATGAAAATATTTCACATCAATGGTTTACCAAGATTATTTAGATAATCTAGCTTTGCCAGTGATGCCACAAACTGCAGAATCCTCCATTATGTTGTGGTATTGATAAAATTGACTATATTATAGCTGTGGAATTGTCAACCAATCACTCTGCTCGATTCTCAGATGCTGCGGAGTTAGAGCAAACAAGAAAAGTTATCTGAAGAACTCCCTATTTCATCTCTTAACCCATTCACACTTTGAACATGCACAAAGTCTGACAAATATCATGTTAGAAAAGCAAGATTTTGTTGAATATTTGACTGAAAGTTGCTGTTCCTGATGGCTTTAACCCTTCCAATGCTGAGGCTACTTTCATCCATTAAGCACCAAAACACATAGATTTTTAAAAACCCATCTAAACCCTGTCATATTGGTATTCATTGGAAAGCTGTTGCTGAGTACTCTCAGATGAGTACCCATGTGCCAGGGGTTCAGTCATATTCCAGGTTTTTTGCATTATCTTACATTGGCCAAATTAGCCACCAGCAGCATAAGTGTTAGCAATTCCTCTTCACATATTTTCTAGTATTGAGTTATGTTGAAATTTGTCAGAATAAATTGTGAAAGCAAGATAGAAGTGGAAAAATGTTAAAGAAGTGTTAACAATTCCATTTTATATTTTTCTTGTATTGCTCTATTTAATGAGTTATGTTGAAATTTGTGTGCAAGCAAGAGAGAAATGGACAAAGAAGCATCTGGGAACAAATAAATCAAGTAACCGTCGCCTAATTGTGTTAACAATTCCTCTTGACATATTTTCTAGTATTGAGTTATGTTGAAATTTGTCAGACTAAAGTGTGAAAGCAAGATAGAAGTGGACAAAGAAGGATCCGGTAACAAATAAATTGAAGTAACCGTCGCCTATGTGTTAACAATTCTTCTTCACATATTTTCTAGTATTGAGTTATGTTGAAATTTGTCAGACTAAAGTGTGAACGCAAGATAGAAATGGACAAAGAAGGACCCGGGAACAAATAAATCAAGTAACCGTTGCCTATGTGTTAACAATTCTTCTTCACATATTTTCTAGTATTGAGTTATGTTGAAATTTGTCAGACTAAAGTGTGAACGCAAGATAGAAATGGACAAAGAAGGACCCGGGAACAAATAAATCAAGTAACCGTTGCCTATGTGTTAACAATTCCTCTTGACATATTTTCTAGTATTGAGTTATGTTGAAATTTGTCAGACTAAAGTGTGAAAGCAAGATAGGAATGGTCAACTGATAAAGAAGTGTTAACAATTCCTCTTACATTTTTCTTGTATTGCTCTATTTGATGAGTTATGTTGAAATTTGTGTGAAAGCAAGATAGAAATGGACAAAGAAGGATCGGGAACAAATAAATCAAGTAACCGTCGCCTATGTGTTAACAATTCTTCTTCACATATTTTCTAGTATTGAATTACGTTGAAATTTGTCAGACTAAAGTGTGAACGCAAGATAGAAGTGGACAAATGATGAACCAAGCAGTGCTCAATAGACGTCCCAGATTGCATGCACTCAGAAACCTCCAGCACAGATTGCTTGCCTTTTCTCTCTCGTTCACAACCCAAATGAACTACTCAAAACACAAATAACTTTGATGCCGGTTGCCTTGAGTAAAGTGAAACATACACGCACGTATAGCCAACTTGTTAACTTTTCGACCTCTTCTCTTCCTTCATCTTAGTTCCTATACAGCATGAAGTAAGTACAGGCCAATAACCTAGCTGCCTGCCCTTTACCAGTAAAAGGGAACACTGATGAGCAATTCTGGATACAGATAAGTGGTCCGAGGAGTTTGACAAAACCCCTTTCAGAGGAAGGGAGGTTATTTTGGTATGAAATTTTAGCTCCCTGGAAAAATACTGAAGATGATATAACCCAATGAAATTTAACCCTTCCAATGCTGAGGTGCTACTTTTGTCCAAAGCACAAGAACAGAAAGATTTTTGGAAACCATCTTAACCCTGTCATGTTGGTATTCATTAGATAGCTCTTGCTGAGTTCTCTCAGATGAGTAGCCATTTGCCAGGGGTTCTGTCATTTGTCAGGTTTTTTGCATAATTTTATATTGGCCAAATTAGCCACTACCAGCATAAGGGTTAAGCTATCTGCACATGCATGATACAAATCAGGTTCAAAAAGTCAAACTTTAACAGAGAGAAGCTGCATTTGATAATAAAGGTGTGTTTTTCTATTTTGAAAGAGTTATAGTAAACACTAGGGCAATTCATTAGTTACATAAATTAATGTTAGAAGGGGGTGTAGATTTTAAGGGGGGAGGCTGATTTTCAGCAGGAGAGGGGGTGAGGGGCCTCCTATAGTGACCTTATTTTGTTAAATTCAGCATTGTCAGCTTTGTTAACTTCACTAATAAATAGCAAACTGCCATTAGTAGAAAATTATGGTAAACACTAGAACAATTCATTAGTTACAAAAATTAATGTAAGAAGGGGGTATAGATTTTCAAGGGTGGGGGGAGCTGATTTTCAGCGGGAGAGGGGATGAGGGGCCGCCCAGTGACCTTATTTTGTTAAATTCAGCATTGTCAGCTTTGTAAATTTCCCTAATGAATAGCAAGCTGCCTTTATAGGGAGGCGTACGGGTAGCAAGTAAATCAATCTAAATATATTTCAAATCTTAACAATAAGATAAGATACTTGACCTCTTCGATACAACACTCTTTCCCGTTCATTTTCATTATTTGGTATCGTATCAAGGACCTGTACCTAAACAGTAAGACTAAACACCTAATCTATGTCTTCACCTTAGTTTTTTTGGGCATATTCGGTGGCACCACCTTTTTCAGGTATATTTGTCATTTAGTCAAAGTAAACTTATCACGACTTACGCCTAGACTCTGTCTATGCATTCAGTAGTTTCAGGCCCACATTTGGTGGCGCCATCTTTTTGAGGTAGATTTCTTATTTCATCACAGTAAAAAGGGTGCAACATAGGTTCCAAAACATTACTTGCCAGGCAGGGCAAGCCGCCCCTAATGTTTACTTGCCCCGCCGGCACTTCCACTTGCACCGCCACTCTGTAAACCAAAGGCAAGTTAAATTACGAGGACTCTGACCAAAATATTACTTGCAGAGCGGGGCTAGTAAGGATCTTGTTCAGCATGCCTGATTGCAATTTTTTGCCCAAATCACATGCAACTTACAATGGGGCAAGTGGTTATGTTGCACCCTGGTAAAATAATCACTCTATAGAGACTTACCCTCGATCTCTGTCTTTGCATTGGATAGTTTCGGGCACAGATGCAGTGGCGCCATCTTTTGATGTAGATGGTTGTGCTGCGTTGGAGGACTTTCTCACGAGAAAGGCATCTAGTTTCTGCTCTTTGCTGTCAGTACGGACCATGTGGTGATCATATACCTTCTCTGGCTTGTTACCTACAATACAAGTAAAGGTAAAAAGGTAAAAGGTATTTGGTTTATAGTCTTGTATCCACCGAAGCGCTCACACAACCTTCCTCCCCTAGAAGGCCTGTACACACAGAAACCATGTCAATCCCCGGGGGATATTCCAGAGCAACTGGCAGCATATAGCACACAAGCTTTAAGCTCTGCCAACTAATCAAATTGGTCGTCACTTAAACTGCATACAAAAGCGGAAGTCGCTCACACGTGGAGTCCCTGCATGGATTTCTAGGTGACATCACACCCACGCTATTGCATGACTGCGAGCTTTGCAAAAGGCCTGCTGCCTTTCTGAGCTTCGCTCGCTATAAATTTTATATGTATATATATAAATATATATATATATATATATATATATATATATATATATATATATATGTATATATATATATATATATGTATATATGTATGTATGTTAGTGTTGGGACGATCATCGATTATAATCGACGCTTACTCGGTTGCCTCTTTCATAATGATTTATCGATAATGAAACTGGTTATCGATAATAATTGGAAAAAACGACACCTAAGGGCGAAACATGAAACTAAAAAACGGCAAGTTAATTGTCAGCTTTCTCGCAATGAAACTTAAGCTCCAAAACACGTGAAAAGGTAGTAAAAGTGTTCCAAAATGTAAAAAGATTATTGGTCTTACGAATCATATACTGGTATTCAGGTACCAATCCAAATTATGCATGTTGGGGATGCAAGCTGGAGCAGATCGTAAGAGCTTATTTGGTGCACTTTTACTCTTTCTAAGGAGTGTTACGAAAGGTGCACATGTTTCAAATTTTGCACTCTAGGCCTGTACCCAATTACCGAAAGAGTGCGATGAACTGAGAGAGAGAGAGAGAGAGAGAGAGAGAGAGAGAGAGAGAGAGAGAGAGAGAGAGAATGGGAGAGAGAGAGAGAGAGAGAGAGAGAGAGAGAGAGACTTACTATTTGAAGCTTTATTTTCTGCATCAGGGAGTGTTGCTTGAATGCCTGGTAACAAGGCCTGCAATAAAATAGAACAGAATATGAGAAAGACAACATAAAGTATTCGCCTGATGAAACGCACTGTCTTGAATAAGCGTACCCCCTCTATTTTTCGCCGATTTTGGGGTACCAGCAAGCACCAAAGATCGTCTCCTCATGCTAAATTTCGCCCCAGAAGTAACCCAATCCAAATCACATACCTTTTCTCTTGCCTTACAACACCGCGATCGGCACTCATTGGGGGGTGGGGGTATTTTATCATTTTCATATTTTCATACAAAACATTTTCATACTAAAAATAACAATTTCTTTGATTTGGGTCAAATTTGACCTTCCCTCCTATGGTTATTTACCTTTTCCTCATTTCTTCGTAAGCCCTGGCTACTTTGGCCAATACAAAATAATGCAAAAAACCTGAAAATGACAGAGACCCTGGCACATGGGTACCTATCTGAGAGTACTCAGCGAGAGCTATCGAATGAATAACAACATGATTGGGTTAAGATGGTTTTCAAAAGTCTTTGCGTCCTTGTGTTTGGACGAAAGTAGTCTCAGCATTTTGAGGGCTATGATCACAGGAGGTTGATGTTTTACATGGAGTACAACCAGCAGTACTGCAGGTGTGTGCCATTATTTCCTACAACAAGCAGCTTAATCTCTGACCAGATCATGATCAACACTTCAGGATCCTCTGTGCAGTGCCTGCCAACGATAGTCTACAGCTAAAAGATGCTTGCCAATACTACTATTACTACTACTACTACTACTACTACCACTACTACTACTACTACTACTACTACTACTACTACTACTACTACTACTAATAATAGTAATAATAATAACAACAATAATAATAACAACAATAATAATAACAACGATGATCCTATAAAACTATTACTACTACTACTACTACTAACTACTACTACTACTACTACTACTTCTACTACTACTACTACTTCTACTACTACTACTACTACTACTATTTTTACTACTAATGATGATGATGATGATGATAGTAACTTCTAAAATAGCCTGCTAGCCAAAGAGGTCAAGAACAGCAAATATAACTATGGCAACACAGCTATGATCACAGGAGGAGTATGTTTTACATGGAGTAATTAGCGCATGAATAACAACATGATTGGGTTTAGATGGTTTTCGAAAGTCTTTTCGTCCTTGTGTTTGGACAAGTGAAGTCTCAGCATTTTAAGGGCTATGATCACAGGAGGTTGATGTTTTACATGGAGTACAACTAGCAGTACTGCAGGTGTGTGCCATTATTTCCTACAACAAGCAGTTTAATCTCTGACCAGATTGTGATCAACACTTCGGGATCCTCTGTGCTGCGCCTGCAAACTATAATCTACAGCTAATAATCGCTTGCCTGTGTGCTAGTACATCAGACTGCACTGACAGTTTTAACCCCAACCTGTGGCAAAAAAGCGCGCACAGTTTCGGGTGATGTAAAATATCATTGGGTTTATTGCTCTTAAATCTGCATACTATCAAAAAGATAATCAGGGGTTCACTTATGGGGTACACGGGTAGAGGTTGAACCTGTTCATAAACCAGATGACCTTGCATTTGACCTTCACCACCGAAACTGCCCTGAGAGATTGTGTTGTATAGAACGCCGATAATAAGTCACACCGTTAGTGGTTAATAACCGCCAGCAATTGATTTAGAATCCTTGGTTCATTGCCATCCCACGGTATGGCAAATTATGAGTCAGACGGGGCGGTGAATTTGTGCCTAGAGGGGGGGATAGGGCAATACATGTCTAGACTTACCTTATCTGAGAACCCTTAAGGGTGTCATGTGATCAATTTCAGACATAAATCATCACTTAAACATAAATCATTACTTAAACATAAATCATTACTTGTGAGGTTACATATTTCAGGAGGGAAATGATTTTTTATTCATCGGTTTTCTGCAATCGGGTGATAGGGCAAATTATGTGTCAATTGGCGACCTTATTCCATCTATATTGGAAAATTTTAAAAGAAGTTGTGATGTAGTCTTAGGGCGTTATGCACTAACCTCACTCTCACTTTACTCCCACTTTCACGAGATTTACCTTTCATAAGTGTACAGGCCTCAACGCTAACTCAAAATGATACTGGCCCTGTAGGACCAGTAACACCTAGCATCTACTGGTCCTGCAAAAAGTTTACTGGTCCTACATTGGTTTTTTTAACATAACAAGAAAGAACATTGCATAAGATTCACCACAACATTTATCTTTATAAATTTTATCTTCATTTATTTCAAAAACAATTGGAGACATCCAGGGTCTTAGCCAGGATTTCAAAAATGCCTGTCCAAAACAGCTATTTCAAAATTTCTGCCCGTCCAGATTTAGCTACTAATCTACTTCAAATCCTTATACCAGCTACAAGTAATGGCCTAGTGTGTCAAAAAGGGCAATTTACACTTCAGCTATGTCCTAGAAGATGGTTGTTAGGAAAATATTTGGTTATTATAACCCAAAAGTCAAAATTGAAAAATCTTCATAGAAATTTTTTGCCTGTCCAAACAGGAGGTTTTTAGGAAACTACCTGTCCAAAAGACAGGCAGGACGGGTCCTGGCTAAATCCCTGGTCAGACATCTCAGGGGGAAACTTTTTAACAAGAATGTCTCCATATGTTTACTGGCCCTATAGGACCAGTTGAGGTCTTTTTTTACTGGCCCGAAGCTGTTTTGGGGAATTTTTACTGGCCTGGGGCCATAGGTTCACCCTTAGCGTCGAGCCCTGGTGTACTTCATCGAGAGTCAACTAGAGATGGCAGTTGTTCCTGCTCAGACCCAGAGAGAGGGACACTGCGTTTTTTACCTTCCTTGGCCATGATGTAACTCTCATTTGAAGTATGATTTTGAAAGATAAATCTTGTAAAAGTGGAAGTAAAGTGATAGTGGGGTTGGTGCATACCACCCTAAGTTGGTGACAGCGTTTTTTTGTTTTTTTTTCTGTGGAAATAGAAAGGCATCAGGAATATTCTTTTTAAAGCGCTTTTGAACATTATAGGTGGAAAGGGCGCTATATCAAATATCAATTATTATTATTTTTATTAATCATTTATTAGTAATCAACTCCTTTAAAACATGCAATTACGGCTATGGCTCAAACAGGTCTTGGATTTAGCAAGAGTAGCATTCTGGCAACAGCATAGGAATGGGAATATTATATTTCCTCAGTCATTCATTATATCAACTTCTTCAGAAAATCAATTACGGCTATGACTCAAACAGGTTTTGGATTTAGCAAGAGTAGTATTCTGGCAACAATAGGAATGGGAATATCATATTTCCTCAGTCATTCATTATATCAACTTCTTCGGAAAATCATGCAATTATGGCTACAGCACAAACAGGATATAAGGAGATGTCCTCAGATACACATAACCATGTAAGTGTCACTGTGGGATGTATTCAGAGCACAGGCCACAGAAAGGAAATGGATATCTCTCTTGTTGCTGGATAAATAGATAAAGAATGTATATAACTGATGACAACTTGACTAAGCTGGATCACACATACCGTATTCGCCCGATTAAGCACACTGTCTTAAAAAAGCGCACCCCCTAATTTTTCGCCGATTTTGGGGATCCAGGAAGCACCAAAGATCGTCTCCTCATGTTTAATTTCTACTGTTTTAGTACAGCGAGAAGGTATATAGATGGCGACCGTAAAGCCACTTTCACACATACACGATTGTGAACACGACTGAACACGACGGTTGAATTTTGACAAAATCGTGTTCAGTCGTGCTCGTAAAATACTCGTCACGGGTAATTGTTGAGTAAACACGGTACAACACGTGTGTCATACGCCTCTCATACGGTTGTGCGCGTTCTTCATACGGTTGAACACGTTATCCATACACCTCTCATACGGTGCAACACGATGTCCATTCGTGTGTCATACGGTTGAACGCGTTGCTCATACGACTAGAGTCAGTGAACACGATTGCCATACGCCTGAACACGTGTGCCATACGCCCGAACACGTGTGCCATACGACGTTCATACGATTTTGGGTTAGATTACATTTAAAAATAGATTGAAATGGACCTTAATAATTCTTCCTAAACAGGTATAAACTGGGTCTCTATCTGTGGTATTTTGGGTGTTTTGGGTCGAAATACGCAACGGCCTTCTTCTCCGCAGCCCCTTCATGTTGTTATATGTAAACAACAAAATGGCGGGCGCGAGCGTATCACGTGACTGAATTTGGCGGTCGTATGAGGGGCGTGTTGAACCGTATGAGAGGCGTGTTGAACCATATGGGAGACGTGTTGAACCGTATGAGAGGCGTATGAAGGACGTGTTCAGTCATATGGCCAAATTTGAACACGACTGAACACGCCCTTCATACGGCTGAACACGACCAAACACGCCCTTCATACGGTCGAACACGCCTTCCATACGCCTCTCATACGCCCGTTAATGGGCCATAAAACGCGATAAAAGTCGTGTTGATTTTTTGAACATGCTCAAAAATCCAACACGATTATTTTCGCTACACGTCTTTCATACGCCCGAACACGCCTGAACACGACTGAACACGATTGTGAACACGTCTTTCATACGCCTTTCATACGCCTGAACACGACTGAAAAGTCGTGTTCAGTCGTGTTCACAATCGTGTATGTGTGAAAGGGGCTTAACTGCCATCTATCGGCCATTTCTTGTTGCGGTACGTAACACCGCGATCGGCACTCATTGGGGGGTACGGTTATACAAATGTTCGAAAAAAAAAACCTGCTACAGAAAATTTTCCCAACTTGCACCCGCACGGTGCGCTTAATCGGGCGAATACGGTAACATCTATCAGTTTGGGGTAGAGCTGCACGCGCTGGCCACAAACTCGAGTGGCTGGGTTAAGCTTAAAAAAAAAGTTGTTTGTTTCCTGTAACCCTAACCTAACAAGTTTTTGTACTCCCTACCCTAAAGTTTGTTCAGCCCTCCCGACTCCCAATCATTAAAAAACATGCATAAAACACACATCTTAAAAAATTATCCAAAAAAATAAATAATAATTTATGACCTACCAACCCAATTTTTATTTAGACCGTTACAGGAAACAAACATTTTTTTTAGGTCTTACTATAACCAGATGAGCCGAGCTGGAGCTGGAGCAGTCAACTCATCTAAGTAGGGAACACAAACATCACACAGATCACCTAACTCACACCTTCTTATCATTGTTCATCACCGTCATGTCTTGGTAAAAATGGTGCCTTGGGTCTACCACTGGCCAGTGGTCAGCCACAGGCGTGCCTTGGGTCTACCACTGGCCAGTGGTCATCCACAGGCGTGCCTTGGGTCTACCACTGGCCAGTGGTCAGCCACAGGCGTGCCCTGGGTCTAACACTTACCGGTGGTCAGCCACAGGTGTACCTTGGGTCTACCACTGGTTAGTGGTCAGTCACAGGTGTACCTTGGGTCTACCACTGGTCAGTGGTCAGTCACAGGTGTACCTTGGGTCTACCACTGGTCAGTGGTCAGCCACAGGCGTGCCTTGGGTCTAACACTGACCAGTGGTCTGTAACAGGTGTACCTTGGGTCTACCACTGGTCAGTGGTCAGCCACAGGCGTGCCTTGGGTCTACCACTGGCCAGTGGTCAGCCACAGGCGTGCCTTGGGTCTACCACTGGCCAGTGGTCAGCCACAGGCGTGCCTTGGGTCTGACACTGACCAGTGGTCTGTAACAGGTGTACCTTGGGTCTACCACTGGTCAGTGGTCAGCCACAGGCGTGCCTTGGGTCTAACACTGACCAGTGGTCTGTAACAGGTGTACCTTGGGTCTACCACTGGTCAGTGGTCAGCCACAGGCGTGCCTTGGGTCTAACACTGACCAGTGGTCTGTAACAGGTGTACCTTGGGTCTACCACTGGTCAGTGGTCAGCCACAGGCGTGCCTTGGGTCTACCACTGGCCAGTGGTCAGCCACAGGCGTGCCTTGGGTCTACCACTGGCCAGTGGTCAGCCACGTGCAGGTGTACCTTGGGTCTAACACTGGCCAGTGGTCAGCCACAGGTGTACCTTGGGTCTACCACTGACCAGTGGTCAGCCACAGGTGTACCTTGGGTCTACCACTGACCGGTGGTCAGCCACAGGTGTACCTTGGGTCTACCACTGGTCAGTGGTCAGCCACAGGTGTACCTTGGGTCTACCACTGACCAGTGGTCAGCCACAGGTGTACCTTGGGTCTACCACTGACCAGTGGTCAGCCACAGGTGTACCTTGGGTCTACCACTGGTCAGTGGTCAGCCACAGGCGTGCCTTGGGTCTAACACTGACCAGTGGTCTGTAACAGGTGTACCTTGGGTCTAACACTGACCAGTGGTCTGTAACAGGTGTACCTTGGGTCTACCACTGGTCAGTGGTCAGCCACAGGCGTGCCTTGGGTCTAACACTGACCAGTGGTCTGTAACAGGTGTGCCTTGGGTCTGACAGGAACCTGTGGTCAAAAATACAATCATTCTTTACACTGGACAGCCTTTTCAATGTAGTGCTTAAATGAACTTGCATTCTTCTCAATAGAATAATGTCCCTTCAATCTCTTTTGCAATTTCTGTGTCTGGGAGGGTAAATGAAGAACCCATCAGTCATATCACATGGGCCGGCCCTACTACTGTATCAGAATGGGAAAATGACTACTGACGAAGACGCATTAGAATATTATTTTCCTCTCTTACACCGAGTGATAAATTTCACTTCTACGCACTCACCAGGTCTGCCCAAACAATTTATCATCAGATACCATGTATATATAATGCATCAGAAAAGACTGAACCTGCCTCCATCAATTTATGTATAGTGGCTCTTAGTACATTTATATCTTCCCTGTGCCTCATAATCTATTAATCCCTCTATTGCACCTCTGTCGCCAACAATGTCTCACTCGTTATCCACTCCATTTAACATTAGCTATTAATCCCTTCATTACGCATCTTCGGGCGATTAGGGTCGATTCTTAATCCATTACTATCTCAATTATACCTCATAATCCATTAATCCCTTCACTACACCTCCTCCGGCAATTAGGGTCGATTCTTAATCCATTAATCCCTCAATTATACCTCATGATCTATTAATCCCCTTAATCTCTTCATCTCACCTCCTCAGCCAATTCTTAATCCTATCATCTCCCAATCGTACCTCATTATCTATTAATCCCCTAACCCTTATGCAGCAGATGGCTAATTTTGCCAATACAAGATGATGCAAAAAAATCTGAAAAATGACTGAAACCCTGGAATAATGGCTACTCATCAGAGAATGCTCGTGGAGTGCTATCCAATGAATACCAACATATGGCAGGGTGCAGTAGCCTCAACATTGGAAGGGTTAATCTCTCCATTAGATATCCTCAGCCAATTACATCACGTTCTTAATCCATTAATCTCCCAATTACCTCATGAACTATTAATCCCCTTAATCTCTTCACTTCACCCCCTTGGCCAACTATAGTGATTCTTAATCCAATTATCTCTCAATTGTACCTCCTAGTCTATTAATCCACTTATTGGCACTTAATGAACTTATGCTCATAGTCTCTAGAGATAAGCTGACTATTTTGTTGATAATTCTCTTGGATCAGAGCATTTTGGGGAAATTTTGAAGGAGAAAAATTAACGAAAGCCATCTAACAGCTCTCCTTCAAATATTGAGAGAAGTAATTCCTTAAATCCAAAAGAAAATTCACAAGTATCATTGATTAAAATGACGCCCGCAATATAGGTCTCTATATAGGGCTGGATAAATAGGTAAATCCTAAAATATTCCAGTTACACCTCATAACAGTCGCAGATATGGTGGTAGTTAAAGGGGTCGATGAACCGTTTTTTTGTAGAAATTATCACTTTTCTTTAGTTTGCTTGGAGACAATGAGATAAATCTATCCTTCTGTTAAATCTTTGCGTCCTTGTGATTTGAAAAAAAATAGCCTCAGCATTGGAAGGGTTAACCCATTTATGTGTTACAAGATATTCCTTAAGAAAATGTCATCTGCATCTATTATACTTTTGACAATTACTTTGGAATTCCGAGTATGTTTTATGAAGTATTCAATGGAGAGTTTTTGGTAGTATAAAGTGTTCTGATCAACATTTTCCCTTCAAATCTTTTCCCATATTTGCTTTTGCCTGAAATATTTCACCAAAATTCCCAGGCTGCTTGTGAGCATAAACCCTTTAGAGTTTAAATTATTATTTCCCTTTCAAATTTCTGAATTCAAATTGTAATGGGGTTTATCGGCCAAAATCAAGTACCAGGGTGTTCATTTTTGACCATCTTATAAACTTTTGGTCCACTATAGCCATCAGAGAAATACATCCCCTTGAACCGCAACGCCATAGGCACAGCATGCTAGCACCTAGGGTATGTGCGCCTCGGGTTACGCGGTGTAGCCTTGGTCACGTGATCTGATCTGTGCAATTAGCATGCAGCATCCTTTCTAGGTCAGATAGTTGCCAAGGAGATGGGAGGCAGCGACATTTGATGATGCATGGACAGTGCCCGATCCCGGTCTACTCATCTCAGATAGCCATGTAGCGATGTGACATATCAAAATATACGTTGAAGCGAATACAACATTTTGGCAGCCAATTGACATACTGTAGACTAATGTAATGTAAATTTTGCAAATTTATAGAAAATTTATTTAAACGTTTTTTTAACTTTGCGAACATGGAGTGCCAGCTATACATATGAAGTGGCAGCACTAATCATTGCGAATTTTAATTTTGCGTGCGAGGCTAAACGCAAAAATTAAACTAATGAAATCTTTTTTGAATTTACAGTATTTTCTAGCTATGTGGGGGGGGGGGGGGGGGGGGTATTTCTCATTGGTTTGTCAGACACTTTTTTGAGTGAGTATGATTATCTCGCATTCTTATATGCATGCAAGGTTCTCTATTAGTCATGTTACCACAAATGCATATAATATGTGTGTGTGTGTGTGCGCGTGTGTGTGTGATGTGTGTGATGTGTGGGTGAGTGTGTGTGAGTGTGTGTGTGTTGTGTGTGTGTGTATGTGTGTGTGTGTGTATGTGTGCGTATGTGAGTGTGTGTGCGTGTGTATGTGCGCGTGCGTACGTGGGTGTGTGTGTGTGTGGTACTAGAAAGGTTAATGGGTTTAATTCTATATCCTTCCTCGACATCTAATCAGATCTGACAATAAGCAAGAAACAGCTTATAATTGGCAGGGTTCTACATAAGTACTAGGCCGCTTGCCCTGGCAAGTGAATTTTTGAAAAAAGGGTTTTCAGGCAAGTACATTTTAGTTTTCACTTGCCTGAATGGGCAAGCTGATTTTCTGAGCACTTCGCATTTTTTATGTAGAAAAATGGCACAAATACCCAGAAATGTGCTAACAATGCAACTCAATTTAAAAGAAAATGGTTTTACAATCATAAAATCCATGCAAAATAATACATGACATTCTGGCATATATGTTATAACTTATTTCGGGCAAGCCAGAAATTATGTCTCGCAAGTTAAAATCATAAACTACTTGCCCGGCATGGTAAGGTAGTTCTGAAACTTATGTTGGTGCCTGATTGGCAATAATTCAATAATGGTATTAACATTGATAGGTTTCAATACACAGTCAACTCTGTACCCTTCATACTGGTGAGTAGCCAAGATTGCATCAATAACTCTCCATCAAATTATACGCAATTTCCTCGTAAAGGCCACCCCTCTGGTGGACAGTAAGGAGGCATGATAGAGGAATAAATATTCATCTCAAAGACGGGTTGCGGCATTGGAGGACGCGTTAAATAGCCACAATCAAAGCCCTCTATCTCTTTATCCTTCAAATGTGCCACTATGAGCTCAGCCAACCACGTCACAGCTAACCCTGAGGCTACTTCCATCCAAAGTACAAGAACGCAAAGTTTTAAAAAAATCATCTAAACCCTGCAATGTTGGTACTCATTGGATAGCTCTCGCTGAGTACTCTCCGATGAGTACCCATTTGCCAGGGTTTCAATCATTTTTCAGTTTTCTGCATCATCTTTTAATGGCTAAATTAGCCAACAGCAGCATAAGGGTTAACTCTCGTTGCACTTCTCCTAGGTTAGCCTTACTTCCTTAAAGGGGTGTGACAACACCGCATGATAGAGCTCTTAGTCAACTTCAAAATGAGAGCCTTCTCATTTATTCAGCCTTTGAAGTCAACAATATCAACCCTAGCATTTTTGGAACATCATTCATTCATTGGTTTATTAGCCAAAATTAGGGCAAGTAAATCATGAGCTAATTCTAATTCGACTTTGACTCCATCTCATTTATTATGCTTGTTATGGGGGTGACTGTATTTCAAGGTCAAATGAAGGTCACATATATTAACCCCTCTTAATTTTCTATATCACCTCTATTACCTTTGTTCTACTGTAACTAACATGATAAAAGTGTTTAAGTCCCTTATCAGCTTTTTTCATATTATTTCATGTTAACCAAATTAGCCACCAGCAGCATACGGGTTAACTGTTTTGACCCCAAAATGATTGAATGTGTTACAATAATGTACCTTGGCATATTAGGTTAGCAGTGTTGTAATTGACCTAGCTCCGTTTCCATGACATGGTCAAAACAAAGAACTTACTTTGCAAAATCACATAATTTCCTCTCATACTCAAAAGCCCTATAAGTGAATGTATGCATTATACCCTAATAGATATTATTTCATTTTGTGTTGTAGGCATCTTCAAAAGTCATGATATTCAATCAAATTGACTGATACATTGAATAGAAGACAAAGGTAGGTAAATCTCTGTCTGTCTGTCTCTCTCTCAGTACAATTGCAGCACTATCATTCTCTCTCTCTCTCTCTCTCTCTCTCTCTCTCTCTCTCTCTCTCTCTCTCTCTCTCTCTCTCTCTCTCTCATTCTCTCAAGTTAGATATTCTATTCTAAGTGAATAGATAGCACTGCTGAATACCAATATTTAACCCTTATCAAAAAAAACACCTACAACCTAAAATGGAACATCTGCCCAAAGGACCCATTAAAAGTGTATTTGGATATCTTTAAAAATAATATAAAAACAAATCATGATTTCATAAAATATTTTAGGGAGAGGTGTCAAGCGAGTTCTACTTAATATTTAACTCCTTCAATATTTTCTAAAAGCCTATCTGGTCCAAAAAAAAAATCACTACAATGGTCAGTTCTTTTTTAACCCACTCATGCTTAGGAGTTCATCTAGATCATGTTGTTGGGATCATCAGCAATGCTTTTGACAATAACTTAGAAAATCAACAAAGATTTTACAAAATATTTCAAGGAGAGTTGATGGTAGTTTTCTAATTAACCTATTCATGCCTGTATATGCTACAACTTCTTTAGGACTTGGAAAGAGCTTGTGAGGGGCTTGCCCATGGTAAGGGTAGCACCTAGTTCAGACATAAACGCTACCTATTTTCCCGTTTCTGATTTCACTTTGACTGTAGCGTTTAGTCTGAACCCTTATAAATTACGTTAGCACCGTTCCGCAGAGAAATTCGGCGGAAGCATATCATAAAATGTTACCATTTAAACACGACTCATACACGTTTCGTCTCTCTATTTGGTAGAGAGACATTCTATTTCAATCATGTCGCGAAAAAATTGAAGAATCACATGTTTATTTGATCAATAAATACGACTTTATACTTACATGTACGAGTTCGCGAGATTTAAGAACTCAAAACCGAAAACGAGGCTTAATACATTGTGAGTTCATTTTCAAAATGGCGGCTCACGTATTGAAATCTCGGTTGTAGGTAAATAAATACGTCTTTCCACCACTTTTTCACTTATTGACATACTGACATGTATGTGCTTCGTAAGCGAATGGTGTATATTACATATTTATCAACTTTAGATGGTCCAAAAGTGTTATAGACACGAGATTTAAGTGAAAGTTAAATGCTATATACAGTGCTATAGGGAATCTACCACGTTTGATTGAACCTTACATGCATGAAAAAGACGTCGGCAGTAAAAACATCTCATGCATACGTAAGGTTCAATATTATTGAACTAGGGTAGCACCCAAAACTACCTGACTCTTTTGTTAAGATCTATAAAACACAAGAAATTTTCAGAATATACTTGAAGAAAAACCAACATAAATCAGAAATTGAATAACAACTCCCCTTCAAATATTTCTAATTTTTAACCCTTACGCTGCTGTTGACTAATTTGGTCGATATATTAAATGCTGCAAAAATCTTGAAAAAATCACTGAAACCCTGGCATCTGGGCACTGATCTGATAGTACTCAATGAGAGCTATCCAATGAGCACCAACATGACAGGGTTTAGATGATTTTCACAAATTGTTGCGTTCTTGTGCATTGGACAAAAGAAGTCTTAGCATTGGGAGGGTTTAATTGAATAACAACTCCCCTTCAAATATTTCTCCAATTAATGCTATAATTCAAAGTTAATTTTGAAAGTATCACAGTCAAGATGACAATAATCAAGACAATTTCCAATCATGAATGGGTTAACATGTTTCCTTCAAATCTTTTCCTTATCAGTATTCTTTTGCCTATAACAATTCCCTGAAATCAGAGTGGCCGCTGCGAGCGCTATTGGGTCACGATTAGGCTTAGCACGGCTTGATCCCATGTTGATCCTTCTACTTAACATTGCGGGCAATCAGACCGAATAATCCCGTCTACCCGTGCACTGCATGATCATCTCGCTCCCTTCACCTTTAACCCATTCCTGCCTGCAGATCTACTTGACCATGCAGTGTAGTCTGGACTTGTTGTTCTTTCAAAAATATCTTTAGAATGAAGCACAAATTCACGAAATATTTGAAGGAGAGTTGTAGATAGAGTTCTGGTGAAAAGATCTCCTTTAAAAATTTGCTAAATATATGTATCGTTTTTGTTAGAGAGATATCATTGATATAGTTTAGGTCGTTTTTTGGCGCATTTATGCCTGCAGATCTCCAAAAAAAGACCTTATTGTTTTGGAAATATCTCTCTTACAAAAGCAATTTGCGGAAAATATTTGAAGATATGTTGAGTTGAACTCAACAAATGATTTCCTCTCAAATATTTTGTAAATTCATGTTTAATATAAGAAGGAAGGACGGAATTAGGTTTTACGTCGCTTTCAACAGCTTAGGTCATATCGCGACGAGATAGAAACCCTGAACCAGGAAGAAATTCCCTACCCTTCACGAATATTTCCAAGGGGTCTTTCAATTGCAGAAGGACCATAGACAGTCCTCCACAACGCCGCACATTTATAGAGCAACCAGGCCAACCCGCTTAGGGATCCAGCAGAGACTCGAACCTGCAAACTCACACTTGGGAGCCAGGCATCATAACCACTGGGCCACAACAAATGATTCCCTCTCAAATATTTTGTAAGTTCATGTTTAATAAAAGTGATTTCCTAAAGCATCATGTACCTAGATGACATGTTGCTAAAGTAAAGTATGAATGGGTTAACACATATTGTCAGGAACTATGACACTTTAAAAAACCTGAAGGAGAGTTACAAGTGCGTTGGGTTGTTGTGAGTTGGGTCATTTTGCCCAATTTCTAGTTATTGGGAGTCAAAATGACTCCCTGACTCCTGGCTTGGTAAGTCCCTGTTCCAGGTGCAATTAAATGCCCCTAAAACGACCATTAAGAGCAAATTCTGCCCAGCCGATGACCTTGCTATTTCCGAACCATTACTTCCTGTCATAGAATATACTGCGAGCAGTCTGATCAGGGATTATCCGCTGTTATAATCTGGTCTCACAGCACAATGAATCAAACTCTTACTCTTCTTAAGCTATTCATTTCAGAGAGGGTAAAATAACTTTAGAACTCATGAAATATTTGATAGTGCGTCAGGGGTTCATACTGTGATAAACTATCTGAACAGGCAATCAGAGCATGTAATCTGTTCTCACAGCACAATGAATCAAACTCTTACTCTTCTTATCCTATTCATATCAGAGAGAGTAAAATAACTTATGAACTCATGAAATATTTGATGGTGCGTTAAGGGTTCATAGTGTGATAAACTCTCTGAACAATCAGAGCATGTAATCTGTTCTCACAGCACAATGAATCAAACTCTTACTCTTCTTATCCTACTCATTTCAGAGAGGGTAAAATAACTTATGAACTCATGAAATATTTGATGGTGCGTTAAGGGTTCATAGTGTGATAAACTCTCTGAACAATCAGAGCATGTAATCTGGTCTCACAGCACAATGAATCAAACTCTTACTCTTCTTATCCTATTCATATCAGAGAGAGTAAAATAACTTACGAACTCATGAAATATTTGATGGTTTGACAGGGGTTCATAGTGTGATAAACACTCTGAACAATCAGAGCAAGTAATACAGTCTCATAGCACAATGAATCAAACTCTTACCCTTCTTATCCTACTCATTTCAGAGAGAGTAAAATAATTTATGAATTCACAAAACAATGAATTAAACTCATATTCTTCTTATCCTACTCATTTCAGAGAGTGTAAAATAGCTTAAGAACTCATGAAATATTTGATGGTTTGTCAGGGTGATAAACTCTCTGCACAATCAGAGCATGTAATACAGTCTCATAGCACAATGAATCAAACTCCTACTCTTCTTATCCTACTCATTTCAGAGAGAGTAAAATAACTTACGAATTCATGAAATATTTGAAGGTGAGTCAGGGGTTTAGTTCTTATCAACATTTCTCCTTCAAGTATTTTCTCAAAAAGTGCACTGGTCATGAAGATATGACAGGCGTTGTCAGGCTGTGCTTGGGATCTACAGACAATACAGGGTTAACAGGTGCAAAAGATGCTAACCTTAGTACTAAGGATTGGCTTCTATTGCTGAGGCTACATTCATCCAACGCACAGGGACGCAAAGATTTTTAAAACCATCTTACCTTAGATTTTTAAAACCATCTTACCCTATCATGTTGGCATTCATTGGATAGCTCTTGCTGAGTACTCTCAGATGAGTACCCATATGCCAGGGTTTCAGTCATTTTTCAAGGTGTTTTGCATAATTCTGTATTGGCCAAATTAGCCACTAGAAGCATAAGGGTTAACATGCTAATCATAGTAGGATAGATTAGATTAAGCCGTATGCTGCAGGTGGCTTATGTGGCCAATACATTTAATGATGTAAAAAACCTAAAAATAACTGAAACCCTGGCAAATGGGTACTCATCTGAGAGCTAGCATTCAGGGAGAGCTATCCAATAAATACCAACATGATAGATTTTAGATGGTTTTAAACATTGTTGCGTCCTTGTGCTTTGGATGAAAGTAGCCTAATCATTGGAAGGGTTTAAGCCTAAGAGCACAGACCTTGGAAATAGAATTAACTCAAGTATTTTCTGAAAAGTGCACTGGTCTTGAAGATAATACCAAATTGATCAGGCTGTTTTTGGGTGCTATAGACATGATAGGGTCAACAGGTGCAGAACATGCTAATCATGGTGGGAAGGATTAGATTAAGCCTTATGCTGCAGGTGGCTAATCTGGCCAATACATTTCATTATGCAAAAAACCTAAAAATAACTAGAACTCTTTGACATGGGTACTCATCTGAGAGCTAGCACTCAGCGAGAGCTATCCAATGAATACCAACATGATAGGATTTAGATGGTTCTCAAACATCTTTGTGTGCTTGTGCTTTGGATGAAAGTAGCCTCCTCATTGGAAGGGTTTTAGCAGCTAGGAGCACAGACCTTGGGAATGGAATTAAGTATTTTCTGAAAGTGCACTGTTCATTAAGATAACACCAAATTGATCAGGCTGTTTTGGGGTGCTATAGACATGACAGGGTCAACAGGTGCAGAATATGCTAATCATGGTAGGAAGGATTAGATTAAGCCTTATGCTGTTGGTGGCTAATCTGGCCAATACATTTCATTATGCAAAAAACCTAAAAATAACTAGAACTCTTTGACATGGGTACTCATCTGAGAGCTAGCACTCAGCGAGAGCTATCTAATGAATACCAACATGATAGATTTTAGACGGTTTTAAAAATCTTTGTGTGCTTGTGCTTTGGACGAAAGTAGCCTCAGCATTGAAAGAGGTAAAGCCGAAGAGCTGAGACCTTGGAAATGGAATAGATATTGGAGAGTTCTCCTGGAATCTCTAATCACTTTCATCTACTCATCTTTATCCATCTTGATGCCCCAGTGACATGTTGGCCGAATGTAAGGCCTAAAAAAAGAAATTGTTTATTTCCTGTCACGGTCCGGAAAAAAAAGATAGGTAGGCCAGTAAAAATCTTTTTTTTTTGGGTCAAAAATGTGTGTTTTATGCATGTTTTACGTTGATTGGGAGTTTGGAAGGCGGAAAAACTTTAGGGTAGGGATTTTTTTGAATAAAAACTTATTAGGGTAGGGTTACAGGAAACGCACAACATTTCTTTTAGGCCTAACAAAAATCTAGTCGCCCCGAACGAGTCAAATTACAATTCCACATGCCTGATACGATCCCTTGGGTGGTAGCTAGGGTCTCTAGCAGGATTCAAAAAATGCCTGCCTGAAACAGCAATCTCGAAATTTCTCCCCATCCAGATTTAGCTACCATAATCTGGGCAACCCTCTATCTATCGCCAGTTGCCATATCACAAAATATTGACCTAGCTGTAAATCTTGCTGATACATTAACAAGGTATTTGCAGAAAACATGGGCAAACCTGAACCCATACGAATCATAATTATTAAAAAGTATCCAAAATTAGTGAGAATTTACAGTACTCCGCTACTTCAAATCCTTATACCAATTACGAGTTATGATTTTTTGTGTCAAAAAGGCAATTTACACTTCAGCCATGTCTCAGAAAATGATTTGTGAAGGAAACGATTTCGTTGTTACCACCCAAGAAGTTAGGATTGAACATTTTTCATCGTAATCATCTGAGCTGATGATGATGGTAGGAAGTAATTAAGATGGATTAATGTTTGTAAATTGCTAATTCACAGTGAGAAATCCTTGCGGTTCACTCTGTATCAGGCAAGTCTGAGGAAGTACTTGGAACTTAGAGCTTGTTCTGCTTATTATAATTCAAAATTGTATTCCTGTATGGGAAACCGATGATAAATTTGTTATCCTCTTTGTAAAAAAGGGATACAGGATATATTATAATGAAATTGCAATGATGACCTTCCAATCTTCAGTAATAACTCCTCAGTTGAATGGGCAAAAAGAAATAAATAAGAAAAGACAAATGAAAAACTCCCCCTCAAATTGAATTAACCAAAACCTGTTGACATTGAATTTTTTTTCGGAGATTAACATTTTCTAATTTCAAGAAAAGTTGATCATTTAAGCGATAGATACTTTTCCAAAAGGCAAACCTTTATAAGACACAAATCAAATTGTCCTGGTCTAACTTATGTAAAGGTATTCGGTTTATAGTATTGTATCCACCGCAATGTTCACACGACCTTACTCCCCTAGCAGGCCTATACACACGGAAACCATTTCAATCCCCCAGGGTATATTCCAGAGCAGCTGGCAGCATATAGCACACAAGCTCTAGGCACTGCCTTATTAATGCTAGGTACCCATTTTGCAGCTGGGTAGACTGAGGCAATATGGAATAAACTGTCTTGCCCAAGAACACACCAAAGTGCCAAGGGCGGGAATTGAAACTTATGTGTAGGCAGATCGTACAGCGCTTGGATGTACTCAGGGTTGCTTAAGGTATGCTGGCATTAATTAAATTCCTGATACCCAGGAAATCTGTTTACATATAGGGATGGTGATTGTGATCTAATTAATTTTTGTGAAAAGGAACACAGTTCCTGCAAGATGTTTGTTCTCCTTTGATAAAAAGGAGTAAAGACAAGCCATTTATCTATATAAATACAGGCAAGGTTGATGAATGACTAAAGAAATCTTTGACTAACTCATACTCACGCTCCCATTGTACTTTTTGTCATTGGGATCTAAGACACTTTTGAGACTGACTTGTGATTGTGATCTTATTAATCTTTGTGAAAAGGAGCAAGGTTCCTGCAAGATTTTTGTTCTCCTTTGTTATAAAGGATTAAAGTAAAGTAGAGTAAAGCCATTTATCTATATGAATACAGATAAGGTTGATGAATGACTTAAAAATCTTTGACTAATTCATACTCACGCTCCCATTGTACTTTTTGTCATTGGGATCTAAGACATTTTTGGAAAATGATTAAAATATAGAATAGAAAGATACCTCAAAGAAAGTTGTGGGTCAAGTATGAGTAGGGTTACGTAACAGTGATCAATACGATACCAAATACCGATATTGAATGGGAAAAGTATCTAATATTGCAAAAGTCGAGTATCGTATTTTATCATCTACGATTGATAATATATATCAAATTGACTTAATTGTTACCTGTCCAGACATCTCTGCACGAATGCTGTTCGAACTCTTTGACATGGGTACTCATCTGAGAGCTAGCACTCAGCGAGAGCTATCTAATGAATACCAACATGATAGATTTTAGACAGTTTTAAAAATCTTTGTGTGCTTGTGCTTTGGACAAAAGTAGCCTCAGCATTGAAAGAGGTAAAGCCGAAGAGCTGAGACCTTGGAAATGGAATAGATATTGGAGAGTTCTCCTGGAATCTCTAATCACTTTCATCTACTCATCTTTATCCATCTTGATGTACTATTGACACGTTGGCCGAATATAACAAAAATCTAGTCGCCCCGAACGAGTCAAATTACAATTCCACATGCCTGATACGATCCCTTGGGTGGTAGCTAGGGTCTCTGCCAGGATTCAAAAAATGCCTGCCTGAAACAACAATCTCGAAAATTCTCCCCGTCCAGATTTAGCTACCATAATCTGGGAAACCCTCAATCTATCGCCAGTTGCCATATCACAAAATATTGACCTAGCTGTAAATCTTGCTGATACATTATCAAGGTATTTGCAGAAAACATGGGCCATCCTGAACCCATACGAATCATAATTATTAAAAAGTATCCAAAATTAGTGTGAATTTACAGTACTCAGCTACTTTAAATCCTTATACCAATTACAATTAATGACTTTTTGTGTCAAAAAGGGCAGTTTACACTTCAGCCATGTCTCAGAAAATGATTTGTGAAGGAAAAGATTTCGTTGTTACCACCCAAGAAGTCAGGATTGAACATTTTTCATCGTAATCATCTGAGCTGATGATGATGGTAGGAAGTAATTAAGATGGATTAATGTTTGTAAATTGCTAATTCACAGTGAGATATCCTTGCGGTTCACTCTGTATCAGGCAAGTCTGAGGAAGTACTTGGAACTTAGAGTTTTTTCTGTTTATTATAATTCAAAATTGTATTCCTGTATGGGAAACCGATGATAAATTTGTTATCCTCTTGTAAAAAAGGGATACAGGATATATTATAATGAAATTGCAATGATGACCTTCCAATCTTCAGTAATAACTCCTCAGTTGAATGGGCAAAAAGAAATAAATAAGAAAAGACAAATGAAAAACTCCCCCTCAAATTGAATTAACCAAAACCTTTTGACATTGAATTTTTTTTCGGAGATTAACATTTTCTAATTTCAAGAAAAGTTGATCATTTAAGCGATATATACTTTTCCAAAAGGCAAACCTTTATAAGACAAAAATCAAATTGTCCTGGTCTAACTTATGTAAAGGTATTCGGTTTATAGTATTGTATCCACCGCAATGTTCACACGACCTTCCTCCCCTAGCAGGCCTATACACACGGAAACATTTCAATCCCCCAGGGTATATTCCAGAGCAGCTGGCAGCATATAGCACACAAGCTCTAAGCACTGCCTTATTAATGCTAGGTACCCATTTTGCAGCTGGGTAGACTGAGGCAATATGGATGTACTCAGGGTTGCTTAATTAAATTCCTGATACCCAGGAAATCTGTTTACATATAGGGATGGTGATTGTGATCTAATTAATTTTTGTGAAAGGGAGCATATAAGTTCCTGCAAGATGTTTGTTCTCCTTTGATATAAAGGAGTAAAGACAAGCCATTTATCTATATAAATACAGGTAAGGTTGATGAATGACTAAAGAATTCTTTGACTAACTCATACTCACGCTCCCATTGTACTTTTTGTCATTGGGATCTAAGACACTTTTGAGACTGACTTGTGATTGTGATCTTATCAATTTTTGTGAAAAGGAGCAAGGTTCCTGCAAGATCTTTGTTTTCCTTTTGATATAAAGGAGTAAAGACAAGCCATTTTTCATGTATATAGATATAGGTAAAGTTAATAAATGACATCAAGAAATCAGCTTTTACTAGTTCATCCATATGCTCCCATTGTACTTTTTTGTCATTGGGATTTGAGACATTTTTTTAAAAAATGACTTGTGATTAAAATATGGACTAGAAAGATACCTCAAAGAAAGTTGTGGGTCAAGTATGAGTAGGGTTCATAACAGTGATCAATACGATACCAAATATTGATATTGAATGGGAAAAGTATCTAATATCGCAAAAGTTGAGTATCATATTTTATCATTTACGATTGATAATATATATCAAATTGACTTAATTGCTACCTGGACATCTCTGCATGAATGCTGTTCGCTACTCATTAGAAGAGTCTGACAATGCTAAATTAACAAAATGAAGCCCCTAGGATGCAGGCAGCTAGTATCATTAAAAATATAGTTAAGATATTGTATTTTAAGGAAATATTGATATTGTATCATATTGTGAAAAATTTTAAGGCGCAAATCCCAAAATATGAGTGAACATTTCTCCATACAATATTTTCCATAGATTACATTTTTAGTGAAATGAAATTTAATATCGATAATCTTTGGCACCACAGGCATAAATGTGTTTTTCATCATTTCATATTGAATTAGCCACCAGCAGCATACGGGTTAAGGATGCCTGCACCAGTTATTTTTTCAATAGTTGGGACGTCCCACTGTCGCGTATAGGCATGAACATCTGTGATGGATGTGGCATTTTCCCCGCAATAGCGTACTGTCAATTGATTTATCTATTACTTTTCTGGCCCGTGTGCAAAGCTGACAAAATTTTCTATAAATATCAAATGGACCTACTGCCATGTGTGTGAGTGTGAAAGGGGTGGATGAATTACGTTTTTCTGCAATGCTGTTCGCCATTCAAATTAAATGCTTATCCTATGCTGAAGGATCAGAGAACTGAGGGATTATCATTCTGTTGGGAGGGGGGCTGAAATTTACAATCACTATTCAATAATCTATAAAACCATTTAAATCCCTGAAAAATGCCATGAATTTGAATGAAATATTTTGAATTTTTAAAAAGTTTTTTTGCATCATTTTGTATAGGCCAAATTAGACACTAGCAGCATAAGTGTTGAATAATATGAGCACAAGGGACAGGACCAGTTTTTCATGCTTTTGGCTGCTAGGAGCATTAATGGATTAATCAAAACACCTTTTCAAAATACAATAAGTCAGACTGTAGGCTTAATTATAACAAGTGGCAAAGACTTTTTTTTTCTCCTTAATCAAACACTATCGATCTTACAACCTGTTTCCAATTGCTCTTTGATGGAACTAATGGGAAAGTTTTTACCCAAAATATCGTTAAAATCAAATCAGACAAAATTGACTGTCAATACAAAAGGGAAAACGTCAAAAAGAACTCCATATCATTATTTATCAGGGTTAACCCACTAATGTGAAAAACAACCGAGAGCTGCCTCACAATTTTGCGAAATATTTCTAGTAAAGGGAAAAGATTTGAACGGGAAATGTTGATCTGAATACAACTCATAAAATTTTTGTAAATTTTTGAAACATTTTCTAAAAGCATTCTTGACCCATTTAAGTATCTCTTGAATTTGTCATCTTGATCCAAGTTACTTTTGACAATAACCTCGAAATTAAGAAAAAAAAAATTCAAAAAGTTTGAAGGAGAGTCGTTGGTAGTGTTTTCAATAAAATTTCTCATTCAAGTATTTTCCCACCACTTTGCGCTTGCGAGATTTTATTGAAATTGTCAGGTCGCTTATGGCAACTGTGAGCATTAACAGGTTAATTTCAAAGTTATTGCCAAAAATATGGACGATCCAGAGGCCAGTTCCATAAGTAATAAACGCATTAATGTTGTAAGGTAAGCAATAATGTGTGTAATTTATCATCTTTGACACCTTCGTCTTACTATAAAACATGCCCGCACATAACCAATTGCTTTTAGAACCCTCATATTACAAAACTATCGTTGATGATAAAACTCATTTTCTAGGTCTGATCGACTTTAGCCAAAATTGGCACAAACTTAGCACTAAGTCAAGACAGTTGACGCAAAGAGAGTGTTTCCTTGGCAGAGAATGCGTCGCTAATTGACTGTTGTTGGCTTCATGCCAATTGGCCAATGGCTAGCTGTCTGGGGAACGTTGTACGTCTGAAAGATACAACTGCTAGGTCAGTGTTAGGCGTTAGTGCCCCTAACATAATTAAACACACACACACGCAAACACACACCCCTAACCACCAATGTCAATCACCCGATACGCAACCAGCAGGTCTCGCTCAACAGCCTCAGCACAACTCCTAGCCCAGGTGTTGACGAGAACCATTTGCATTATATATGTATGTATATATATATATATATATATATATATATATATATATATATATATATATATATATATATATATATATATATATATATAAATATATATATAAATATATATATAAATATATATATATATATATATATATATATATATATATATATATATATATATATATATATATATATATATATATATATATATATATATATATATAAAAATATACTACCTATGGTCTGGGACAGAAAACAAACTACCTTTAACACTTCCAATGCTGAGGCTACTTTCGTCCAAAGCACAAGGAAGCAAAGATTTGTATAAACCATCAAGACCCTGTCATGTTGGTATTTACTATGAAGCTTTTTCTGAGGACTCCCAGATGAGTACCCATGTGCCAGGGTTTGAGTCATTTTTCAGAATTTTTGCATCCTTTTGTATCGGCCAAATTAGCCACATGCAGCATAAGGGTATACAGTATATAGTATACTTAAACCCTATGCTGCTGCTGGCTAATTTTACAATACAAAATGTTGCAGAAACCCTGGCATGTTGGTACTTATCTGAGTGCTTGTCGAGAGCTATCCAATGAATACCAACATGACAGGGTTTAGATGGTTTTCAAAAATCTTTGCGTCCTTGTCCATTTGGCCAAAAGTAACCTCAGCATTGATCGGGTTAATAAGATGTTAATTAGATCATTTAGATGTCTGGGAAACATCTATAATATATCAATACTGCTAAGTCTATGTTCTGCCAAGGGCAGGGGAATACTTCTTGTGATGCTAATGATCTGATTTGTATAATTCCTGGCAATGCGCTATAATTGGGTGCCTTAACAGTATCTGAAAGGCTGGTAACATCATTATTCAAGGCCTCAGTGTTATTGAGGGTGTCTACTCCATGTCATGCCAATAAGGGGGTGGTCCATTTGATAGTCTGCAGGGCTTGACGCTATTAAACATTGGACTGCTGGCGCCAGACCAGTAAAAAATTACCAAAAACGGCTTTGGGCCAGTAAAAAAATACCTCAACTGGTCCTAAAGGGCCAGTAAACATTTAGGAACATTCTTGTTAGCAAGTTTCCCCTCAAGAACTTTTCCGAATGTTTTTTGAAATATATGAAGATATAATAAAAAAAGTTAAATGTTGTCATGGAATTTTATGCAATGTTATGTTAAAGAAAAACTTGCAGGACCAGTAAAAATTTGGCAGGACCAGTAGATCCTAGTATAGGTGTTACAGTAACAATTTGAGTTAGCTTAGAGGTCTACTCTGGAGTGACGGGATGGGGGAGGGGTTATTCTGGCTCGGAAAATCAAGAAAAAAAACCTAGTAATATTCTAGCTCTGCTAGAGAAGCAAGTGGTTTGACCAGGTCAAAAAAGGATAGCCAATAGCTCAGAGGCTGTGATTTTAGTTTTTTCCTCTGCAAGGTCATTAAGTTCTTTCTTTTATTCGCTTAAGATCAATTTTAAAATCTATATAGTTAAAAGTTTTTTAAAGATGAGAAAACTCAACAAGCAAACACAATGCACAAAAAACATGCTAAAAACCTGAAACCAATTATCCCTCATAAAACACTCCAATATCTCTGGAAAACACCAAAGAACAAAAGCATAAGCTTTAGATTATTTTTTTGATCTATTGTACAAAACTAAAAGAAATAGAGAAATTAAACAAAAAGGCACTACACACTGAAAACGAATGTAGAACACCTAATACTAAACGTGCTTTCTTAAACACTTCAAAATTGCAAGAAAAAAGAAGAACAGAGACAGAACAAAGAGACAACAATGATGTTAAGATCAAATCCTTGAATAAACCATCAGTAGGATAATATTAACCCTTATGCAGCTGGTGGCTAATTTGGCCAATACAAAATGATGCGAAAAAGCTGAAAATGACGAACCCTGGCACATGGATACTCATCTGAGAGTACTCAGTGAGAGCTATCCAATGAATACCAACATAACAGGGGTTAGATGGTTTTCAAAAATATTTGCATCCTTGTGCTTTGGAGGAAAGTAACTTTAGCATTGGAAGGGTTAACATTTTCAAGTAAAGGATGATTGTTACTCTGTCCATAGCTTGATAAATATTTATTTTTACAATATTTGCATTCATGGGAAAGTGGACATGTCCCCATTTTTGAGATATTCCCTACTTTGTCACGCAACAATGAATAGAATGAAGATGAATTACCATTGATTTTACTGTAATTAAGTCTGTCCAATCAAGGCTTAATGAAAGCTACCCCACAATGTGAAACAGGTCAGTTAACCCCTCTAATGCTAAGGCTACTTTCGTCCAAAGCACAAGGACGCAACATTCTTAAAAAACCATCTAAACCCTGTCATGTAATTGTTTTTGATTATATAGCTCTCGCGGAGTACTCTCAGATGAGTACCTGTATGCCAGGGTTTCAGTCTTTTTTTGCATCATTTTGTAATTGCAAAGTTAGCCACCAGCAGCATAAGGGTTAACCATTCACATCAGTAGAAAACAAATTGTCCAGCACATATGGAATTATTTTGATAAAAAGGAGCATTTTGAGAAAAAAAACTTGGAATTTTTTGCTCCCATTTGTTTTAACAATACCTTTTAAAATATATTTCAAATATTGTCCTAGCCTATTAGTTATTTTCAAAGCCATCAGACCATGTGAATGAGTTAACACATCCATGCCTGGAGAATAATTGACAAGTATTGTCTGGATCTAAAACACTTTCGCGAATATCTTTGCAATTAAGTATAAATTGGAAAACTATTTGGAGGAGAGTCGTTCCTTATTGCCTGATTAATATTCCTCCTTCAAATGTTTCCTGAAAGTTGCTTTTGTCAGAGAGATATCATCAAAATTGTCAGGCGGTTTTGTGAGTTACCGGCATAAATGGGTCAATGGAACCAGCTGCTGTTTCCCAAGCATAATTAAGAAAGTTTCATTAAGCACGATTAAGAAATATATGTATCATTCCTAAAAAGCTCAACTTTGTCAAACTAATTAAACTATAAATACCACTATCACCATACTTGGATTTTTCTGGCTGCGAGGACTGAATTAAAACATCAGAAAGCTATGAAATTATGAGCCATATTTTTCATGTATGACACATTTTACTGATGATTATACTAATTACTGTAAACCCATGTATGTTTGCAGCCATCCAAAAAAGCTGACATCCTTAACCCTTATGCCGCTGTTGGCTAGTTTTGCAAACACAATATGATGCACAAAAGCTGGAAAAGTGAAGGAAACCGGGGCTTACAGGTACTCATCTGAGAGTATCTAATGAATACCAATATGGCAGGGTTAAGATGGTTTTCGAAATGTTTCGTATCCTTGTGCTTTGAATGAAAGTAGCCATAGCATTGAAAGGGTTAAGAAATCTCTATAACAAGAGAGAAAGAGAAATGTTGATCAGAACCCTACCAACAATTCTATACTATAAGTGTGACTGCCCAGGTTTGAATCCCAGCCATGGCATGTGAGAAAGTTGCCAATGACTTCGGGTTAAGCGTTGGTTTTCGCTGGGTACTGTTTTTTCCTTCATCACTTACAACTGGCTAGTCATTTCGAATATTTTTTCATTTTTGCAAACCTAAAAAAAGGAACAGGCCTTTTTTGTTTGTTTTTCTGCCTAAAATATGGCAAAAAAGTGAAGATTATCGAAATTCAAAATTCCTCCCTAACACAAACTTGCTACAAATTCTTCCTGAACACGAACTTGATACACACACTGTCCCTGGAGTGAACCCATATTGTTTATACCATTAGAGGTGTTTAGAGGTGCAACTGCAAGATGAGATGTCGGGTTCTTAATGTCACATACGTCATTCCGGCGTCAACCGCAAACTACCTTGATTATCTAGACATCCTGCATCACCAGGCTAGTTTCTTACCTTTTATGAGCATGAGACAGAAGTATCTGATTTTGTTGTGCTGCTCCCACAAAAAACACAATTACCGATCTACAGCTTAACCCATTGATGCCTGGATATCTATTTGGCCAATGTCGTCTGGACCTGTTATACTTTTTAAGATAACTTAAGAATGAAGCATAAATTTGCAAAATATTTGAAGGAGAGTTGTAGATAGAGTTCTGATGAACAATTCTCCTTCAAATATTTTCTAGATATTGTTTTTTGTTAGAAAGATATCTTCAAAATTGTTAGGCGCTTTTGGCTGCTACAGATATGAATAGGTTAACTCTTATGCTGCTGGTAGATATATTTGGCCAATACAAGATGATGCAAAAAACCTGTTCGTTCTATAGTATTATACAATTCCAATATGCAATAGAATAGTGAAAGGAGTGCTTACGCCTTCTATAATTGTTTTTTATTTAGGGAAGGACGAGGGCTATGGCATAATATTGTCATAATACTGTCATTTGATATTGCGCCCTTTCCATATCAACATGCTCAAAGGCGCATTAGATTCATTGTCAAAGGATAGATGTTGAAACCCACATAGTTATTTGATAAATACATCTTTGAACAGATGTGTTTTCAGTTGTCGTTTGAAGATTGCCACACTCCCAGCTGCCCGAATACTATTTGGAAGCTGATTCCATATTTTTGGGGCACAGGCACTAAATGATCTGTCACCGTAGGTTTTCATGTTGATTCTGACATCTTGGGTTGGGCTATGGTGATTTAAAAGCTTGAAGTCCAGTGGTCTCTTAGAGTTTTTAATCAAAGCCTGACTCATGTAAAAGGTCTTTTTTTGGGCTGCTCTGACGGCCGTGTGGTCTAAGGAGCCGCCACTGAGTGCACGCTGTCTCTCACCACTTCGTGGGTTTGAATACCGGCCTGGGAATGTGAGAAAGTTGCCAGTGACTTAGAGTTAGGCGGTGGTTTTTGCCGGGTACTCCGGTTTCCTCCACTACTTACAACTGGCTAGTCACGAATTAGCCACAATTGGCATAAATGTGACGAAAAATGAAATTCAAATACAAGGTCTTTTATTGCAAAGATTTCTGATTGAGGTTTGTGTGTTAGGGGATGTAACGTGAGTGATGAGGGGTGAGAAGTGGAAGTAAAAACAAAGCTGGAGTATAGAAATAGGTTTGATGTGCACCCATCAACACATTCTGCCCTACTGTATAACAGGTATTTTTCACAGGCATTTAACCCTTCCAATGTTGAGGCAACTTTCGTCCAAATCACAATGACGCAAAGATCTTTGAGAACAATCCAAACCCTGTCATGTTGGTATCCATTAGATAGCTCTCGCTGAGTACTCTCAGATGAGTACCCATTTGCCAGGGTTTCAGTCATTTTTCAGGGTTTTTTGCATCATTTTGTATTGATCAAATCAGCCACCAGCAGCATAAGGGTTAATGTTCACGTTCCCCTTGATAGCGTCGAAATAACATGCTACAAATAAATATCCTGCGTTTGGTTAAGTTTGAGTGCTTGAATGCACAAATTTAAAGTAGCACAAATACCCTCCAGCAGGGTCGTATACAGTAGCTAGTCAGCTACTAACGGTAAATGGAAAAATCGTGAAATAAAAGTCCCGGGAAATATATCCGTTCTATAGCATGCATGCAAGATGTTCAAATTCATTTTTGAAAAGATTGGCTTGCCATTCTTAACACATCAATACTTCAGAGTTCATCAAGAAATTGCTGTCTGGATCTATGATACTTTTGCTAATAACTTTAAAATTGATAATGGTGTTACATAATATTTGATTGAGAGTTAGTGGTAATATTTTGATTGACATTACTCCATCAAATATTTTCCTAGTAATATCCCTAATTCATTCAAGGTTCATTTTGGTAGCCACGCGATTATGTCTTATTTCTATTATAGTAAAACATGTGGTAACACTTTTTCTCCCACTCTGAGGCCTGTACTGTCTGTGGATCACGTGTAAAGAACTCTAATCTTTTTACACTTGATTAGCTGTTCGGAATAACATGTACTCGATTTCAGACAATTCTCCATTACAACTTGTCATAAGGGATTTGTGGGGGAAATAACAATGTGGACTCACAAAGGGTATACCCTTTCATGTCTACTTCAGAGCTCCTGTAAAAAGCATTGTCAGGAACAATCAAACTTCTGTGAGTAATAAATCAAAAGCTGAGGAATTGTTTGAAAAAGTGATGCAGGTTGAATTCTTATCAACATTTCTCTTTCTAATACTTTTATAACAATTCTTTCAAGAGGAAGTCATCCCAGAAATTGGCAGGTGGCTTTTGACAGCTACAGGCATTGATGAGTGAACTCAGTAGAACTGGAGGGAAAATGGAAGACGAAAGGTTTCCTCTGATGTAGCAGAAGAAAACCTAACCGCTAATGACGCACTGTTGCCATCCACTGGCGAGTATTCCCAGAACAAATGCAGGTTGCCAAGGTTAACAAGTGTAATGTACGGCCATATGTGGTGGCGCCTCTTGGTAGAGTTGTCATTTATATGACAAGTATCGATCGACCGATCGAAATAATCTTTCCAATTAATCGAAAAAAATATTATGTTAATTGTTATGTCAAATAATCGATTGAAGAGTTAACACATTTTTGACTTTTACACCATTTGTTTGCCCTTTTTAGCCAACACTATTGAGAATCAAAAAATCAAAATAAAAAAATGTTGAGAAAACTTTCATTGTCTTTGCATTGAAAGAATCTTAGGATCCTAGGAACAAAGATATAGAGTGGAACATGTGAAAATATTCCATTCGTGCAGTACGCATTCTTCAAAATCGAATCGTAATACATGTAATCGGAATCGAAAAATAAAATGCCAATAATCGAATTGAAAAAAAAAATGGATGTCGGTGAGTGAACTTAAGAGCTGTCATTGGTAAGAAATTTTTATCGATTCGATAATCAATAAATAATTAAAGGTAAAGGTATTTGGTTTATAGTCTTGTATCAACCGAAGCGCTCACACGACCTTCCTCCCCAAGCAGGCCTATACACACAGAAACCATTTCAATCCCCCAGGGGATATTCCAGAGCAACTGGCAGCATATAGCGCACACACTCTAAGCACTGCCTTATTTATGCTAGGTACCCATTTTGCAGCTGGGTAGACTAGAGCAATATGGAATAAACTGTCTTGCCCAAGGACAGACCAAAGTGCCCCGGCGGGGAATCAAACAAGCGACCCTCTGATTACTAGTCCGACACCTAACCAACTGAGCTACTTTGTCCCCAATTAATGATTCGGTACTTCAATTCTTATTGAATTCATTGGAGTGCAGATACCAGCTGCACCTATTAATGGGGATGTCCCCCAGCTGAGTTTGACCATCACTCACTTGCAGCATGGAATTGTGGATTGACCTTTTGACCCCCCCCCCCCCCCCCCCCCACACATACAAATATTAAGTCTGTGTGATTTCCGGGATGAATAGAATGGAAGTGCACAGTTGTGGTGGGGAGTTTATGCTGTTTAAGCGGTGTTTTTCCTAAAAATTAAGTTTTACCTAATTTTCATATGAATTGATATCTTGGGCCTTCTTCGATATTGATAATCGGTAAGATTTTTTGTCAATTCATCGATATCAATGACAGCCCTAGAGTGAACCTCTCCAGAGTCATAATGCAAGATGTTTAGGACTTTGCATAATTAATTTCTTTTGCCATACAAAGCAATATCAATATCTACCTGACAATAAATACCTTCTCGATATCTTTGACGATACTGCCTGCCCCCTAAGGGCCCTATTTTGTTAAATTTAGCACTGTCAGCTCAAGAAATTTTGGTAATAATCAGTGAAATAACTTTGTACGGATAGATTCAGGTAGCATTTAAGTCAATTTCATATCATTAAACCATTCACACTTAGGGCAGCCAAATAGGCCTGGAGATTTAAGAAATATTTTACTTACAAAAGCATTTTCTTGAAAACATTTGACGGAGAAATGTTTAGCAGAAGCCAAGGAACCACTCCTCTTCAAATGTTTTGTGAACTTTCGCTTTATTCACAAGTTATTTTCAAAAGTATGCGAGTAGCAGACGACACTTTTCAGAGGACCTCTGAGTGTGAATGGGTTAAGCAATCAGGGCATTACAGATCCTAAATGACGCACTGATTCTTCCCATTCGATACTTGGTACTGTATCGAGTACCAATATTATCAATCCCTATACAAGCATGGCTACAGAAAATTGTGTTGGGCTATAATAATATTTGCCTTTGTAGCCCAGCTGGCTGTAAGAAAAGAGAAATTTTAAGCTCATGCTCAGAGTAATATCAATGATAAAATCAGTTGAAGAACACCATTTGACACACCAGTTGTCCTTTGGTACAATTCCAATATGCAATAGAATAGTGAAAAGAGTGCTTTATAATAACACCTTCAATAAGTGTTTTTATGGAAGGACTGCACTGGGAATGCAGCATTTAGAAAATCTAGGGCTATGACATCTTGGGTTGGGCTAATATTAGCGATTTAAACACCTGAAGTCCAGTGGTCTCTTAGAGTTTTTAATCAAAGCCTGACCCATGTACAATGTCTTTTCTTGCGAAGATTTCTGATTGAGGTTTGTGTGTGGTAGGATCTTTAGTGATGAGGGATAAGAAGTGGAAATAAAAACAAAGCTGGAGTATAGAAATAGATTTGGTGTGCACCCATCAACACATATTCTGCCATACTGTATAACAGGTATTTTTAATAGGCGTTTGATTTTCACACTCCCCATGATAGGGTTGAAATTAACATTTTTCAATTAAATATCCTGCTTGGTTCAATCTGAGTGCGAATTTAAAGTAGCACAGATACCCTCAAGCAGGGCCATAAAGCACTCAAATTAAAGTTGTATACAGTAACTAGTCAACTGTTAATAGTGGAGGGAAATGCTGAAGTTAATAGTTATCCTGCTGGTGGCTAATTTGGCGAGTACAAAATGATGCAAAAAACCTGGAAAATGATCGAAACCCTGGCAAATGGGTACTCATCTGAGAGTACTCCATGAGAGCTATCCAATGGATACCAACATGACAGGGTTTAAGCGTTTTTCAAAAATCTTTGCATTTTTGTGCTTTGGACGAAAGTAGCCACAGCATTGAAAGGGTTAAGACTTTTAATACATGGGCATTATACTAATCTTGTACTGGTATTTAGTGTGAGAGAAGTATAAGCTATTTATTCAATTTTGTCTTCATCATTGTAATGGTACTGTTGGATATTTTCCCTTCATAAGTTAATACAGGTACGATAGTTCATTTAGATAATGTACACTAATTATCAAAAAGTTTATCCTAAGTATATTTCCTAAACAGCACCATATGTAATAATTGGATTGGTTTCCTTCTCATTATGAACAAGGACACCAAACAAATTTATTTCTCACATTTACACAAACGTTGAAACACACACTTATGGCCATAAAGGAATTGATTTAACCCTTCCAATGCTGAAGCTACTTTCGTCCAAAGCACAAGGGCGTAAAGGATTTTTGAAAATCATCTAAACCCTGTCATGTTGGTATTCATTGGATAGCTCTTGGTGAGTACTCTCAGATAAGTACCACTTTGCCAGGGTTTCAGTGATTTCTCAGTTTTTTTGCATCATTTTGTATTAGACAAATTAGCCATCAGCAGCATAAGGGTTTACCCACTCATGTTGAGACAACCCCTATATGGAGGGGTTAACCTTTTCCACTTGAGTATATGGTAATGAAAAGCCCATACAATAAAGATTGTACTAGGTAATTGCACTAATATAGCCACACCCACTCAGTAGAAAAATGAGAAATCTAACATCATCTGAAAGTATTAAGGCAAAAGAGCCTTTTATCAGCTATCAATGCCAAACTATAAAGGCTGTCTGGCTACCCATTAATGCTTCATAGTTACTCCTGAAATTATCTTCTGGATCTATGATACTTTTGACAATAACTTAGAAACTAACAATAATAGAACTATAAATATCTACTCTTATCTGCACTCTAGTAATGATAACATGATTGGAAGTGGCAATGGTAATGACCAAAAATTCTATTGCATCAAACGCAACTAAGAGTCAAAAATGTAAAATACAACAAATTGTAAACAATCGATTCCTGAAACTGACTTTTTGAACTGATATCACTAAACCAAAAGCATCTTTCGGGCAATTTTCAATTATTTTGTGAAATCATACCAAATTTCTTAGTTATTTCCAAAAGTTTTTGCACGAAGCTTGTTGAAGAGACTGGTACCCTAGTTAGATTAGTGCTTAGGTAACCAACAAGACATTTGGTGTTAACTGGCCTGAATCAATGATCCGTTAACCCTTATGCTGCTGATGGCTAAGTTTGCCGATACAAAATAATGCAAAGATCCTGAAAAATCACTGGAACCCTGGCAAATGGGTACTCATATGAGAGTACTCAGCGAGAGCTATCCAATGAATACCAACATGACAGGGTTTAGATAGTTTTCAAAGATTTTTGCTTCTTTGTGCATTGGACGAAAGTAGCCTCAGCATTGGAAGGGTTAAGGCCAGTCCAAGTCGATTTTGGTCTTATGGAATCACTGACCGATTTTGGGGCAAATTCAAAAGAATTCCAGAATTTCTATTTTTTTTTGTTTTTTGCGCTGACATAATTCTGACCACGCTTTATGAAAAAAACTACTTACCCACAAAAAGGCCTTGATTTTTATGTTTTCAGGCAACTATATTTGAGGAAAACATTCAAAATAAATGTTTTCAAGCAACTATATTTGAAGAAAACATTCAAAATAACCTTTATTATACAATCTCGGTCTATTGCATACATTGTCTATACTGGCAACCATTTTTGGCACCGTTCTCTGGTCCGCGGGCCCATAATGCATTGCGCTCAAAAGTCAACATCCTGCTTCGTCCGATGTAAACACTGTCCTCTGTACCGAGAAAGTTGATAGATTTTTAAAAATAAAATTTGCGCCTGATGCCTGACAAATCTTTTTGGAGCAAAGAAATTTGTAAGACCAAAAATCGACTTGGACTGCATGGCCCTACCTATCAAAAGTGCCGTAAATAAGGCCTAAAAAAAAATTGTCTGTTTCCTGTAACGGTCCGAAAAAAGATAGGGTAGGTAGGTCGGTATTCTTTTTTTTTTGCATTATTTTTTTGGTCAAAAATGTGTGTTTTATGCATGTTTTACGTTGATTGGGAGTTGGGAGGGCGAAAAAAACTTTAGGGTAGGGATATTTTTGAATAAAAACTTGTTAGGGTAGGGTTACAGGAAACAAACAACTTTTTTTAGGCCTAATAGATGATGTCTCTATTAAACATAAAATAACTTCAAATTGTCATAATTCAATGCCTTCATAAGCACCGCACAAAACACATTCATTATTCACTTTTGTTATCAACTTTTTAAGAAAATGAATGACTTATATAGCACAAACATTGGCGATCCATTTCATGGATGTTTATTATGACTTTTGAAGCGTTTAGCACAGCCTACACGTTATCCTGAACAGTGAATCAAGTGTAAAAAGATCAGAGTCAGTCATAAAGACTAATTTTTACTATTACTAGCCCACTGGGCTAGTGAATTTTTGCTGACCTGTTGCAAATGGCGGGGATGTAAACAAGACGACGACATGTGAGCATTTGTTCTTAGTTTTTCCTTTTTATTTTTCAAAACAAAGGGTTTGGGGTGGGAATTTTTATTTTGAGGGGTGGGGAATTGTTCACTGGCCAAATGGGCGAGCATATTTCGACTCTAACTCGCCCAATTTGAAAGAAACTCGCATTGGCTAGTGGGCTAGTGTTAGTTTTTATCACTGCAGAGTTCTTTACAGGTGATCCACAGACAGTACAGGCCTCTGCAGCGTGCAACATAACCACTTGCCCCATTGCAAGTTGCAAGTAAATTCGGCAAAAAATGGAAATGGGGCAAGCTGAACAGCACCCTGACTCGCCCCGCTCGGCAAGTAATATTTGGCCAATGGGAAATGCCAGCAGGGCAAGTCAACTTTAGGGGCAGCTTGCCCCGCTCAGCAAATGATGTTTTGCAACCTATGTTGCACCCAGCTCTGAGTAGATGAAAGAGTATTTCCACGGATAATTTGTTAATAAGATAAGCTAGTTCCTACAGTGTTCCTCGACCTTGAATAGTAATAATTGCGTGTGAGAAAAAAATACTTGACTCCTTTCTTGGAGTGTCAATGCAGGAAATCAGGAAAGGCACAATTGGGAAACATGAATGTCAAGGATGAATGGAGGATGGCGTGTTACTTTGGTGGCCTCCTGTCAGCTGAGGCTACTTAACCCTTATGCTGCAGTGGCTAATTTGGCCAATACAAAATGAGGCAAAAAATCTTAAAAATGACTGAAACCCTGGCACATGGGTACTCATCTGAGAGTACTCAATGAGAGCTATCCAATGAATACCAACATGATAAGGTTAAGATGGTTTTCAAAAACATTTGCGCCCTTGTGATTTTGCCGAAAGTTGCCTCAGCTGTGAATGGAAGGGTTAACAAAAATGTAGGCTAATCACCAGGTTGTATGAAGGACAAGGAGTAAAGAAGAGCTAAAACAAACGAGACTGGTGAGTTAGAGTGACCTGAGAGATAGTTTGTGGTTGGAGTTATCATAGAAATAATTTTAATGTTTGTTTACACTTACAGGCCTATGTCTGAGCCCACAAGATCGATGCTGGACTATTTCCGCAAAAATCCAGAAAGACTCAATTCAAGGGGTGAAATTTTGGATTGAGGGTGGAATATTATAGTAGGACAGGCAAAGTTGTGGGGAGAAAGAACTCTCCTTCATATTGGCTGATTAATGCTTTATTTTGAAAAGTATGACAGGTCCACACAACACTCCTCAAGTAGATCTCCAGGCATGAATGGGTTAACCCTTCATATTCTAAGTCTACTTTCGTTCAAAGCTCAACAGTGCAAAGATTTTTGATAACCATCTAAAACCTGTCATGTTGGTAATCATTGGATAGCTCTCGCTGGGTACTCTCAGATGAGTACTCATGTGCCAGGGTTTCAGCCCTTTCTCATCTTTTACATCATTTTGTATTGGCAAAATTAGCCACCAGCAGCATAAGGGTTAAGCACTATATAAACCACTTGCTTGTTAGTGCTAGTTCAAAGATGAGCAACATTACACCGCTTCTAATCTCTCCTCATTAGTTGAAAATAATGAGAAGAAAATAATGAGAAGAAGCCATGCTTTGAGGTGGTACCCACGCTGTTAAGAAAACCTAGCTCATATCATTAACCCATTAATGCTCACGACGGCCAAAACAGCCTGACAATTTTGATTAAATATTGCAAGCAAAAGCATATTCAGGAAAATATTTGATAAAGAAAGGTTTATCAGGACCTTACTCACAACTGTCCTTCAAATATTTCATAATATTATTCTTAATTCCAAAATTATAGTCAAAAGTATCAGAGGTCTAGACGACAATTTCATGAGGAACTCATAAGCATCAATGGGTTAACCTGTTCGTGCTCACAGAGGCCGGAAGCAGCCTTGTGAGAATTTTGTTGAAATCTTTCGAGCAAAGGCATCAGTTGGGAAAATATCTGATGGAGAAATTTTGGACAGCAAACAGTTAGTGGATATTCTTAGCCCACTCAACTAACAACGCAGGCTATTAAAGAGACATACCGTAAATCCTCGTTAATTTGGGACACTTTTTAATAATCACAATTTTTGTGGGTTGAGGGTGCATAGCCAATGTTTTCTAAAATACAGACATTTAAGCAGAGTAATAGCAGCAGAGATTTCCCTTAAATTTCCCTTAATGATGACCAACGACATGTCAGGGGTGGCCCAGATTTCCCTTTTAACTTTTTCGCACTATAATTATAGTGGCCTAAATTTAAGACTTAGCTTAGATCATTACCCTAATTTGAAGGGAGCCTTTCAAGGAAATTATGATTACTTACTCCAGGGTTCAAAATTCCATATCCTCAAACCAATATCTATTTCATCCCCTGGCCATTTATAAGTTAAGGCGTTTTGTGTGAACATAAACACCCCTAAATGTTGAACACCTCCATAAACTGAACACCTCTAAATATTGAACACCTCCTTGAACTGAACACCTCTACATGTTGAACACCTCCTTGAACTGAACACCTTTGAATGTTGAACACCTCCATGAACTGAACACCTCTAAATATTGAACACCTCCTTGAACTGAACACCTCTACATGTTGAACACCTCCTTGAACTGAACACCTCTAAAAGTTAAACACCTTGAACTGAACACTTCTAAATGCTGAGAACCTCCTTGAACTGAGCACTTCCAAATTTTGAACCACTGCTTGAACTGAACACCTCTAAATGTTGAACACCTCCATAAACTGAACACCTCTAAATGTTACACACCTTGAACTGAACACTTCTAAATGTTGAACATCTCTTGGAATTAACCATCTCTAAATGTTGAACCCCTGCTTGAAATGAACACCTCTAAATGTTAAACACCTCCTTGAACTGAACACCTCTAAATATTGAACACATCCTTGAACTGAACACCTTTGAATGTTGAACCCCTCCTTGAAATGAACACCTCTAAATGTTAAACACCTCCTTTAACTGAATACCTTTGGATGATGAATAATGAGATCCCTGGTTTCTGTCGCAATGAATACCAAACCCTCCAAGATTCTTATACCCCACTCCTAGTGCAAACCCCATTAACTCCACTTTTCCTTTGGAATATTTGTTTATTGTCACACTGACATCCGTCCAAGGATATTGTATAAGGATACTATACCTTACTCCAATGAGTAAATACAGATTAATGGTTGCAATTTGAGTATATCAGTCTACTTTCAAAAATTGGATGCCCAAATTTTGGCAATTGCCAATTTTGAGCACCCAGTTTCTAAATCCTGGCTAGACACTGCCACCTAGCACCATAGGCATAGCAAGATGAGGATGTAAAATACATTAGACTGCTAAATAATGGAGGCTGAAAGGAAATGTCTAGAAAAAAGTGAAATATCTAGGGTAACGTTAAAAGTGTCAAAGTCTAGCATACCTCTTAAAAACCCTTATTAAACAACATAATGACGAAGGAAACAGTAAAACTTGACCATTCTGACCATGGAACTCATATACTTTTGTGGGGGAAATAACAATGTGGACTCACAAAGGGTATACCCTTTCATGTCTACTTCAGAGCTCCTGTAAAAAGCATTGTCAGGAACAATCAAACTTCTGTGAGTAATAAATCAAAAGCTGAGGAATTGTTTGAAAAAGTGATGCAGGTTGAATTCTTATCAACATTTCTCTTTCTAATACTTTTATAACAATTCTTTCAAGAGGAAGTCATCCCAGAAATTGGCAGGTGGCTTTTGACAGCTACAGGCATTGATGAGTGAACTCAGTAGAACTGGAGGGAAAATGGAAGACGAAAGGTTTCCTCTGATGTAGCAGAAGAAAACCTAACCGCTAATGACGCACTGTTGCCATCCACTGGCGAGTATTCCCAGAACAAATGCAGGTTGCCAAGGTTAACAAGTGTAATGTACGGCCATATGTGGTGGCGCCTCTTGGTAGAGTTGTCATTTATATGACAAGTATCGATCGACCGATCGAAATAATCTTTCCAATTAATCGAAAAAAATATTATGTTAATTGTTATGTCAAATAATCGATTGAAGAGTTAACACATTTTTGACTTTTACACCATTTGTTTGCCCTTTTTAGCCAACACTATTGAGAATCAAAAAATCAAAATAAAAAAATGTTGAGAAAACTTTCATTGTCTTTGCATTGAAAGAATCTTAGGATCCTAGGAACAAAGATATAGAGTGGAACATGTGAAAATATTCCATTCGTGCAGTACGCATTCTTCAAAATCGAATCGTAATACATGTAATCGGAATCGAAAAATAAAATGCCAATAATCGAATTGAAAAAAAAAATGGATGTCGGTGAGTGAACTTAAGAGCTGTCATTGGTAAGAAATTTTTATCGATTCGATAATCAATAAATAATTAAAGGTAAAGGTATTTGGTTTATAGTCTTGTATCAACCGAAGCGCTCACACGACCTTCCTCCCCAAGCAGGCCTATACACACAGAAACCATTTCAATCCCCCAGGGGATATTCCAGAGCAACTGGCAGCATATAGCGCACACACTCTAAGCACTGCCTTATTTATGCTAGGTACCCATTTTGCAGCTGGGTAGACTAGAGCAATATGGAATAAACTGTCTTGCCCAAGGACAGACCAAAGTGCCCCGGCGGGGAATCAAACAAGCGACCCTCTGATTACTAGTCCGACACCTAACCAACTGAGCTACTTTGTCCCCAATTAATGATTCGGTACTTCAATTCTTATTGAATTCATTGGAGTGCAGATACCAGCTGCACCTATTAATGGGGATGTCCCCCAGCTGAGTTTGACCATCACTCACTTGCAGCATGGAATTGTGGATTGACCTTTTGACCCCCCCCCCCCCCCCCCCCCCACACATACAAATATTAAGTCTGTGTGATTTCCGGGATGAATAGAATGGAAGTGCACAGTTGTGGTGGGGAGTTTATGCTGTTTAAGCGGTGTTTTTCCTAAAAATTAAGTTTTACCTAATTTTCATATGAATTGATATCTTGGGCCTTCTTCGATATTGATAATCGGTAAGATTTTTTGTCAATTCATCGATATCAATGACAGCCCTAGAGTGAACCTCTCCAGAGTCATAATGCAAGATGTTTAGGACTTTGCATAATTAATTTCTTTTGCCATACAAAGCAATATCAATATCTACCTGACAATAAATACCTTCTCGATATCTTTGACGATACTGCCTGCCCCCTAAGGGCCCTATTTTGTTAAATTTAGCACTGTCAGCTCAAGAAATTTTGGTAATAATCAGTGAAATAACTTTGTACGGATAGATTCAGGTAGCATTTAAGTCAATTTCATATCATTAAACCATTCACACTTAGGGCAGCCAAATAGGCCTGGAGATTTAAGAAATATTTTACTTACAAAAGCATTTTCTTGAAAACATTTGACGGAGAAATGTTTAGCAGAAGCCAAGGAACCACTCCTCTTCAAATGTTTTGTGAACTTTCGCTTTATTCACAAGTTATTTTCAAAAGTATGCGAGTAGCAGACGACACTTTTCAGAGGACCTCTGAGTGTGAATGGGTTAAGCAATCAGGGCATTACAGATCCTAAATGACGCACTGATTCTTCCCATTCGATACTTGGTACTGTATCGAGTACCAATATTATCAATCCCTATACAAGCATGGCTACAGAAAATTGTGTTGGGCTATAATAATATTTGCCTTTGTAGCCCAGCTGGCTGTAAGAAAAGAGAAATTTTAAGCTCATGCTCAGAGTAATATCAATGATAAAATCAGTTGAAGAACACCATTTGACACACCAGTTGTCCTTTGGTACAATTCCAATATGCAATAGAATAGTGAAAAGAGTGCTTTATAATAACACCTTCAATAAGTGTTTTTATGGAAGGACTGCACTGGGAATGCAGCATTTAGAAAATCTAGGGCTATGACATCTTGGGTTGGGCTAATATTAGCGATTTAAACACCTGAAGTCCAGTGGTCTCTTAGAGTTTTTAATCAAAGCCTGACCCATGTACAATGTCTTTTCTTGCGAAGATTTCTGATTGAGGTTTGTGTGTGGTAGGATCTTTAGTGATGAGGGATAAGAAGTGGAAATAAAAACAAAGCTGGAGTATAGAAATAGATTTGGTGTGCACCCATCAACACATATTCTGCCATACTGTATAACAGGTATTTTTAATAGGCGTTTGATTTTCACACTCCCCATGATAGGGTTGAAATTAACATTTTTCAATTAAATATCCTGCTTGGTTCAATCTGAGTGCGAATTTAAAGTAGCACAGATACCCTCAAGCAGGGCCATAAAGCACTCAAATTAAAGTTGTATACAGTAACTAGTCAACTGTTAATAGTGGAGGGAAATGCTGAAGTTAATAGTTATCCTGCTGGTGGCTAATTTGGCGAGTACAAAATGATGCAAAAAACCTGGAAAATGATCGAAACCCTGGCAAATGGGTACTCATCTGAGAGTACTCCATGAGAGCTATCCAATGGATACCAACATGACAGGGTTTAAGCGTTTTTCAAAAATCTTTGCATTTTTGTGCTTTGGACGAAAGTAGCCACAGCATTGAAAGGGTTAAGACTTTTAATACATGGGCATTATACTAATCTTGTACTGGTATTTAGTGTGAGAGAAGTATAAGCTATTTATTCAATTTTGTCTTCATCATTGTAATGGTACTGTTGGATATTTTCCCTTCATAAGTTAATACAGGTACGATAGTTCATTTAGATAATGTACACTAATTATCAAAAAGTTTATCCTAAGTATATTTCCTAAACAGCACCATATGTAATAATTGGATTGGTTTCCTTCTCATTATGAACAAGGACACCAAACAAATTTATTTCTCACATTTACACAAACGTTGAAACACACACTTATGGCCATAAAGGAATTGATTTAACCCTTCCAATGCTGAAGCTACTTTCGTCCAAAGCACAAGGGCGTAAAGGATTTTTGAAAATCATCTAAACCCTGTCATGTTGGTATTCATTGGATAGCTCTTGGTGAGTACTCTCAGATAAGTACCACTTTGCCAGGGTTTCAGTGATTTCTCAGTTTTTTTGCATCATTTTGTATTAGACAAATTAGCCATCAGCAGCATAAGGGTTTACCCACTCATGTTGAGACAACCCCTATATGGAGGGGTTAACCTTTTCCACTTGAGTATATGGTAATGAAAAGCCCATACAATAAAGATTGTACTAGGTAATTGCACTAATATAGCCACACCCACTCAGTAGAAAAATGAGAAATCTAACATCATCTGAAAGTATTAAGGCAAAAGAGCCTTTTATCAGCTATCAATGCCAAACTATAAAGGCTGTCTGGCTACCCATTAATGCTTCATAGTTACTCCTGAAATTATCTTCTGGATCTATGATACTTTTGACAATAACTTAGAAACTAACAATAATAGAACTATAAATATCTACTCTTATCTGCACTCTAGTAATGATAACATGATTGGAAGTGGCAATGGTAATGACCAAAAATTCTATTGCATCAAACGCAACTAAGAGTCAAAAATGTAAAATACAACAAATTGTAAACAATCGATTCCTGAAACTGACTTTTTGAACTGATATCACTAAACCAAAAGCATCTTTCGGGCAATTTTCAATTATTTTGTGAAATCATACCAAATTTCTTAGTTATTTCCAAAAGTTTTTGCACGAAGCTTGTTGAAGAGACTGGTACCCTAGTTAGATTAGTGCTTAGGTAACCAACAAGACATTTGGTGTTAACTGGCCTGAATCAATGATCCGTTAACCCTTATGCTGCTGATGGCTAAGTTTGCCGATACAAAATAATGCAAAGATCCTGAAAAATCACTGGAACCCTGGCAAATGGGTACTCATATGAGAGTACTCAGCGAGAGCTATCCAATGAATACCAACATGACAGGGTTTAGATAGTTTTCAAAGATTTTTGCTTCTTTGTGCATTGGACGAAAGTAGCCTCAGCATTGGAAGGGTTAAGGCCAGTCCAAGTCGATTTTGGTCTTATGGAATCACTGACCGATTTTGGGGCAAATTCAAAAGAATTCCAGAATTTCTATTTTTTTTTGTTTTTTGCGCTGACATAATTCTGACCACGCTTTATGAAAAAAACTACTTACCCACAAAAAGGCCTTGATTTTTATGTTTTCAGGCAACTATATTTGAGGAAAACATTCAAAATAAATGTTTTCAAGCAACTATATTTGAAGAAAACATTCAAAATAACCTTTATTATACAATCTCGGTCTATTGCATACATTGTCTATACTGGCAACCATTTTTGGCACCGTTCTCTGGTCCGCGGGCCCATAATGCATTGCGCTCAAAAGTCAACATCCTGCTTCGTCCGATGTAAACACTGTCCTCTGTACCGAGAAAGTTGATAGATTTTTAAAAATAAAATTTGCGCCTGATGCCTGACAAATCTTTTTGGAGCAAAGAAATTTGTAAGACCAAAAATCGACTTGGACTGCATGGCCCTACCTATCAAAAGTGCCGTAAATAAGGCCTAAAAAAAAATTGTCTGTTTCCTGTAACGGTCCGAAAAAAGATAGGGTAGGTAGGTCGGTATTCTTTTTTTTTTGCATTATTTTTTTGGTCAAAAATGTGTGTTTTATGCATGTTTTACGTTGATTGGGAGTTGGGAGGGCGAAAAAAACTTTAGGGTAGGGATATTTTTGAATAAAAACTTGTTAGGGTAGGGTTACAGGAAACAAACAACTTTTTTTAGGCCTAATAGATGATGTCTCTATTAAACATAAAATAACTTCAAATTGTCATAATTCAATGCCTTCATAAGCACCGCACAAAACACATTCATTATTCACTTTTGTTATCAACTTTTTAAGAAAATGAATGACTTATATAGCACAAACATTGGCGATCCATTTCATGGATGTTTATTATGACTTTTGAAGCGTTTAGCACAGCCTACACGTTATCCTGAACAGTGAATCAAGTGTAAAAAGATCAGAGTCAGTCATAAAGACTAATTTTTACTATTACTAGCCCACTGGGCTAGTGAATTTTTGCTGACCTGTTGCAAATGGCGGGGATGTAAACAAGACGACGACATGTGAGCATTTGTTCTTAGTTTTTCCTTTTTATTTTTCAAAACAAAGGGTTTGGGGTGGGAATTTTTATTTTGAGGGGTGGGGAATTGTTCACTGGCCAAATGGGCGAGCATATTTCGACTCTAACTCGCCCAATTTGAAAGAAACTCGCATTGGCTAGTGGGCTAGTGTTAGTTTTTATCACTGCAGAGTTCTTTACAGGTGATCCACAGACAGTACAGGCCTCTGCAGCGTGCAACATAACCACTTGCCCCATTGCAAGTTGCAAGTAAATTCGGCAAAAAATGGAAATGGGGCAAGCTGAACAGCACCCTGACTCGCCCCGCTCGGCAAGTAATATTTGGCCAATGGGAAATGCCAGCAGGGCAAGTCAACTTTAGGGGCAGCTTGCCCCGCTCAGCAAATGATGTTTTGCAACCTATGTTGCACCCAGCTCTGAGTAGATGAAAGAGTATTTCCACGGATAATTTGTTAATAAGATAAGCTAGTTCCTACAGTGTTCCTCGACCTTGAATAGTAATAATTGCGTGTGAGAAAAAAATACTTGACTCCTTTCTTGGAGTGTCAATGCAGGAAATCAGGAAAGGCACAATTGGGAAACATGAATGTCAAGGATGAATGGAGGATGGCGTGTTACTTTGGTGGCCTCCTGTCAGCTGAGGCTACTTAACCCTTATGCTGCAGTGGCTAATTTGGCCAATACAAAATGAGGCAAAAAATCTTAAAAATGACTGAAACCCTGGCACATGGGTACTCATCTGAGAGTACTCAATGAGAGCTATCCAATGAATACCAACATGATAAGGTTAAGATGGTTTTCAAAAACATTTGCGCCCTTGTGATTTTGCCGAAAGTTGCCTCAGCTGTGAATGGAAGGGTTAACAAAAATGTAGGCTAATCACCAGGTTGTATGAAGGACAAGGAGTAAAGAAGAGCTAAAACAAACGAGACTGGTGAGTTAGAGTGACCTGAGAGATAGTTTGTGGTTGGAGTTATCATAGAAATAATTTTAATGTTTGTTTACACTTACAGGCCTATGTCTGAGCCCACAAGATCGATGCTGGACTATTTCCGCAAAAATCCAGAAAGACTCAATTCAAGGGGTGAAATTTTGGATTGAGGGTGGAATATTATAGTAGGACAGGCAAAGTTGTGGGGAGAAAGAACTCTCCTTCATATTGGCTGATTAATGCTTTATTTTGAAAAGTATGACAGGTCCACACAACACTCCTCAAGTAGATCTCCAGGCATGAATGGGTTAACCCTTCATATTCTAAGTCTACTTTCGTTCAAAGCTCAACAGTGCAAAGATTTTTGATAACCATCTAAAACCTGTCATGTTGGTAATCATTGGATAGCTCTCGCTGGGTACTCTCAGATGAGTACTCATGTGCCAGGGTTTCAGCCCTTTCTCATCTTTTACATCATTTTGTATTGGCAAAATTAGCCACCAGCAGCATAAGGGTTAAGCACTATATAAACCACTTGCTTGTTAGTGCTAGTTCAAAGATGAGCAACATTACACCGCTTCTAATCTCTCCTCATTAGTTGAAAATAATGAGAAGAAAATAATGAGAAGAAGCCATGCTTTGAGGTGGTACCCACGCTGTTAAGAAAACCTAGCTCATATCATTAACCCATTAATGCTCACGACGGCCAAAACAGCCTGACAATTTTGATTAAATATTGCAAGCAAAAGCATATTCAGGAAAATATTTGATAAAGAAAGGTTTATCAGGACCTTACTCACAACTGTCCTTCAAATATTTCATAATATTATTCTTAATTCCAAAATTATAGTCAAAAGTATCAGAGGTCTAGACGACAATTTCATGAGGAACTCATAAGCATCAATGGGTTAACCTGTTCGTGCTCACAGAGGCCGGAAGCAGCCTTGTGAGAATTTTGTTGAAATCTTTCGAGCAAAGGCATCAGTTGGGAAAATATCTGATGGAGAAATTTTGGACAGCAAACAGTTAGTGGATATTCTTAGCCCACTCAACTAACAACGCAGGCTATTAAAGAGACATACCGTAAATCCTCGTTAATTTGGGACACTTTTTAATAATCACAATTTTTGTGGGTTGAGGGTGCATAGCCAATGTTTTCTAAAATACAGACATTTAAGCAGAGTAATAGCAGCAGAGATTTCCCTTAAATTTCCCTTAATGATGACCAACGACATGTCAGGGGTGGCCCAGATTTCCCTTTTAACTTTTTCGCACTATAATTATAGTGGCCTAAATTTAAGACTTAGCTTAGATCATTACCCTAATTTGAAGGGAGCCTTTCAAGGAAATTATGATTACTTACTCCAGGGTTCAAAATTCCATATCCTCAAACCAATATCTATTTCATCCCCTGGCCATTTATAAGTTAAGGCGTTTTGTGTGAACATAAACACCCCTAAATGTTGAACACCTCCATAAACTGAACACCTCTAAATATTGAACACCTCCTTGAACTGAACACCTCTACATGTTGAACACCTCCTTGAACTGAACACCTTTGAATGTTGAACACCTCCATGAACTGAACACCTCTAAATATTGAACACCTCCTTGAACTGAACACCTCTACATGTTGAACACCTCCTTGAACTGAACACCTCTAAAAGTTAAACACCTTGAACTGAACACTTCTAAATGCTGAGAACCTCCTTGAACTGAGCACTTCCAAATTTTGAACCACTGCTTGAACTGAACACCTCTAAATGTTGAACACCTCCATAAACTGAACACCTCTAAATGTTACACACCTTGAACTGAACACTTCTAAATGTTGAACATCTCTTGGAATTAACCATCTCTAAATGTTGAACCCCTGCTTGAAATGAACACCTCTAAATGTTAAACACCTCCTTGAACTGAACACCTCTAAATATTGAACACATCCTTGAACTGAACACCTTTGAATGTTGAACCCCTCCTTGAAATGAACACCTCTAAATGTTAAACACCTCCTTTAACTGAATACCTTTGGATGATGAATAATGAGATCCCTGGTTTCTGTCGCAATGAATACCAAACCCTCCAAGATTCTTATACCCCACTCCTAGTGCAAACCCCATTAACTCCACTTTTCCTTTGGAATATTTGTTTATTGTCACACTGACATCCGTCCAAGGATATTGTATAAGGATACTATACCTTACTCCAATGAGTAAATACAGATTAATGGTTGCAATTTGAGTATATCAGTCTACTTTCAAAAATTGGATGCCCAAATTTTGGCAATTGCCAATTTTGAGCACCCAGTTTCTAAATCCTGGCTAGACACTGCCACCTAGCACCATAGGCATAGCAAGATGAGGATGTAAAATACATTAGACTGCTAAATAATGGAGGCTGAAAGGAAATGTCTAGAAAAAAGTGAAATATCTAGGGTAACGTTAAAAGTGTCAAAGTCTAGCATACCTCTTAAAAACCCTTATTAAACAACATAATGACGAAGGAAACAGTAAAACTTGACCATTCTGACCATGGAACTCATATACTTAAAAGAGGACCCTTCTAATTCAAACAAAGTTGGATGATAGTAATAATTTGATCAGGCAACGCAATCACACCCTAATGTAATATTTCGAGGAAAGTTTAATTTGCTGTCAAGCGCGATGCTTCGCCTCGAATGAGTGATAATTGGGAGACATGTTAGCGAGATCGTATCAAGGGAGCGATCGCGTCTTATCATGCTTCATCATCGTGACGGAATATGACATTCATTGCATGTTTTATGGTCCATGTACCCGTTTAATAAAATTTGCGCCCGTTACGACTTGATGCACATTCGGCCCACCAAGTTCCCATAAGAGATTCTCAGGTACCTTAATGGTAATTTGTCTTTGATTACTAACTGATGAATAGAGCTAGCAGGTAGAACATGTATGTATACTAAGGCATAGTTTTATCTTCTTAACCCTGTCGATGTCAACATAATGAAATCTTGGCTTTATATTCTCTTAAGGTTTCTTAATGGTAAGAGCATCACATAATTGTATTAGCATATCCATAATTAGTCTGAGTTACGTCATATTCATGACATTGCTCACATTCATTAGATAGCTGTAGATGAGTAGTCTCAGGTGAGTACCCTTGTGTCAGGTTTCAAGTATTCTGCAGGATTTTTACATCACTTTTTACTGGCTAAAGTAGCCACCAGCAACATAAAGGGTTTAATTTACTGCGAGGAATTAATATATTTCCACATGTTGAAATTCTTGAGTGTTATCAGGTAAAGAATACTGTAGCCAACTGTCCTACTCCTTGTCAACCCATATTCTATTTGAGTTCAAAACTTACATTTTTACACTTGAATGACATAATCTCATTACTTTTATCAGCGAAGAATACTGCAGGTTGAGGGTAACCAAGTAACTAAGGGATAACATTGACTGGTAACATTAATCACTTCCTGTACAAACCAAGGTTAATGGTATAGCCCAGACAATGTGGATTCTGTTCTTCCTCCACTACCCCCTCTCATTATCTACCCTGATTGTTCAGTCTAGGGAGGAAGGAAAGGGTTGGTGGAAATTGCATTTAGCCTGATTGACTGAGGTACGTGGCTTCAGGATTAGGGATGTAGGGGTGATTGGAGACCTGTACGCTTTTCCAATTGACCGGGAGATAATCCCTCAAACAGGATATCCATTTAGGCCCATCCCTGTCTGACACCAATCAGCTCATTGTTTCTGAAAGGAATGACATTTGACAAAGGACAGGAAGTAATTGCAATATTGCACCAGTTTCCTAGTCATGTGTCCAGGGCGCATTTAGACACCCAAATAAACCTATTGTCTGTGATATGAATATAGGCCACACACCAGAGCAGGCAGGCAGTGACAGCTAGCAGTGAAAAGATGTAGGGCATCGCACATGCTCAGTTGTGTAGAAGTATACAGATAAGAGCTCATTTGCATAACAATAGTGCTAGGCTGTTGAAGAGGCTGCCTGCAGCTGGTATCATCTCCCCGTAATAGAATCTCTCTGATCTTAATAACAAACCTGTTTTCACAAATATGTTATTGAAGATTATTTCATTTCTTAAATTTAACAATCACATTTCAAATTAATCAAATACCACGCTATGAGTTATATTCAAAGTTGTCAGTCCCAATTTTGTGTACACTCCTTATTAGGTGAAAGTGTAAACCTAGTCATGCCAAGAGCACCTAAAACCATTATTTTGGCGATATCTCTCCCACAAAAGCACATTTTCTAAAATATTTGAAGGAGAATACTTCAACATAACCTAACCAACAACTCTCCTACAAATATTTAGTAAATCACTGCTTAATTTTTGAGTGATTTTCAAAAGTTTCATAGATCCAGACGACTAGTGTCAAGGAGATCTTTAGGCATGAATTGGTTATCAAGCTACCGTATTCGCTTGATTAAGTGCACAGTCCCGAATAAGTGCATCCCCACCTAATTTGCGCGGAAATTGGGGGACCAGCAAGCGCCAAAGATTGTCTCCTTACGTTAAATCTCCCCCCAGAAGTAACCACAACACACACCTTTCCTCTTGCCGTGTCTGCAAACCAGTGCTGAATTCCGCCATTCAGCAGTCCCTTCGCGCTCTTACTGATCATATTCGCTGCATGATCGTACTATTGACCAATTACTGATCTTTTAACAAGCGGCAAACGTCTTAGCACGCTGAACAACGAGAGCGCAAAGGTATAATAACGGTCATTACACTCCGATCGGCAATCATTGAGGGGTGCAGTTAGACGTATGTTTGACAACACCCCTTCTACAGAAAACATGACAGGATATGGTCACACAGAACTTTTTAAAGTCACTTGCTACAACTTTCAACCCTCAAGAGCATGCTAAAACTCCTATATTAAGCTGCACGCCAGAGTATCGTATACTTCCTAAACTAAATATACCACTTTCTTGTAGCCATTTCCATGAAAACCGCTTTTATACTCAATTTTCTGCTGCAAATGGAAATCTGTATGGCTGTCACATCTAGCGTCAACACTCCATCGTATACTGCTACTAGCTGGCTGCATTTGACCCATATAGATAAGGACCTGCACGCCAGTGCCGGCCAAGTGGGTAGCGTTCTCTAGGGAGTGCGAATCACAGGAAGCATTGCTCCCAACCGTCCGGGCCACCACGGTACCATGGTGGCCAGGACGGTTGGTACTGTGGCCATATCCTGTAATGATTTTCCCAAGCTCTACCCGCACGGTGCGCTTAATCAAGCGAATACGGTATCATGGTTCCCTAAATATGCTCAGAGTCATGATAAGAGGCTTGCCATAATTTGCAGTTACACCATCAGCAATGATAATTTTCCTTACAAATTATGATACTTAACATTTACTGGTAATCTGAGGTGCGATAAATATAATCAAATCTTGGGTTTATATCTCTTAAGGTTTTTTAATGGTAAGAGCATCACATAATTGTATCAGCATATCCATACTGAGTCTGAATTACATCATATTCATGACATCGCTCACCCTAGAACTTTTCCTTTTTCAGGCATTTTAAAATCAACAGTATAAAAGGATGCCTTTATGTCTGATGCATCTAAGGCCTAAAAAGGAGTTGTTTGTTTCCTGTAACCCTACCCTAACAAGTCTCTATTTCAAAAATATCCCTACCCTGAAGTTTTTCTGCCCTTTCAACTCGCAATCAATGTAAAACATGCATAAAACACACATTTTTGAGCAAAAAAATAATCCAATTTTTTTTTTACGGGCCTAAATACCCTATTTTTTATGGACCGTTACAGGAAACAAACTATTTCTTTTTTTAGGCCTAATAGTAAGACATTCTGTGGAGATCACAATGAATGTTTCAACCCCGTGGTCCCATTTCAGGCAGTGTAAAGAGACACATTCATGGCGTGGCCAATTTCCATTGAAACATTTTAGCGTAAATGAGATACTTTGAAGGAAATGAAGAAATAGATACAACAGCTTAAACCTATTTTGGCTTCATCTGAGTCTCAGTTCAATCAGTAGATAGACAATTTCATCTATATATTGCCATTATAAAACAAAATAATATCCATTGTGAAGGATGAACAGGGAGAGGAATAATTGATAAATATCTAAAGGGGGATTGATAAACCCAACAGTATCTACAATTTACATTCTAATAATTACTAAATAGTTGCTTTTTTGTCATGATATATATATAATTTATATATATATATATATATATATATACATATATATATATATATATATATATATATATACACACACACACATATATATATATATATATATAATAAAAATTATATATATATGTATGTATGTATGTATATATATATATATATATATATATATATATATATATTTATATATATATATATATATATATATATATATATATATATATATATATATATATATATATATATATATATGTGTGTGTGTGTGTGTGGGGGGGGGTAATTGAAACAAGAGAGACGCTGTCAGCGTCAGCTGGTGTGTTCTTATTTTTTTAAATATTTTTGTTCTTTTCTGTATATTGGTATATAGCTCTATTGTAAAGGACCAATATAGCTTTTTGGGTCTAAATTGGGCATGTGGTAGGTAAAGGTCAAAGTCTTTCCTTGCCACATGATTCTGAATAATCCCTGTTTTCACAACTTATTTTTGAGAATGAAGTGGTAACAATCTTAGATACAGTACACATAGCTCTTTATACCGATGTGGCATTTTAAAAATTCAACTATTTAGAAAAACACAACTTTTAGCAATTTAGGGATTTACTAAAAGTTGTGTTTTTCTAAATAGTTGAGTTTCTGAAAGGCTGGTTCCAAAAGGGCTACTGTAAAATGTGGATGGGGATTTGCTAAAAGTTGTGTTTTTCTAAATAGTTGAGTTTCTAAAAGGCTGGTTCCTAAAGGGCTACTGTTATAGGTGAGATACATATCTCACCTATTCTGTTTGAATTTCGCCATAACTCTGCGGATTTGTTGAGTGTGATCAACCGGAAGTTGATCGGTCGTAGCTAAGGGAAATCTTCTTCTCTGTCATTACGGAAGAAGGATTAAAAAACAGGGGCATTGAAAATGAAAAATTAATGCATATCAGAAGAGCACCGCAATCGGAAATAAAAAAAATCAACTAACGCGAGATTGAGAACAGATCAGTAGGGCATCGATTCATACGTGGTTTCGCGGCATACAAAATAGGGACCGAAAACTGAACCGGCCACCAAAACATGGTGGCCGCCGGCTTCGCAAACCGCATGGGACAGCAGGGGGAAAGGGGGATACGACATGAGTAGGAGAAGAAGAAATTCTAAGTATGATCTCACGTAGTGAGAACACACAAAAACCTACATAGTATCAATCATAATTTCATCACTCAGCTAGGGTAAACTTCCTAATGTAAGCCTTGAGGGGCCAGCTTGCCTTTTCCAGAGTATCAGGATCGGGGTGACCACCCTCGCAACATGTTGTACATCAAATCAATGTCAGAAGGCACACAACAAAAACATGCCAGCCACTTGATCAGGCTGCTGGTTTAGCCTTTCATATGGTAAGGCTACTTTTGCTCAAAGCACAAGGATGCAAAGATTTTTGATGACCAACCAAACTGTGTCATGTTGATTTTCATTAGATAGCTGACGCATTGAGTACTCTCAGATGAGTACCCATGTGACAGGGTGATAGTCATTTTACAGCTTTTTTGCATTATTTTGTATTGGCAGAATTATATAGTCACTAGCAGCATAAGGGTTAGGTAAGTGTGGTGCACATCATAGCAGTTAACATAACACAAACATATCCTCTGCCTTTTTTCAGTCTTTTTACAGCGTTTTTGCATTATTTTGTATTGGCAAAATTAGCCACCACCAGCATAAGGGTTAGGTATGCATGGTGCACATCACAGCTGTTGATGCACAACACAAATATGTCCTCTGCTCTATTTCAGTCTTTCATTTTACAGCTTGCTTTTTTTATTATTTAGTATTGGCAAAATTAGCATAAAGGTTAGGTATGTGTGGTGCACATCACAGCAGTTAACACAACACAGATATGCCCTCTGCTCTATTCCAGTGATTATACAGCTTTTTTGCATTATTTTCTAGTGGTAAAATTAGCCACTAGCAGCATACAGTTAGGTTTGGAGCATACAGCAAGGTTTGGAGCATACAGCAGGTAACCCTTCCAATGCTGAGGCTACTTTCGTGAAAAGCCCAAGAACGCAAATATTTTTGAAAATCATCTTAACCCCTGTCATGTTGGTACTCATTGGATAGCTTTTACTGAGACCTTTCATATGAATACCCATATGCCAGGGTTCCGGTGATTTCTCGTGATTTTTGCATTATTTTGTATTGGCTAACTTAGCCAACAGCAGCATAAGGGTTAACTCAACACAAATATGTCCTCCCCTCTATAACCCCTAAGTGCCTGGGCGTCTCATTTTCTCAACTAATGGTGGCGGTCAACACCCTCTCTGGACATTCCAAGGCCCACCTGAGACCAGCGGCTTATCTTTTATGGGCCAGAGCTACAAGAATTCACCATTAAATTCCATGTGAGTTTCTAACTCCAAGATGGACTCGCTACATGCGCTATACTGCTGGACGGCTTCTGTGAGTGATTGAATGCCCCGTGCACTACACAGCCAGTCTGACTACCAAGATTTATTTCATCTGTATGGAATTTTTTTTGAAGGTTTCACTATATTTTTCAGCTTAGACAGAAAGGGAATTTTTATAGAGAGTATTTCCGAACTCTTTTGCATCTGTGAGTTTCTAACTCCTAGATGGACTCGCTACATGCCCTTGGCAGGTGGTGGCTTCCGTGAGTGATTGAATGCTCAGTGCACTAGCTACATGGCCAGTCCGACTACCAAGATTTATTTCGTCTGAATAGGACCTTTTTTTTTTAAAGCTTTCGCCTTTTTTGGGGGGGTTACACATAAAGGGGAGTTTTTTTGTATAAAATACTCCTGAACTCTTTTGCATCTGCGAGTTTCTAACTCCAAGATGGACTAGCTACATGCTCTTCACTGCTGGACGTCTTCTGTGAGTAATTGAATGCCTGGTGCACTACACGGCCAGTCTGACTACCAAGATTTATTTCATCGGTATGGGATTTTTAAAGGTTTCATATATATATATACATAAATGTATATACATTTGTATATACATATGTATATACATATGTATATACATATATATACATATATATATATACATATATACATATACATATACATATATAGATATACATATATATATATACATATATATATATACATATATATATATATATATATATATATATATATATATATATATGTATATATATATGTATATATATATATATATATATATATATATATATATATATATATATATATATATATATATATATATATATATATACATATACATATAGTCACATAATTGCCAGATGAGAGGGTTAATTGTACTGGCATATTTCCAACTACCCTCCCAGCATACTGCAGTGCCATCTACCCACAAGGGTTGACATCTAAATATGGCCTGGGAGGCAGGCTAGGTTAAAACAACATCCATAAACATTGTAGATAAAGGCCCCCAAGGCTGAGAGTATTAGTGAAGAAATTCCACTGCCATGTTTTTATGGCCGTAGGTAAATGAGATGGGAATGGGATGTGGGCCATTTCCCTATTCCATTACTACAAGAACATAATGGAAATCCTATAAGATGACAAAGGAATTATCTTTAGCATTAGGGCAGTCACCTCACTGGGGCACAACTTCTAGTGTTATGTAGCTGCATTATACCATTATACTTGTGCCTTTCCCCCATAATCTTCATTGATAAGATCAGATAAATACACCCACACACATACACACACACATATATATATATAAATATATATATATATATATATATATATATATATATATAAATATATATATATATATATATATATATATATACAGATAGATAGATTTATCATACCACACACGCGTGATACATCATATGACAAAGAAAATTATATCTTTGCAATGGTTTGCAGTAGTCTCTAAAAAGATGTCCAATTTTCAAAAAATGTTTTGTAGCTGAATTCAAGAATCCTGAACTAAATATACATATCTTGTGCCTGAGATACCCTTTTATTCTCGCACATTAAAATCTAAAATATCCAAATGCACATATATCTGCATACTGAGAAAATTAGTATTATCTGATGTCATGTCCTAATATTAACACAATGAAGTGAAAATTGTGAATTATTTGTTAGAAATCAACATTTTTCTTTTAGAAATTCTTGACTAAAATACAGTAACTCTATTTGTAATGAGTTTTACCAACTTACAAACAAGTTTCAAAGCATACAGACACTTTTTCAAGGGAACCCTTTCATGAATAGAGTATTAGCAGGAAAACTTCCTTTTGTCCTTAGAATTTTCAGCTTTTCAAAGCAGAGACTCTCTAAGACTGAGAGCAACACGATTCCTTGAAGGACTGCTTTCTCTATAGATCATCTACGCTTGAAATCTACTTCAACGTCACTTGTAAGGTATCAGACAAAATTCAAGTCTCATCCATCTTTTGTGCGTCCGATCTGAGGGACATGGACAAACAAATAATGTCTTTGAACCAGTGTGATCCACAATCTCCGAACTTCAAAGTCAAAATTTGCGTAATGAGAAAATTAATATTATCTGATGCCATGTCCTAATATCAACACAATGAAGGAAAATTGTGAATTATTTGTTTGCAATTAGCATTTATTTCTTGACCAAAAACAGTAACTCTATGTGTAACTAATTTTACCAACTTACAATCAAGTTTCAAAGCATCCAGACACCTTTTCAAAGGAACCCTTTCATGAATTGAGTATTAGCAGGAAAACTTCCTTTTGTCCTCTTGTCCCTAGAATTTGCAGCTTTTCAAAGCAGAGACTCTAAGACTGAGAGTAACAAGATTACTTGAAGGACT
>OZ012696.1:24354872-24394872 GCA_963942565.1 Maea johnstoni
ACTACTACTACGGATACCACTATGCCCAGCCTCAGGCCTGGTTTTAACTAGTGGTAATCTGATGATCGATTATAATCGATCATCGGATCGAAAGGGTTTCGATTTTGATTAATCAATTCCAAAATATGGCATCGATAATGATTGAAATAAACAGCAAAAAGGATGTATTTCTGGACATATTTTGTATAACTTAAGTTTTTCGCCAAAGACTACCAGAAAATGTCTGAAATGTTACTTACTGAGTGGCGGAAAAAGCTAATAAATGCTGCTGGGATGAAAGCGTGCGCAACCGATTATGATCGATAATCGATCGGTTGTACCCAACCGATGATCGATCATGAAAATCCGAGCCGATTCCTATAACTAGTTTTTACTCACTTATTTTCATAAGCCATAACCAGACTGCCATAACTGATGAGTGCAGAGGAGGACAGACTTGTGGGGGGTCCTATTTGATAGGTGACGTGTATCATAAGCTCATTTTGAACCTAAATCATCTTGCTGGTGCATTTGCTCTTTAATCTAGACTTGATCTGGCTTTCAACCAGATAGATTCTTGTCATCTAGGGTAAAGATTAATGTGATTGCCTTAAGCTGTAGAGTGCACATACTGTGTGTGATCAGCTGGCTTAACTAAAACACATATATCATCCGCAGAGTGGGGATGAGCAGGATTAAGTCAAGGATACCTTGGAATATGCAGTAGTAGTAGTAGTAGTAGTAGTAGTAGTAGCAGTAGTAGTAGCAGTAGTAGTAGTAGTAGTAGTAGAAGTAGTAGTAGTGTAGTAGAAATAGTGGTAGTAGTAGTAGTAGTAGTAGTAGTAGTAGTAGTAGTAGCAGCAGTGGTGTAGTAGAAATAGTAGTAGTAGTAGTAGAAGTAGTAGTAGTAGTAGTGCAGTAGAAATAGTGGTAGTAGTAGCAGCGGCAGCAGCAGCAGCAGTAGTAGTAGTAGTAGTAGTAGTAGTAGTAGTAGTAGTAGTAGTAGAAGTAGTTGCAGCATCAGGAGCAGTAGTAGTAGTAGTAGTAGTAGTAGTAGTAGTAGTAGTAGTAGTAGTAGTAGTAGTAGTAGTAGTAGTTGTAGTTGTAGTTGCATTAGTATCTGCAGTTTTTATACAGCCGTCCCCATCAGGGAATGAACATGATTCAAGCGACAGGTAGTTGACAAACCTATTTGTCAAAGCCAGTCGTAAGCCCTACTCAGATTAATCTTTAGGCCTCGAGCAAATGAACACTTCACTTCAGCACCTCAGCAGCACTAAATAACAAGCTAAGTGCTCTCAAGGTCACTTGAAGGTCATGGCTAGCTGACTCAAGGGCCTGATGTCATAAAGGAAGTTTTAATCTATCATGGTTTAGCCGACGAGCAGGTTTGTTATTCCGATGCTTGTGGTTTGGGTAAAATGTGTTGCATAAAAGGTAGAATAACAAGTCATTGGATAACTACTCCATGACTGGTTTAGCGAGGTGCATCGAGGCGGGTCGCTTAACCCTAATGAAAGAAATTGGAACATTTTGTGCCACACGTGTGGCTGAAACTAGGTTGTTCTGTGTTACAAGTGTGTCTAGTGTCTAGGGTCCACCACATAACTACCACATTCTTACCACACATCATGGTAGACACATGGCAGACCCGTGGTAGAATGGTGGTAATGGTCAACCACAGGTCTGCCATGGGTCTACCACTGACCCATGGTCAGTCCGTGGTAGAATGGTGGTAATGGTCAACCACAGGTCTGCCACGGGTCTACCGCTGACCCATGGTCAGACCGTGGTAGAATGGTGGTAATGGTCAACCACAGGTCTGCCACGGGTCTACCACTGACCCATGGTCAGTCCGTGGTAGAATGGTGGTAATGGTCAACCACAGGTCTGCCACGGGTCTACCACTGACCCATGGTCAGACCGTGGTAGAATGGTGGTAATGGTCAACCACAGGTCTGCCACGGGTCTACCGCTGACCCGTGGTCAGACCTTGGTAATCTTTCTGCTTCGGCTATTCAAAGGCTTAGGTTGGTTCATATGGTATAAAGTCCTTCCACTACATAGGTGCCAAAATCTGGAACTCTTTGCCAGATGAGATCCAGACTACGTTCAGTAAATCTCTTTTTAAAGTGAGATGCAAAAAATATTTCATGTCAGTCCTCTCTGAGTCATAAGAAAAAAGAAATTCCTCAATTCTAGTCTGAATGTTTGTATTATACTATATGATATTATTGTTATGTCAATCTTGAGCAGTGAGGTTGATCATTACATGTGATGCCATTGGACTCTGGGCAGACTGAGACCACTATGGAAATAAGTTTCTAACTTTTAGTGTAAATATCCTGTGTCTGGTTAGAATTCTATTGCATAGCAGTTAATGACTCTCCAGCAAGTCACCTTTATGATTTTTTGTATGCCAAATGCTATGTAATACACATCGTACTAGACCGAATAAAATAAAATCAAATCATAAACGAAACAAAGTAAGTGAATGCCTTCTATAAACTCACCTTTGAACTGTCCTGTTCTGGGTGGTACCTTACAACAGATAGCAGTTATTGCTTAACCCATTTACACTCAGAGCTCCTCCAGAAAGTATCGTTTGCTACTTTCATACTTTTGAAAATAACTTAGGAATAAAGCGAAAGTTCAAAAAATATTTGAAGGAGAGTTTTTGTTTGACTTCTGGTCAACATTTCTCCATCAATTTTTTTCCAAAAATGCCTTTCATTCAAAAGGTTATACAAAAATTGTCAGGCCTGTTTCGACCGCTCTGAGTGTGAATGGGTTAATAAGGTAGATCTACTTCTCCATTCACCCTTACGCTGCTTGTAGCTAATTCGGTAAACATTACACAATGATAAAATGCTGAGAAACCCTGGCAAATGGGTACTCATCTGATAGTGCCCAGCAAGAGCTTTCCAATAAATACCAACATGACAGGGTTTAAGAGGATTTTCAACTTTTTTGTTCATCGGACGAAAGTAACCTCAGCATCGGAAGGGTTAAAATCAAAACAAACTGCTCTCATAGAGAACAAAGCTACTGCACCAAATCCTGGATCCACCCTAAGCCTGACAGCAATATTAACCCATTGGCACTCAGACCCCAAAACAGGCCTGAATATTTTGTTGATATTTTCCTCACAAAAGCGTTTTTATCAAAAATATTTGAAGGAGAAATGTTTATCAGAATATTACCAACAACTCTCCTTCAAATATTTTGTGAAAATTTGCTTTATTTCCAAGTTATTTTCAAATGTATGAAAATAGCATGCGATACTTTCCTTGGGAACTCTGAGGGTGAATGGGTCAAGGAGATATCATTGATTTAAATCCAGAAAAGGATAAAAAGCAGTTGGAACACTCAACGTGAGATTGTAACAACTCTTAAATGGCAGGACTGATCATTTCTACAGCTCAAGGAGGTATTTAAAGACTATGCCAACCTTTCACACATCTCGGAAATGAAGGATTTCACACGTTTTCAGGGATTGTGATAAGAGGCAGTCAGGAGAGGGTACAGAGCTGGTATTCATCCACTCAGTTAAAGAACTCATTTCTCACTCTCTGCACACTTTGTGCAGAACCTGAATTGAATGCCTGAAGAACGTGATAACTATGTTGTTGAGTGATCAAAATATGGTCATTTCACCCATATATGGCGCCAAAAAAAAAATTCTCATCACCAATTGGGAATGATTTCTCTACCAATAGGGTAACTCTGCATGATAGAGGTAGAAATATTGATCATGACTCAAGCGATGGTTCTACTTTGAATAATTTGTGATTTGTCAATCTATTCTTAAGTTTTTCTCACCAGCATCATAGACTTAGAAAGCAACTTTCACAGGCAGCCCTAAGCAAGAACGGTTAAAAGATATTGAAGAACGAGATTCAGAAACCAGCTGTGGCTGTGGTTGAGAGGCTGCAAGGCATGTTGGGACCACAATGCTATAACCAGCCCCTCTCTGACCTTTGACCTTAATAACTTCCCAAGTCACTAGAAACTTTCGAACAAGCCTCAAGCCGGATTCAAACCGAAAGCTGTGGCTGTGGTTGAGACACAGTAAGCAGCCAAAGCAGGATGCTATAACCACTCAGCTATGGGGACAGCCCCTCTCTGACATGAAGTGACCTTGACCTTGAAGATTTCTCAGATCACAAGCTGCTTCTCGTCCTAATCTAATTAGTCACTGGAATCTTTCGCACAAGCCTCAAGCCGGATTCAAACCGAAAGCTGTGGCTGTGGTTGAGACACAGTAAGCAGCCAAAGCAGGATGCTATAAACACTCAGCTATGGGGGCAGCCTCCCTCTGACCTTGAGTGACCTTGACCTTGAAGATTTCTCAGATCACAAGCTGCTTCTCGTCCTAATCTAATTATTCACTGGAAACTTTCGCACAAGCCTCAAGCCGGATTTAAACCGAAAGCTGTGGCTGTGGTTGAGACACAGTAAGCAGCCAAAGCAGGATGCTATAAACACTCAGCTATGGGGGCAGCCTCCCTCTGACCTTGAGTGACCTTGACCTTGAAGATTTCCCAGATCACAAGCTGCTTCTCGTCCTAATCTAATTAGTCACTGGAAACTTTCGCACAAGCCTCAAGCCGGATTTAAACCGAAAGCTGTGGCTGTGGTTGAGACACAGTAAACAGCCAAAGCAGGATGCTATAAACACTCAGCTATGGGGGCAGCCTCCCTCTGACCTTGAGTGACCTTGACCTTGAAGATTTCCCAGATCACAAGCTGCTTCTCGTCCTAATCTAATTAGTCACTGGAAACTTTCGCACAAGCCTCAAGCCGGATTTAAACCGAAAGCTGTGGCTGTGGTTGAGACACAGTAAGCAGCCAAAGCATGATGCTATAACCACTCAGCTCTGGGGACAGCCCCTCTCTGACCTTGAGTGACCTTGACGTTGGAGATTTCCCAGGAGATGGATGACACTCACCAGCTCGCATCACAAGCTGCTTCTCGTCCTAATCTGATTATGTTCAGGAATTTGCACTCTGATATCAATCAGCAACAGCTGTGATCAATTTGTAGAGCATGGTGATAGGGGCAAGGTTTTCTCAACCCATCTATGCCTGGCGATCTTCAACAAAAGTGTTGTTTGGAACTAGCAAACTTTGAAATTACACTTTAATGCTTGCCTGGGCAAAAAAGCAGCCTGGTAATTTTTTAACGAAATATTTTAAGCTTAAATCCCGCACCAACATGAGTTTCAGAACTAACTCATAATGCTGGGCAATAAATTAATGATTATAACTTGCCCAACATAATTTTATGCTTGTCTGAAATAAGTAATAACACATACATATTATTTATCATGGATTTAATGATTTTAAAACCATTTTCTTAAGAATTGAGTTGCATTGTTTGCATATTTTGGGATATTTGTGCTATTTTCCATATCAAAAATTGCAAACTAAAACCAAATTCCCCGCAACCCATTTTTGTCAAAAATTCACAAGCAGGGAAAGCAGACAAGTACTTGTGTAGGTGCCTGCTGCGCATGACAGAGTTTATACTATCCTATTACTTGCCTGGCAGAACTCAATCAACAACTCTTAATTTCCAAGATATTGTCAAAAGTACCTAAGATCTCTATCTGGACCTAAACTATCTTTGAAAATAACTTATAAATACAGATTAATCATAAATTCATAAAATAATGGTGTTGTGGGTGTGTGGTTGTGATTAAGATTTCTCCTTTGAATGTTTTTAAAAAAGATTCTTTGGCCAGACACTACTTTGCAAATATTTCGCAAAATTCCTGTTTTTTATTCCTTATATTAGAGCTGCACTCATGGAGGGAGATCAATTCATGAGCTCACCACCATTTCGACTCATGAGCTCATGGACGCACGTTTTTATAAATGAATAATCATTATTCAGTCCACCAATTAAAAAAGAAATACTAACTTATGGAAATTTGCTAACATTTACATGGTTATTTCATTTATAAAATGTGCTTGCATAGAAGAGTACATATTATTAATCAGACTCTATTTACAAAATGATCTATATAGCGGTACAAAGGTCAGTATATCGCTCAACACTGCCTGTATACATCGGCAATTGTAAACTAGATATGAGAGTGTGTTAGGTGTTCTGTGTTAGGTTTGTATTCCCAATATAGACGAGATCACGAGTTGTCAACTTCAGCTCGAGCTCGGCTCGCCTGCCTCAGTGCTCAAGCCACTCGAGTTTGTGAGTGGTGAGTGGTGAGTGCAGCTCTACCTTAGAAAAGTTATTTTCAATATGTATCATGTATCAAAATGATGCTCTTCAATAGTAACTCTGAGCAGGTTGGTGTTTCTACTATCCTCTGACTTACCTTAGGTAGAGGAAAGGGTGCATGTTTTTGGGAAGGTAGGCCGCGTAGACTGTCTCAATAGCTTTCTTCAGGGCATTGGAATCAACCAGGCGATCTGCAGAAACAAACAAAAAAATATGCCATAGGAAAAACAGGTGGCTAATTCGGCCAATACAAAATTATGCAAAAAAAAACCCATCTTACCCTATCATTTTGGCATTTATCGGATAGCTCTTGCTGAGTACTCTCAGATGAGTACCCATATGCCAGGGTTTCAGTCATTTTTTAAGGTGTTTTGCATAATTTTGTATTGGCTAAATTAGCTACTAAAAGCATAAGGGTTAACATGCTAATCATAGTAGGATAGATTAGATTAAGCTGTATGCTGCAGGTGGCCAATCTTGCAAATACATTTAATGATGTAAAAAACCGAAAAATAACTGAAATCCTGGCATATGGGTACTCATATGATCTCACTTGATGTTCCTGGCTTACATGATGTGAACTACACAAGATATTTGTTTGAAATGCAAAGAATTTTTCAACATCTTTCAAAAATATGCCTTCTGAATATGTGGAATATTTTCACCGAATTTGTATGCCTAAACCCAAAATAATATATATTGAAAATTTATAGCCTTAACCTTTCCAATTCGGAGGCTACTTTTGTCCAATGCACAAGAAAGCAGATATTTTTGAAAACCATCTTAACCCTGTCATGTTGGTACTCATTGGAAAGCTCTCACTGAGAACTCTCAGATGAGTACCCACATGCCAGGGATTCTTCAGGTTTTTTGCATCATTTTGTATTGGCAAAATAAGCCACTAGCGGCATAAGGGTTATCCCTGTGATCTCACTTGAAGTTCCTGGCTTACATGAAGTGAACTGCACAGGATATTTGTTTGAAATGCAAAGAATTTTCCAACAACTTAATATGTCTTTTGAATATGTGGAATAGTGACACTGCATTTATGCCTGTAACCCAAAATGATGCAGTGGTGAAAATAGACAGTAGCCTACCGGTCCGTTTCTACCAAAATTTTGAATGGGCTAGTAAAAGTTTATGTTTACTTGCCCAGAAAGTCTACTAAATATTCTGACCACATTAATTTAGTAAACATCACATACTTTTTCACATTTCTTCTACATTAGATTATAACTGTCACAATTCATAAATTTAGCACAATTAACCATGAATGTTCAGTTATGAAATGGCTGTTGGCTATATCCATTTTGGTTATCAAAGTGATATGGACCTCTAAATTTTTCTGGCGGACCACTAAACTATTCATTTTGATGGACCGTTTGACCACCAAAGCTTAGCAAACTGTTTTCAGCACTAATGATGTCCTGACAATATCGGCAGTAGCTTTATAGCCTTAACACATTTCAGAAAGATCCTAGTGAGAACCCCATTCACAACTTTCATTCAAATATTCTGTGAAATCATGCTTAGCAAATATGAATGTCTCCCCCACTGATATACAGTAGATTCACAAAAGATTGCGTTGAGTAAATTTTGCAAATGAACAGAAAAACTTTTTTTGCGTTTTTTAACTTTGCGAATTTGCCGCAACATTGAGTGCCAGCTATACACTTAAAGTAGCAGCACTAATCATTGCAAATTTTAATTTTGCGTCCGAGGCCAAATGCTAAAAAACGCAAATATTAAACTTAAGCAATCTTTTCGGAATTGACAGTTATAATAAGTTAGGCATTGAAGGAATAACACTCTATAAATGAATTCCAAACTCTTTCTTACGCTATCTGGTATGAACTATATAGTTTAGGATCATAAAGATAATATAGAGGTGAACTTGGATATGACGGACCACTGTACGACGGATTTTTGCATATGACGGACGATATGCTTGGTCCCAGTCCGATGCATATCAAGTATTCGTCATATGTATACGACAGATTTTGCATATGACGGACCAATTTTCCTGGTCCCATTGAGTCTGTTATATCCAAGTTCACCTGTATATGATACATATAAGATACTGCAATGAACACTTTGTTACAAAAAAAGTTGATTAAATGATTCAAATAAAATGATAAATTGTTGCAAAAAGTCAGGAGTCCCAAAAAGATTAATTTATCCATACAGAATTGTACTATATATATATATATATGGGTCATTCCGGCTCAAGTGGCCCAGAGGCCGGCGGGTGACCATCTCAGATTCCTATGAAACTTCACTCATGTGTGCCACTATGTAATCTAAGATTGCATACAAAATTTTAGCTCAAAATTCCAAATGGTTCCAGATTTATGACAGGAAACAGGTTGGGGGGTATAACAGTGATATACAAAAATACTTCATTGGACCATTTCCAGGTGACAACAGTTTCGGTGTTAAAAATGGTACAATACTGATTTTTCCTACAGTGGCTAATTCATAGCTGGAGAATTTAAATCTGCAATCAGTTTTTGGAACAACTAATCTGTTCCTGAGATAAAAAGTCTCAAAAACATGATTTTGCTCATTTTTGTTTCTATTCATCAAATTTCATTGAGTCTGTTTTGCTATATTTTTCATTGTAAATATTATTCAATATTTTTTTCAAACTACTTAGCAAGAGGGGCTTCCAGAAAATAAAACTTATTTCAAAATAATCTTCGTAATTAGGTATGGGAGGCACAAAAACCTGGGGTCGTACCGAAAAATCTCAAAATTTGGCCTTTTTCGAGTCTCAATTTCGCCATGTTGTGAATTATTTTAACTTTTCATTTTTTGATATGTCAAACATACATGTCTAAGCTGTGTCTATGGGGAGTTTTGTTTTGTGGTCTCAATTGTTTCATGGAGAAAATGCTTTATGTTTCATGTGTACTCTACGGCATTTGTGACTTTGAGCCAACAAGAGAAGTCTATTTCTGGGACGTCTTAATTATTCATATTGAAGGTATCGGTCTTTAATTAGCATGATAAGTATGCTGACACAAGAATATGGTCATTCTTAAATAATTCCTTATGGATACCTAGATAAAAGTACTTTAAATGAGTATGATTTGCTTCTCATGATGTAACTGCACTATTTGACTATAAAAAAAACCCATAGTGGGTTAATGGGTGTTTTGATCATTTTGCTAAATACTGCTACTAATTGCTCAGTGGGAGGTCCCTTTGAAAGTACAAGGACTAATTGCGGGAACATGTATCTTGCTGGACCATAATCTGTCTCCTAGTTCAGAAGCATCATTGCTTGCTGGTGATAAACTGCTATCAATATGGCCACAGCTAGTTTAACCATTTGCAGAATAGGAAAGGATTTAGATGAAGAGTGCCATAAGCTGAGTCATTCTAGGAAAACTGGATTAATTGATGTTGGTGTGATCAACAAGAGTGATAGAGACTTGATTCAGAGGAGATCAGGAGTTATATTCACTGAAAAGGATCAACTCTGCCTTCATCATGAAAAACAGTATTTGTCAAGATATGAGGACTTGCAGACATTTTGCTGTGACCCATTTTCACTGCATAAAAATCGCATAACACGTAAGTTTAAATGATATATATGTTGTTTCTGGTAAAAGTCAAGAATAGAACTGTTGCAACAAATAGAGTAAGCCTTTTGAATTTCCATTTAAAAAGAAAATTCCATTTGGCCACAAATGACTTATGTATTCATATTTGCTCTCTCACTCAAACATTGTCTAGTTTTCATCCATTCACTTTTAATGAAATCATGTTAAAGTAAGTCCTGAATGAATACCTGCCCTGTAGCTCCTTTTATGTGGTATTCTATTTGGGCAGGGCTGCCGTTTATGTTAAACCCATCTATGCTTCTATTTCAGAGTAGGTCTCTTTCTAAATTTGACTTTTCTATCACTCCTACTTCTACTTACTTGTAGGTTCATTAAGAGTAGCAAATACAGAAACGGTTATGAAGCTCAACCTGAAACCTGGACAAAAGCTCTGCCGAACATGTCTTAAAAGAACTATGTCTTCCAATGGTGCCCAAAGTATTGTAGCTAAAGACGTATCACGTCATACATCCAAGCCAGAGTGCGCATTAGAAACAATTCATGAGGAGCAGGAAGAAGTGGAGGAAAATGATATGGAGTATGTCCCAGCAACATTTTCACTGAATAACATTAACAAAACAGCTGAGGTACTGGATTGTACACCAATGAGGTTGGTCAGGGACAGGGATAAAGCGGGCTATTGTAAAAAGAAAATTCAAAAACTTCACAAGGCTCTTAGTGAGACATGTGCAAATGCATTGGACTTAAAAACAGATGATTTGAAATCAGAAGAAAATAACTCAAGTCATAGTGATCTTGACAGACTTGTGGACCTTCTGAAAGCTAAAATTCAAATTTCACCTCGGCAAGAGAAAATTAAATTACTTACTCTTGCTCCAGAGAGCTGGACCAAGAAAAAAACACAGGAAGTTTTTGGAGTTTCGGATAGAATGGTTAAGAGAGCCAGGCAGTTAAAAAGAGACAAAGGTATCTTGGCCAGCCCAGATCACAAAAGAGGGAAAACAGTAAATGGGGATGTAAAGCAGAGAATACACGACTTTTATCAAACGGATGAATACTCAAGAATGTGTCCAGGCAAGAAAGAATACATAACTGTTAGAGATGGTACTATCAAAGAGCAAAAACAGAAACGGTTATTGCTTACAAACCTTAGAGAACTTTATCTAGAATACAAACATAAGAATCCATCTGATAAGGTAGGGTTCTCCACATTTTGTGAACTTCGTCCTAAGTGGTGCATCCCTGTAACTGCTCCTGGCATGCATTCAGTGTGTGTCTGTGAACATCATCAGAATGTAAAGCTTCTAACTGCTGCTATTCCAGGCAAACAAGATTACAAAAACATTCTGAGTAAATTGGTATGCAGTTTAGAGAATCGCACCTGTATGCTCCATCTCTGTGAATTGTGTCCAGGTAAAATTGTGGTTCAGGACTACCTTGCTGAAGTATTTAACTCACATGACTTTGATGATGAGGATATTGTCACGTATAAGCAATGGGTACATACTAATAGGACCACCCTTGTCACTCTTTCCACATCTGTACAAGAGTTCATACAGGTAGCCTGTGATGCTTTTGACAATCTTCGTCAGCATCACTTTGTAGCTAAGGCACAGGCTAGCTATCTCAGTAAACTGAAAGATGACATTTCTCATGATGAGGCTGTGGTTCTCTTAGATTTTGCAGAAAATTACAGTTTTTTGATTCAAGATGCTGTCCAAGGTCATCATTGGGACAATGCACAGGCCACACTTCACCCATTTGTAGTCTACTACCACAAATAGGGGGAGCTGCAATGTATAAATATGTGTATTGTTTCAGATTGCCTTAAACATGATACTGTCACTGTGCATGCATTCATTGCCACCATGCTGTCTCATCTAAAAACAGTTATACCTTCCATCAAAAAGGTAGTATATTTCAGCGATGGTGCTGCCAGTCAGTACAAAAACTATAAAAACTTCACCAACCTTCAGCACCACAAACAGGATTTTGGACTCAATGCTGAATGGCATTTCTTTGCTACAAGCCATGGCAAAAGTCCCTGCGATGGCATTGGGGGCACTGTGAAACGCTTAGTTGCGCGAGCTAGCTTACAGGCTACTCTGGACAACCATATTTTGACAGCTACTGACTTGTATAAGTGGGCAAGTGCACATATTGCTGGGGTTAAATTTTCCTATGTGTCTGCTGGTGATGTTACTATGAATGCAACTAAATTTAGTTTGTACTCAAGGTTTGAGTCTGCAAAGACATTTCCAGGTACCAGATCTCATCATTGCTTTATCCCTGTATCAGAGGTAGAGTTACGAATGAAACGGATTTCAGCTGATGATGATTCAACAAGTATCACTTTCAGTGACCAGACAGTTTCCCTTTCCAATAACCAGTCACATCCACCACAGCCAGACCAACTACAACCTGGCAAATATATAGCGTGCATCTATGACAGGGAATGGTATGTTGGAAATATAGTGCAGCACTCACAACAGCACCATGATGTGCTTGTTGACTTCATGAAGCACTCTGGTAAAGGACTGCTTTCCTGGCCATCAGCTGCAAAGAAGGATTGCTGCTGGGTACCTTTTCAACATGTTATCTGTGTGATTGATGCCCCTGAACCACAAGGAAACAGTGCCAGGTCATACAAACTTTCAACAAGGGATATTACTTTGATTCAGGAGAAATTGCCTTCATTTTTGGATTGAGTAAGATATTGCGAGCATATAGAGGGGAATATCATATAAATATGCACTCTTTGACCCATTCATGCTAAGGGAAACCCTAAAATTCTGAATTCCATTAAAATTCTCATTATTCAAATATCTTCCAAGATACGCATTGGTCAGAACCATATCAAAAAAATGGTTAGAATGCTTTAGGCTTTTACTGGCATTTATGGGTTTTAATTGATACCATATGGTAAATGTTTGTTAAATAGGGATGATTATTCTGTTCCTATGCATCTAATTAAAATTCTGAGATTAGAAATAGGTAATCATATTAAACTACATATTCAAATTATGTCAACCCTGCTGTAATGACCTAAAATGAGGCAATTACATTAAAAAATAACAAATTCCTGATTTTTGGGTCATTTTATTCCTTTCGCCAAGAAAAGAGTTCATTCTTACTGTAGAATTACAACCTATTCATGTGTCAGTTTAGGAAAAGTTGTCAAAAAGCATGTAGTATTGTTATTGATAATAAAAAATGGTAAACTAAGATGAGACATTGATTTGACTCTATTTTGAATGTTAAGAAGTATAAGTTTTAATTGATCCATTAATGTGTGAAGCAATTGAGACCACAAAACAAAACTTGCCAGAAATACAGGTTATATATGTATGTTTGACATATCAAAAAATGAAAAGTTAAAATAATTCACAACATGGCGAAATTGAGACTCGAAAAAGGCCAAATTTTGAGATTTTTCGGTACGACCCCAGGTTTTTGTGCCTCCCATACCTAATTACAAACTTTTTTTTGAACAAAAAATTATTTTCTGGAAAGCCCTATTGCTAAATGATTTGAAAAAAATATTGAATGATATTTACAATGAAAAATATAGCAAAACAGACTCAATGAAATTTGACGAATAGAAACGAAAACGGGCAAAATCATGTTTTTGAGCCTTTTTATCTCAGAAACTGTTTAGCTGTTTCACAAACTGATTGCATATTTGAATTCTCCAGCTATAAAATAAACAAAGTAGAAAATATCAATATTGTACCATTTTTCATATTGAAACTGTTGTCACCTGAAAATGGTCCAATGAAGTTTTTTTGTATATCACTGTAGTACCCCCCTATCTGTTTCCTGTCATAATTCTGGAACCATTTGGAATTTTGAGCTGGAAATTTGTATGCAATATAAGATTACATAGTGGCACACATGAGTGAAGTTTCATTAAAATCTGAGATGGTCACCCGGCGACTTTTTCTGATTTTGGGCCACTTGAGCCGGAATGACCCATATATATATACATATATATATATATATATATATATATATATATACATATATATATATATATATATATATATATATATATATATATATATATATATATATATATATATACATGTGTGTACAATTCTTTAGCCTAAGTGAACTGATGATATATTTTATTGCATTCATTTTGTAGTCTCTGAAATGTGAGGCTGCCCATTAGGCAATCTCACATTTTGTCTCAAATGCCCTCCTGGAAAATTAATATGGAATTCCCATCTATCCACCACATCAGTCAAACTATGTATATGCTTTTTTCATAAATATCCCCAAAATAGTGATTCACTTCAATAGAATTCTCCAAAGTGTAATGATCAATGATCAAATAAATGGATCTGTACAATGTTACATGGTACTGATGCATATTTCTTTTCTATCAAACATGTAATACAATATATATATATTTTTGTATTCCTTTGACAAGAGTAAATATGAAATAAAACATTCAGTGTATTCAATTTACAAATCAGGCCAAGAAAAAAATATTGTTTGTTTCCTGTAACGGTCTGAAAAAAAATAGGGTAGGTAGGTCGGTAAAAATTGTTTTCATTATTTTTTTGGTCAGAAATGTGTGATTTATGCATGTTTTACGTTGATTGGGAGTAGGGAGGGCAGAAAAAACTTTGTTTGGGTAGGGTTACAGGAAACAAACAACTTTTTTTTTAGGCCTTATTGTTCAAACCTATTTTTGGTAGTCATTCCCATCATGTGACCTTTACCCTTCCAATGCTAAGGCTACTTTCGTCCCTAGCACATGCACACACAGATTTTCGAATACCATCCTAACCTGGTCATGTTGGTATTCATTGGATAGCTCTCATTGAGAATTCTCAGATGAGTACCCACTTGCCAGAGTAACAGTAATTTTTTGTTTTTTTTCAACCATTTTGTATGGGCCAAACTAGCCACCACCAGCATAAGGCCTAAAAAAAGAAATTGTTTGTTTCCTGTAACGGTCCGAAAAAGAATAGGGTAGGTAGGTCGGTTAAAAATATTTTTTTGCATTATTTTTTTGTCAAAAATGTGTGTTTTATGCATGTTTTACATTGATTGGAAGTTGGGAGGGCGGAATTTTTTTTTAGGGTAGGGATTTTTTGAATAAAAACTTGTTAGGGTAGGGTTACAGCAAACAAACAACTTTTTTTTTAGGCATAAGGTTAAGTTAAAGATAAAAGATGGTACAATTTCATTGTGATAATCAAGACAGGAAAAATTAATATGGAAAGGCATGTACTTACGGTTGATGAAGAGGAGGAAGATGCATTTCTTGACCGAGTAGTTGGCGTTAGAAACATGGCCCGCCATCTTGAACGCCAGCTTGGAGTCTTCCTGGGATACCTCTAGCAACTCCCTGCAAAAATAATCAGGACTTAGTGGTGGATCAATTAATCGGAAGATTTAGTTAGGCCTAAAAAAAGAAATTGTTTGTTTCCTGTAATGGTCCGGAAAAAAATAGGGTAGGTAGGTCGGTAAAATTTATTTTTTTGTATTTTTGTGTTTTAGGCATGTTTTACATTGATTGGGAGTTGGGAAATCTTCAAAAGAAGTACCAATTAGATTCTGCTTCACTATAGATATCTCCAAACCTGACATTTCTATGGCAAGGATAGCTATAGAAAGAGTGTGAGAATATATTGGCTATTTTGAAATAGACAACATACCTAAGGTGATTCTAGATTCACTGTCTCACAGATCCTGCTGACAAAATTTTGGGGGATATTGCAAAAAATAAAATGCCACATTGTAGGATCTTTCTTTTTTCTGCGTTCACTTGGTTATAATCAAATTTACAGGAAGATAGGAAATTTACAAGATTGTTCCATTAATTTTCTGTAAAAATAAGTAGTTTTACCCTTGTCCTGCTGGTGGCTAATTTTGTCAATTCAAAGTGACGCGAAAAACCTGATAATGACTGAAACCCTGGCATATGGATATTCATCTGAAAGTACTCAGTGAGAGCTTTCCTATGAATACCAACATGGCAGGGTTTAGATGGTTTTCAAAAAGCTTTGCATCCTTGTGCTTTGGGCAAAAGTAACCATAGCATTGAAAGGGTTAAGAAATGGTAGCATCTAGACACCATCTGCCTTTCGGTTGTAGATATTAGACCTTTTCATGATTTTGAAAAAAGAATGACTTTTTTTGACGTACACACTTTTCGAGACGGCAATGTATTAAATTGATCTGGCCTGTGATAGTAAAAAGGCAATGATGCGCATATCAGTATCATAAGACTAGCTTCCCCTAACATGTAGGCCGGATATAATGGAAATCACTGGTGACATCTAGGAGTGATGGAGGGCTAGAAAGAATTAATATTTCCAATAAATGAAACGGGGGACATCCTGAGTACCCCCCCTGGGGCAATAACCCCCCACCTAGATCAAAATAGTGCACAATGAAACCGCCAGTAAAAGCCCCATACATGCCGGAGTATCATAGATAAGGCCTTGTTTAATGGCAGCGGGCTCTTGGAGACAATAGAAGACAATACATAAAGAAAACAATTAGGCCAATATCTAACAAACCAAAGGAAAACAACATAAAATGCTCCAGTATTACGTCAGAGGGCTCTTAAAGAACTCTCACCAAGTATGCCTTCGCTGCAAAACTGCCAGGCTAATTGTGGCTGCCCATCCACAACTTCCTGACCGTTTTGAAGAAACTTGCGCACCAACATGCGCTGAACACGACTTTGGGCTTTTCGCCATGACCAGCTTGATCAGATAAACCGATTGGTTTCATATCCACTTGTTTTTATTCATCTAAGGCATGGGAAGGGTTAAGACATAGTAGGAGCAGTAAGCGATCCCAGTAATCCCTGTCATGTATAATCCTCTGGTGATCTGTGCCCTAATCCTCCTCATATCAACACAGATTATCCTCCAACAGTAATCTCAGCTAGATAGATGATTACAAATGATACTCTAACGCATCAATCAGCTTTTGCTGTCACTGACCGCACAGTCATAAGCTACGACACTTGATAAGACAAAAACAGTCTCGTTAGAGCATACTTGAGTAACAGGTTAGATCTTGTTGTTCAATGACGTCACTGATATCTTACCAATTGACTGTCCAAGATATATGATTACATACTGTAGAATAGGAGATGATTCTGAGCATGTAATTAATCCGAATTTACCGAATTAGAAAATCTTGGTATGATTAAATTCAAATTAAAATCTGCCCCCCATCTGTGTTAATGTATGAACTGACTGTTTGGTAAAATTAAATTCGGAAGAGTAATTTTTAGTCAAATTCATCTGAGTTAGTCTACAGGACCCCACATGACCCAAAGCGCACCATTTTAAAGACCCCCCCCTAAAACTTCAAGGTAAATTTTGTCCCTGGGAACCAAAAACAATGCAGCTACCTCAGGGTAGTTTACATCCAGCTATTTAGCATGACATGGGTTAATATAGGACGCTTTTGGCATGAATGGGTTAAGTATAATGCAAAGTTATGAAGTAAGATGAGTATGATATCAGATGAAGAAAAGAATGGATATGTAGCAAGAGACCAATTACTTTATGCCATAGTGAAGGGCTGGACTCATGCCAGGGGTCACTGATCTGGCATCAGCGCGAGGTCATGTGGGGACAAGGACCAATCAGGGATCTCGTATCATTTACATTACAGAGAAACCTCATCGCCGCAAGTATCAACTGAATATGTGCAGAGCACAAGTTTCGGGCTATTAGTTAACACTTGTTGAGGCTAGCCTGTTCAGGTTGACCGGCTGGTTTCATATCCACTTGTTTTTATTTATCTAAGGTATGATTCAGCATCTTAGGAAAAACCTGTCACACAGCAGTAGTTAAAACACCACCCAATCCACACCTGGAGTATCAGCTTTATTGAAATGCACATGATCATATTTTACAGGTGACACTAATTCCAAGACAGATGATTACAGATTGCTCTCCACCTTATCCATCAAGGTTTAGGGTCTGAATCTAACAATGCATGCAGCAACAAAGATATCTTTAGCCTCGCCATTGGAACTTTACCTTGGCTAGTACTAATATAAATATATATATATATATATATATATATATATATATATATATATATATATATATATATATATATATATATATATATATATATATATATATATATATATATATATTTATGTATTTATATATATAATATCTATCTATCTATCTATCTATCTATCTATCTATCTATCTATCTATCTATCTATCTATATATATATATATATATATATATATATATATATATATATATATACATATATATATATGTTCGCACCTTTTAAAAGGACAGAATTACCACTGACTTCTCTTGCTTATTGCTGTGGCATACATTCAAGAGCTAGACATTTTTGTATTCTGCACTAGGAAGCCTAGCTTTTATACAGTCATTCCATACCACTTTCTCTCCCCGATCACGGATAGATCATGACTAGCCACTTGTAAGTGGTGGAGGAAACTGTAGTGCCTGGCCAAAACCACTGAATAACCCATTGCCAACTTTCTTGCATGTTCTGATCGGGATTAGACTCTGAGCAGTGATGAGAGACAGCGAGCATTCTGTGGCAACACCTTTGATTAGCCACATGCGCTTGAACGCGCTCTTTTGTCTTGAGTTACGCCATGCCTGCTTGGACGGTGTCCAACTGTCGCATTGACGCACCAGCGTGCGACAGGGCCTTCAAAATGTGTGACAAGCCAACAATTCTAAGCACACTTTAACTTGGAATTTTTCACAAATTATGACCAATTGAGCCTATCGCATATTTCACTTTAACTATTTTTGATATAAATTGTATCTATAAACTAGTGAATTCCACTTAGTAATAACGTCTAATGATTGGTCTTGGTCTTAACTATTGCAATAAGGGCTAATATGGTAGGGCTACCCAGTGACAATATATCAATAGCTATTATCGAACCTTGATCACCAAAAATTGCTGTGCTCCGGGATGTATTGACTGTGCTCAGGGACTGAAATATTTGGACACCCCTGACTGCCTGGACGGTGGAGCTATTGCTTGCCTCAGAGTGATAGCGTGAAGTGTTCAAATGCTTGAAAATACAATCAATATAGCATTCGTGACGGTCCCAATTATAAAGGTATTAAGGAAACATTTACTTTGCAGAGGGAGGTTGGGTAGGTTCAAAAGACCAGAAAATAATGTCCACTCAGGTTTGCCCCTCCCAAAGTTTTTCCGAAAAAAAGGGGGTGTGCGTCGTTTATTTGGGGTCTGTGTGGTTAAATGGAGCAATTCAGTATATGTTCTTGGCACTGGTTGCCAAGCTTCCTGAACTGAGAAAATAGGAGGTGAACTGTCTTTCCTGGGACAAGACCTAGGTGCGCTCATGCCAGGAAATGAATCTATGAAAGTCCAACCCTTATTCAACTACTAATCTGCCATATGCTACTTAATACAACAGCTGGACTTCCTTAACTACAAGGATATGTCAGGCATCGACATAAGTACTAGCCTGCTTGCCCCCGCAAGTAAATCTTAGAAAAAAGTGCTTTCGGGCAAGTAAATTCTAGTTTTCACTTGCCCGAATCGGCAAGCTGATTTTCTGAACACTAAACACATTGTAAATAGCCCAAATACCCAGAAATATACAAACATTGCAACAAAACTGAAGAGATATTGGTTTTCATATCTTTTAATCCATGAGAAACAATACATGCCTTTCTAGCATATGTTATAACTTATTTCGGGCTAGTTAAAACTTATGTCGGGCAAGTTAGTTCTGAGAATTATGTTGGTGCCTGAAATGAATCAATGAAAGTCCAATCCCTGATTCAACAACTAACCTGCCATATGCTACTCACTACTGAGACTGGACTTCCTCAACTACAGGGATATCTGGTCAAATATGGCCTGCTTAACTCTTATGCTGCTGGTGGCTAATTTGATCAATACAAAAAATTATGCGAAAAAAGCTGAAGATTAACCAAAACCCTGGCAAATGGGTACTCATCTAAGAGTACTCGATGAGAGCCTTCCAATGAATACCAAGATGATAGGGTCTAGATGATTTTCAAAGATTTTTGAGTTCTTGTGCCTTAGATAAAAGTAGTCTCAGCATTGAAAGGGTTAACCCATTCATTCTTGACCATTGTCGTCTGGACCTGTGATACTTTCGAAAAAACCTTATAAATAATGCATATATTGGAAAAATATTTGAAGGGGAGTTGTGTATTAGTTTCTTATTTACATTTCTCCTCTCAAAATATTTTCCTAAAATCACTTTTGTTTGAGAGATATGACCATATGACCTGCTTTACCCATTCATATTTGAAGATTGCCCTGACCATTGTCGTCTGGACTTGGTGATACTTTTGAAAATAACTTGGTAATTAAGTATTTATTGGAAAAATATTTGAAGGAGAGTTGTTAATTTGTTTCTTATTTACATTTCTCTTTCAAAATATTTTCTGAAAATCACTTTTGTTTGAGAGATATATGACCATATGACCTGCTTTACCCATTCATATTTGAAGATTGCCCTGACCATTGTCGTCTGGACTTGGTGATACTTTTGAAAATAACTTATAAATTAAGTATTTATTGGAAAAATATTTGAAGGAGAGTTGTTAATTAGTTTCTTATTTACATTTCTCTTTCAAAATATTTTATGAAAATCACTTTTGTTTGAGAGATGTCACCAAAATAATCAGGCGGTTTTGGGTGCTACAGGCATAAATGGGTTAACCCATTAATGCTCACGGCAGTTAAAGCAGCCTAACAACTGCGGTGGTATCTTCCCAGCAAAAGAATAGTTGGGAAAATATTTTTAGGAGAAACATCAATCAGAACATTAGCAACAATGTGGAAGTGCCGGCGGGGCAAATAATCTTAAGGGGCAGCTTGCCCTGCTCAGCAAGTAATGTTTTGGGCAGAGTCCTAGCTCTTAATGTAACTCACCTTTGTTTAAAGATGGCGTGGCAAGTGGAAGTGTTGGCGGGGCAAGTAAACTTTAGGGGCAGCTTGCCTCGCTCGGCAAGGAATGTTTTGGAATCTATGTTGCACCCTGTACTATACCATTGAGTCAGGTCCTCATTCAAAATATACTTGAAGGAGAATTGCTAAATCAGTTCTGGCCAATATTTCTTCTACAAATTTATCATGTGAAATATTTTTTTTCAGTGATATCACCAAAATAGCCAGATCTCCGTAGGCCTCTACAGGCAGGAAGGGGTTTAAAAAAAATCCCCACAAGATAGTTGTCTCATGCGATTGATGACTTTTTGCACCCTATCTCTTAATTCACATAGATGGGATCCGCCTCAAGATCAGTTCACAAGTGCAGCAATCCGCTCGCAGAGAATAGGATAGTAAAACTTATCACATAACTTGTGGTGGGAGAGTGATTAATGACTAAGTAGTGTGGGGAAAAAATAGCAAATGTGATTAAATGGGATCGGTGGCTTGTTTGGCGGCGTGCAATAAAAAATGTTTCAATTACGCTGAGAGAACTCACATGATGAAGATCATTTTGATCAGTAGCCTGGTTCTCAGGCTGAGTTAGGTATAATGCCCCCACCACTATTCATACTGGGTATAAAGTCCTTCCACTACATAGGTGCCAAAATCTGGAACTCTTTGCCAGATGAGATCCAGACTACGTTTAGTAAATCTCTTTTTAAAGTGAGATGCAAAAAACATTTCATGTCAGTCCTCTCTGAGTCATAAAAAGAGAAATTCATCAATTCTAGTCCGAACATTTTGGCCTCCTTTTAAAACAGTATTATATTATATGATATCATGGGTATGTCAATCTTGAGCGGTGCAGTTGATTATTACATGTGATGCCATTGTACTCTGGGCAGACTGAGACCACTATGGAAATAAGTTTCTAACTTTAAGTGTATATATTCTGTGTCTGGTTAGAATTCTATTGCATAGCAGTTAATGACTCTCCATGATCTAGTCACCTTTATATATGATTTTTTATATGCCAAATGCTGTGTAATATGCATCTTACTAGACCCAGCTTTAGATGTCTCTCTCAAACTATAGGTGGCAGCACAGTTTTCATGAGTTGCAGTTTGAAACTCAGTCACATACTACAGCTCAAGAGTGTCCCCCTTGAGGATTTATTCTGAACTAAACCTGGAGTAAAATCATTTAGGTTAGATCAGTGAAAGAGCCAGATAACACAGACTTGTAGCAAGTCTATTTGATGAGCTGCTTAACCCATTCATGCCTGGTGATCTCCTTGACATCTGGACCTGTGATACTTCTGAAAATAACTTTGTAAAATATTTGAGGGAGGGTTTTGGATAGAGTTCTGATCATCTCAAAATGAAATATTTTATTTAAAAAATTTGAAGGAGAGAGGTTGATCAAAACCAAGCTACAGCTTTACTTCAAACATTTTGTAAATTAATGCTTTATTCTAAAGATAAATGCATGACCAGATATCATGACAACAATTGTCAAGGTGATCTCTAGGCAATCAGGGTTATTCTAAAAACACTGCAAATTTACAAATTGTACAAGGCTCTAAAGATCAAGTAGTTTCAATATGTCAAAAAAAATGAAACTCTTAAGTATATGAAAAGATTTTTTTAAGCAAACAGTTTGATATATCTTTCAATTTGAAAAAGCATAATATTTTTTAAAAAGTTGATTTTTTTACTAAAGCAGTTTAAGTCTTTGAACTTTACAGTAACTTTTAAAAATAATATGGTTACTTTGAAATGAAGCAAAATACTCAATTATATCAGTGGAGAGAGAGAGTTTTCTTTGTGTTTGCATTAACATTTCTCCAGCAAACAGCTTTCCCATATAGACCAGAAAGCACGAAAAACAAAATGAGATGGCGTGATTCGGGCTGCTACAAGCATGCACATAATGGCTTAACCCAATTGTGACTGTAGCACCCAATACAATAGAAAAATATTTGTAGTTTTTTTTACTTCAAAACTAAAAAAGAAAAAAAAAAAAAAAAAAAAAAAAAAAAAAAATTCAAATATTATGCAAAATCATGCCTTATTCTTAGGGGCCCAAAATAGTATGTACAATAACCAGAAATTTTGTTTTTGACCACTTATTTTTATCAAAATGATGCTTAATACCTGAAAAATGATTGAAACCAGGGCACTCATCTGAGAGAGCTCATTGAGAGCTTTCCAATGAATACCAATATGACAGGGTTCAGATGGCAGGGCTCGAAATAAGTGCTTGCCCCATTGCCCCGGGCAAGTAGAATTTGTAAATTATAGCTGTGGGGCAAGTGAAAACTGCATCTTGCTTGCCCCACTGGGAAAGTACGTTTTGTATATTTCAGGTTTACTTTTGAGAATGTGTGCAAGTTTCGTGGTCTGCTATCCAAGCTTGTCCTAGAAAATATGTTTTCACATGCCAGAACCATGTTCTACTTGGTTTTGTATGAAATATTATAAAATTACTATATACAATTTTTCAAGGGCAAGAGAAAGTTGGAGTAGGGCAAGTGAAAATTGAATCTCACTTGCCCTACTGGGCAAGTCGCTGCAAAAGTTAACGTCGTGCCCTGGATGGGTTTCAAAAATCTTTGAGTTATTGTGCTTAGGATGAAAGTAGCCTCAGCATTGGAAGGGTTAAGCTGTCTATTCCACAGCTAGAATGTCATCTATTTCTCTCGACAGAGGTCAGCACGGTGGCAGGACCTAGCGCCCTACTACTAGAATTATCCCACCCCCTGAGCCTGTGTGACACGCATGTGGTATTAGCCGTTATAGATGCAGAGGGGGCTTCTGGCTGAGTTTGATGATCACAAAATGGCCTTAACCCTTCAAATACCCTTCAAGGATACAACGATTTTTGAAAATCATCTAAACCCTGTCATGTTGGTATTCATGGGAAAAGCTCTTACTGAGTACTCACAGATGAGTAGCCATGTGGCATGGTTTGGGTTTCAGTCATTTTTCAGGGTCGTTTTGCATTATATTGTAATCGCTACATTAACCACCAGCAACATAAGGGTTGAAATTAATTCAAAGTTTACCCCTACCGCATCAGTTCGTGGTAATTCTAGGACCGTCATTGATATGACAAGAATCGATCGATCGAAAGAATTTTTCCAATTAAGCGAATTTTTTTTTATGTCAATTGTTATGTCAATTAATCGAAAAACATTTTTCAAGCCTTTTACACCATTTTGTGCCATTTTTAGCCAATGCTTATATGAATTTTGAAGAGAAACTCAAGTATTCAATCAAAAAGTGTTAAGAAAACCTTCATTGTCTTTGCACTATGAGAATCTTAGGATCCTAGCCACAAAAATAGTGTGGAACATGTGAAAATATTCTATTATTGCAGTTCTTCAAAATCGAATCGAATTAATCGGAATCGAAAAATAAAATGTCGGTGATCGAATCGAAAAAAAAATGGATGTCAATGACAGCCCTAGGTAATTCCATATGTAAGGATACCCCAAAACTTACAAAGGTATCACTGAGCGGTTTTTGAGATATCTTTCTGACAAGCTAGTCTAGACCAGCATAGGGATGTCCAAAATGTCTCGAAGCGAAATTGAAAGTTACTGAAACCTAATAACTTCATAGAAATGCCATAAGAAAGGAACCCAGAAAATGTTTAATAGACTTCATTGAACGATTTTAGAAATATCTTGCTGAAAAACGACAAACATAAATCAAAGGTTACAAAATTCCAAACAGTTCATGTAAGTGCTGAATCAACAAAAGATTACTGAAAAGTACAAAAGATTTCATCATCTGGTTTTTGAGACATCTTTCTGACAAGCTAGTCTGGACCAGTTAAAGGATTTTGATCCGAAGCATCTGAAATCGACCTTAAGAATAAATCAAATTTTACCAAAATCTAATCAATTCATGGGAAAGCCATCAGAAAGAAACCCTAAATGGTATTTTAGAGGCATTTCCACAGACTTGTAGGATTTTACTAGTTATTGTTTATTGGGAAAATGTCTTCAAAGTTCTAACAATGAACTTAGTGAACAGCATTCTTAGGATCCCAATAAAGGATTATATTGGCCTCCTAAAGTTGACAATTGATAAAAGCAATGTTGGAAAGCCCAACAAAGGAATTGATCAATCAGCTGCTAGAATCAAAGTGGAGATGGTGATAGAAAATGACACCCCTGCAGCGTGCAACAAAAACCCTTGCCCCGTTGCAAGTTGCAAGTGAATTTAGCAAAAAAAGGTTATCGGCAAGCAGAACAGGACTCTAACTTGCCCTGATCGGCAAAAAATGTTTTGGGAGTCATCGTTTTGTATCGCACCTTTGTTTAACAGAGTGATGTGGCAAGTGGAAGTGCCAGAGGGGCAAGTAAACTTTAGAGGCAGCTTGCCCCACTCGACAAGTAATGTTTTGGAACCTACGTTGCACCCTGCCCTATTTAGCAGTCAGTGTGCTACCCATAAGGCCAGTATAAGGCTTTAACCCATTCACTTTCAGTAGAGCGGCCAAAACAGGCCTGGCAATTTTGATAATATTTCTCAAACAATAGCATTTTTTTGGAGAATATTTGAAGGAGAAATCTCAATCAGATACAAAACAACAACTCTCCTTCAAATATTTTGTAAACTTTTGCTTCATTCCAAAGTTATTCTCAAAAGTATGAGAGTAGCAGACGATACTTTCTAGAAGAACTCTGAGTGTGAATGGGTTAAGGGTCTGTAGCACAGGCGCTAGCCATGCAAGCTTCCCCTATCCATAACAGTGACAGGTAGACAGGACCAGGCTGACCTCATGGCAGGGATAGCGGGCAAGCAAGAGCGATCAGAATAATAACTTAGAGATCAATAGAGATGGTCGATTTAGGAAACCCATCTTTAGAAATTGATAACTGCGGCAGCCATTAAAATTGATCTGGAATAGTGGGAAAACAAAGTCCAGGTGCATTTCCATTTCTGTCCATTAACTGATGAAAAACAAACAAAACAACTAAACACAAAATGGGCAAATAGTCCATAATATATACTGACTAAATCTGTTTTCTAGGGTATAAGTATAAACACAATAACAAACTCTGGAGACAAAAAAATTCTACTATTATATGTACTGACATGCATGAACTGAAGTAAATGTATTGAAGCATTCATACAATAATTAATTCTGACACAAGTTATATCAGATTCAGCACATCAGTCAATGTCAAATACGCTGCGAGGTCAAAGTATCCATTATGAGTATCAATCACATAATGATGCTCTTTATGTGGAATGATATTGGGAAAAAATCACTCGTATTACAAAAAAAAAGAAAAGGAACCCTGACTCAATCAATCTCAATAAAATGTTTAGCCTAGAATCTTGGACCAATATAACTAAGAGGGATAGGCAAGGAGTGCCCAGTTCCCATTGGCGACGTGATAAGCTCATAGCCTCGATCGGCGCATTCTATTTTGGGCGAGTGTGACTGCAGTGACGTCACTACCCGCCATAGCCACATGAAGACAGCAATGTTGAACTGAAAATTCTATCTTTGTCAGTTTTCCATTCAATTTTCTCGGTAATTTTACTAGCTAGAGTATTAAGTATTACGCCATTCTAAAGATGAGAATTAATATTATGGAAAAATGTAGTTTTGATGAGGCATTTCCTGAATTAATCTTGTAAAATGAGTTGTTTTGTGACGATAAGTTCAGTGCAACTGTACTTAAGTGTGGACAAGCACAATCCTATTCAAACACTTGCCACGTCGACATGAATACTCAGCTAAAATATTCCTAAAAGTCAACTTTAAATATGCAATTCTCATATTGTGAATACTATGTTAATACTAGATCATTACTGAAAGACATTAGGCATCCCCTTCAAAAGTAAATAAAAGTGCTGGATAAATAAATCACTGATTCTCTATTAAGGTATCACCAAAAATATCTTGTTTTTGACACATGCTTTTTAGTTCCTTCTAAGGCGTACCTCAATCTTTCTGTATGGTAACTATAGATACATGTGTATTTACTTACATATCTTTAGCCCACTTTGTCCAGGAAAAAAATCATAATCAATCATAAAAGTGTATTCATAAATGTATTGAAAACTAGCAGGCTGATCCCTACATCCAGTATCTAGGATGTGCAATAAAAGAACTGATCTCCATTGCTTCTTTCCCATATTTTAAGTATATTGTAGTAGAAGAATAAGAAAAATAAAACTTTAAGGAAATTACTCTCAGTGTTTCAAAGCCTTTTCTATGAATTTTAACAATAACCCATTCCTTTAAAATCAACTCACAACCCTTATCAGAAGTGGACATCACTCGCAATTCCATTCTGAGACTGTTCAGGTTATTTAACACATCATATAAACTGCATCCTTCTGAAGTGCATAAACCTCAGATTAAGTTTGCCACACTTATCTATTGGTGAGCGCCATTGTGTTCAATATACTAGTACTTGCATTTAGTGCAATTAGTGCCGTGATGACATCCAACCGAAATCCCCTAGGAGGGGGGAGGATGTGGGTGCCAAGGAAATTGCATTTACCCTGATTTACCGAAAATGTGATTTCAGTATTAGGATTAGGGAAGTGGGGATGCATTGATTGCGGACAGGATGTGGATATCTAGACATGCCTATTATCCGTCTTGTTTCACTTGCAAGGAATCACTTCCTCTGCTTCCACCTCTTCTTCTATAGATAAATAAGCTTTATTTCAAGTCAGTAATAATTATACATAGTAAACATGAGCAGCGTCTTGTAGATTAAAAAATCTCTCCCCCCCCCCTTTACGTCAGTGTTATTAATTCCAAAGAAAATAATCTAAATCTTGCCCATGAAATCATATTTTATTTGCTCATTCTATTGTATAGAATAAGTGCTGGACACTTAAAGTGCTATCCAAGGTATATTTATGCCATGTATCTATAACCTCTGACACTGTAACTATTTCTTATTTAAATTGTTTTACCTTGTATTGTACATGTACATTTTTATACCTAAATAAAATCAATCGATCAATCAATCATAGAGATCGTTCTTAGCGCATGAATGAATGAATGAGAACAGCGCCTGTATTTGTTTACATTGTTAAGGAAGTTAGACCTGCACCCACACATGCGCAGGAGCAACTAGTATGTTTGCAAGCAAGCTGCGAGCAACCAGTCTCGCTTACATCCGGGTCATCGGTTTGAGGCTATCAAGATTCGGTACACCGGCCGGTTGCCAATCCATGGTTGCTCATCTAAGCTAGAATTCAGCCTATCATACTGATTTGACATGTCTATGAATTATCATTATCACTAGGCACAAAGTGGCAAATTTGATCAGCTTTGCTTAGCTATTAATATAATACTTAAAAGTTCTTTGAGAAATTGTCATAAAGATATATAATATTTTTGAAAATAACTGAGAATAATTAAGAAGTGATTTACAAACTATTCGATGGCGAGTTGTCAGTTGTGCTCTGATTAATATTGCTCCTTCAAATATTTTACCAACTTTGCTTTCAACTTAAAGATTGCACCAGACCTGTAAGGCTGCTTTCAGCCACTGTGAGCATTAATGAGTTAAACATATATCCCCAGATTGATTTGTGAAATTCAATCATATTTCTGACACAGATGAAAATTCTCACCAAACATAGATATTGCAATAGATAGGTAATGTCTGATATGTTCTAAATTGATTAAGTCCCATTTCTCATACCTAAATATGACTTTACATCCATTCAGAAAAATACACAGCAAAACAAAGCTGTTCATTCAATCTAAGCTGTCAGCCAGTAAATGGTGAAAAGAATATGAAGGCAGACCCAATGAGGGGTACAAACAATAATTCACAAGTTTCATGAAAATATTCTATGTTTGAAAAATATCCAAGATATTAGAGCTGCACTCACCCCTCACAAACTTGAGTGGCTTGATTACTGAAGCCAGACGAGCCGAGCTTGAGCTGGAGCGGTCAACTTGACTATGTAATAATAATAATTGGAATTTATATAGCGCCATTTCCATTCATAAAATGTTCAAAAACGCTGCACATTGTCATAGTTTGAGTCATAGTCAACAACGCCTCAATGGGCGAGCCTGAAAAGGTGTGTTTTGAGACACTTCTTGAAGGCCTGACACAATGTAGAATCCTTCAGGTGTTGTGGAAGCGCATTCCATAATCTCGGTGCACTATTTGAGAAAGCACGATCTCCAAATTTGAGTCTAGTCCGAGGCTCATCCAGAAGGCCCTTTGCTTCTGATCGTAGATGGCGTTTGGGTTCATAAGGCATGAGCAGCTCCTATGTAGGGAACACAACTCTAACACAGAACACCTGACATTACCTTTCTTATCAATGCTTATCGCTGTCATGTCTTGTTTACAATCCCCAATATATACAGGCAGGGTTGAGTGTTAAACTGACCTTAGTACCGCTAAATAGAAAGCAATATTTGTATATAAATAAGTATTCTTCTATGCCAGCACATTTTAAAGATAAATTAACAAGTGAATTTTAATAAATCTTCATGAGTAAGTATCTAACTAAATAACTGGTAATTCCTTAAGGTTTCTTCCTATGAAACTTAAGCTCCAAAAACACTTCAAAATGAAGTCAGAGTGTTAGATAATGGACTGGTATTCAGGTACCATCCCAAATTATGCACATCGGAGCAGCATGCTGGAGCAGGTTGAAAGTGCCATCATTTGTAAGTGAGCTACACGAGACCTCTAGTGCCCAATTACCGAAAAAAGTATGAAGAACTGATTATGATTGATAATCGATCGGTTGACTGCAACTGATTATCGATCATGAAATTGCAACTGATTCCCAAGCCAAGCAACTCCTTCAATGCATCAATGGTTGCTTTCCCTGTTTTTTGTTTTTATCTCAACAGGACATTAATCCTCCCGTCATCCTCAACAATAAATCTAGTGTGCTTGGCCATTAATCCAAAGCTTCGGTGTTCCAAGGTTTGTCCGCTAATAAGTCAAAGCTAATGGACCTGCAGACTAAGATTAATATATGATCACTCCGCTGGATGATGTACAGATTAAGACAGATTTATAACCGCTCAACTAGATGTCATATTGGCTGTGGAATATTATTTTTTTAAATAAACGAAACATAACGCATAAAAAAGTGTTGTTTCCTGTAACCGACACTAACAAGTTTTTACTCAAAAATATCCCTAACCTTAATTTTTTCCAACTCATAATCAACATAAGGCGATGGTTACTTGATTTATTGGTTCCCAGATCCGCCGATCAAAGTGAAATTCACCCGACGGAAAAATGAATGTAATCCCCCCACTTTATTGTGTGCTCTGCCGCCGAGCCGTAAGTAGGTACGGTACACCAAACCTACAATAAATATACCATGGATGGTAATAAAACTACAAGACTTCAAGAATATTAATACCAGAGCAATACAACATTACAATAGCAACTCAATACAGTGTTGTTGAATTGCATCATCTTATTAGAAAATCATTCTTTTGATATTCAAAAATATAAGATCCATTATGTCCTTTTGTAAAGACGCATGGCTCCCAAGCTATACAAATGTGCCACGTTGTAAAGAGCTCTCTATTGCACCTTTGCAACTGGAAGGCCCCTTGAGACTATTTCAGTTTTTTGTCCAATTGCGATAATCTACACTGTTGAAAGTAGTGGTCAGACGATTAAGCGAAAACTCGAGCATTTGGTTGAGGAGAGGCCGACTCGACCCGTTCGAACGTCATTTGAAATAATCGATTATTTCAAATGTGAAATTTAATTAATTCATGAATAAATTTTGTGAAATTACGGGCGAAAATGTACGAAAAAATGGAACTTTTGTTTAAGTGACACGGAACGGCTCCGTGTCAACACTCAAGAGTAAACAAATCCATTGCGCCATATTTGGTGCACCGAGTCATCAAGTGCCGCGGTACACCGCATGTGTGCCTGGCATGTGCCGGCGCATGCCACGGCACAATAATGTGTGAAATCGTTTGCCTTAAAATTATGGCAATGTGGCCGTAAAACTCGAACCGAATCGATAAATTGTTCAAAATATTTTTCAAACAATCGATTCAGAAAATCTCTTCGCATCAGAACCCTAGTTGAGAGCGACGTAAATCCTAACAGGAGGGACAGCGAGAGAAAGCGAGCAGTCAGTGGCAATGTCTTTGACCAATGCCATCAGGGCAGGCCGTCTGTGGTGAGAGACAGCGAGCAGTTAGCGTCAATGTCTTAGACCACTTAGCTATCAGGGCAGGCCCCAGTGGTGAGAGACAGCGAGCAGTCAGTAGCAACATCTTAGACCAGACAGCTACCAGGGCAGGCCCTGGCAGTGGTGAAAGACATCGGGCAGTCAGTAGCAACATCTTAGACCACTTAGCTATCAGGGTACAGGCCCTCAGTGGTGAGAGACAGCGAGCAGTCAGTGCCAATGCCTTGGACCACATACCTATCAGGTAGGCCCTAGTTGTGAGAGACAGCGAGCAGTCTATAGCAACATCTTAGACCATTCGGCTATCAGGGTAGGCCTTTAGTGATCAGTCATCTCAAAGGCTTTTGCAGACTTTGTTGCCACTCCCGTCATGCTACTCCCAGCTTCAACTAAGGTCACCTCCCAAGTAAGTAAGTAATTGGTATGGTCTCACAGTAAATAAGGTGTCCTGTTTTGACACACACTCTAATAGAGGAAGTATTGATGGCAGGAAAGGGAAAAGAACGGATATGATGTACTTCAGCTAGACATACGGTGTGGCAATGATGAAATAAATCACATAATCAACCATACACGCTCAGAGTTCCAGGAAAGAGGTGTTTTGATGCTAAGGCCTAAAAAAAAGTTGTTTGTTTCCTGTAACCCTACCCTAACAAGTTTTTATTCAAAAAAATCCCTACCCTAAAGTTTTTTCCACCCTCCCAACTCCCAATCAACGTAAAACATGCATAAAACACACATTTTTGACGAAAAAAATAATGCAAAAAATTTTCTTTTTACTGATCTACCTACCCTATTTTTTTCGGACCGTTACAGGGAACAAACAATATCTTTTTTTAGGCCTTAGCATCATGAGTCAAGCAAGCAATGTTAGCCACGCGCCATTATTGTGTTTCTATTGATATCCACATGAATAGATCTAGGCACCAAAATAAGTTTCAGAGCTAAATTGCCATGCCGGATAAGTAGTTACTGATTTTTACTTGCCTGACCTAATTTTTGGCTTGTCCAAAATAAGTTATGACTTATGCTAGAATGGCATGTATTATTTATCATGGATTAAATAGTTTGAAAACCATTTTCTTTTCATTTTCGTTGCATTGTTAGCATATTTCTGGATATTTGTGCCATTTTTCTATATAAGAAATGTGTAGTGCTCAGAAAATCAGTTTGCCCATTCGGGCGAGTGCTAACTAAAATGTTCTTGACCGAAAGCCCTTTTATCAAAAATCAAAAATTCACTAGCCGGAGCAAGTACTTATGTCAGTCCCTGAGATCAAATATTCTCTGAGGCATTTTTTCATAATTATAAGCTCTAATATCTTAAGTGGCAGAAATAGGGTCCCTGACTCAAGACTGAAAATCATACACCTCATGTCAGAAATGTCTTCTCTAAACCTCATTTTGTGGAACCTCTATGACCTTCAAAATATCTATTTGCCTTAGGCTAAGCAAAATGTGCTGTAACAGGTCATAACAAGTTCAAAAATAGTTTGATCATAGCGAACCCAATACATTTTTCAATATGATGCAACACATTAGCTGATGAACCATCAGATTTGATGTTCTCTTTAATGTGGAAGATGATGAAAAATCAATTATTATGGGATAGAGGTCAAATAAAAGGTCGATCAAGAGGTCAGTTTTAAATTAATCTGGTCTTGGCTAAAATAATTTGATGTATAGTAGTTTAACCATTCCAGTGCTGAGGCTACTTCCATCTGAAGCACAAGGAGGTAAATATTTGTGAAAAACATCTAAACCCTCTCATGTTGGTATTCAATGGATAGCTCTCACTGAGTACTCTAAGATGAGTACCCATATGCCAGGGTTTCAGTCATTTTTCAGGTTGTTTTCATCATTTTGTATTGACCAAGTTAGCCACCAGCGGCATAGGATTTAACTCATTCATATGCCAATCTTTCAAATGAGTTTGAAGAAAATACATAACATGGAAATAATTCCAACGTCTATCATCTAATTTCTATGCTTTTGTAGTAAATGGAGTTGTAGTAAATGGAGTCTATACGCATGAATGGGTTAAAAGAAAAATATAAAATGGAAATAATTTCAGCTTCTATTGTCATGTTTCTTTATTGTTGTAGTAAGTAACCCTAATTTTGATTATCATTTTTTTTGCAGGAAAGGAAAGCAGCATAAAGGTGGAGAGGATCAGGATGGAAAAACCCATGAATATCAATAAGTCACCAGAAATCATCACCTAGGAATTCATCCTCCTCACACGCACAACGGGCAGACGCCGACACCTGCCGCAAAGTGGAATGCATGACTTGCCACCAGGTGGTGCCACCGCATACACACCTATTAGTGGGCTGCACGGAAATACCGTCTCAAACAAGATACTCATCTGGACACGGGACACACCATCTTCCGACAGTGGTGAAAGTTACACTGAATAGGATCGGATAAGGACATCTTCAGTGTATGGAATATCATAAATTCATTTTTAGATTCTTAGAACCTTCGCTTGATATAAGTTCTCAAATAAGATACCTGGACACTGGATATCTGGACACTGGACACACAAATTCCGACAATGGTGAAAGTTACACCGAATAGGATCGGATCAGGACATCTTCAGTGGGTGGGAAATTCATTTTGAGAATTTCTAAACCTACGCTTGATATTAGTTTAAAAACAAAACCCTGAATAGGATTGTGAATACGGTCTCAAACAAGATACTCATCCGGACACCGGACACACTACCTTCCAACAATGGTGAAAGTTACACAGAATAGAATTGGATAAGGAAATCTTCAGTTGAGAGGAAATTCATTTTGAGAATTTCAAAACCTGCGCTTGATAAACAATTCTGACAGTGGTGAAATTTAAACAGAAAACGATTGGAAAAGGACATCTTCAGTGAATGGGAAATTCATTTTAAGAATTTGAAATCTGCGCTTGATATTTGTTTAAAAACACAACCCTGAATAGGATTATAAAGGGGACACTTTTGTTACTTCTCACCTCTGTGCTTGACATTGGCACAGGTTCTGCTCATTGGGATAGGAATAAGGTATTTTCAAAGAAGAAAAATTTGTTTCGACACTTTTCGCAACCTTCAGTCGATAGAATTGAGAAGAATTCCTGAATGTGATTTTTAAAAAGCACCAAGGAGCGAAAAAGATGCTTTTCACACCTTCCCTTGTCTCCGGTATAAAGTTCAGCTGGATTCAACTGTAAAAAGACGTCTTCAATGGAGAAAATTGTTTTGGCACTTTTCGCACCTCTTGACATCAGTGAAAGGTCAGTTTTTATCGATTGGAATAAGAATCTTACGAGGAGGCAATATTGAACTTGAAGTTCTCGATTTTGACAATTTAAACACGACCTCTCGACCTCTTGACCTTTGACCTTGAAATTCAGAGGTTTAGCTGAATTGGATTGGACTAGAAAATCTCCCAAGCAAAAAGATGGCCGAACCTATATGTACATACTACTACAGTGGAACACATGAAACATGCAACAAGATTTAAGATTTATACAAAGAGCCAAGTTACTGCTCAGTGAATTTGATGACAAAGTGACAGCATATTTGATGGACAATCGTGTGAATTCTTACCAATTTTTATCAGGTCAGTAAAAATGATCAATTGATGGACAACTTTGAGAAATCAAAAAATTATGAACCAGTCGCGTGAATTTGATAAAAAGTGGACTAAGTGAAGAGTGACTACATGACAACATCTAGATAATCTAAAAACAGCATCTATGACATTTCTATGGTGATAAAGGTAAAGGTATTCGGTTCATAGTCTTGTATCCACCGAAGTGCTCACACAACCTTCCTCCCCTAGCAGGCCTGTACACGCAGACACCATTTCACTTATATGCTGAGAATAAACTAGTTAAGGGCTTTTCTACAATTTTCTTAGAGGCTCTACCTAAAAGGGCGTGCGATTCAAGACAAGAAAAAGTATGGCAATCTTTTCGATGAAGAAAGGAAGAATGCATTGATTGTGTATTACTACTATGAAGGAGTGAAATGAGTACTACTCAATTACTACTAGATTACCCCACCTATCTGGAAGAATGCATTGATTGTGTATTACTACTATGAAGAAGTGAAATGAGCACTACTCAATTACTACTAGATTATCCCACCTATCTGGAAGAATGCATTGATTGATCATTGTGTATTACTACTATGAGGAAGTGAAATGAGCACTACTTAATTTCTACTAGATTACCCCACATATCTGTGTACATTTCATAAGGCACATATTTCATCATCACATGTGACTCTACCTACAGAGTACCCCACCTATCTGCGTACATTTCATAAGGCACATATTTCATCATCACATGTGACTCTACCTACAGAGTACCCCACCTATCTGCGTACATTTCATAAGGCACATATTTTATCATCACATGTGACTCTACCTACAGAGTAGTGAGAGTACCCCACCTATCTGCGTACATTTCATAAGGCACATATTTCATCATCACATGTGACTCTACCTACAGAGTACCCCACCTATCTGCGTACATTTCATAAGGCACATATTTCATCATCACATGTGACCCTACCTACAGAGTACCCCACCTATCTGCGTACATTTCATAAGGCACATATTTCATCTTCATCATCACATGTGACACTATCTACAGAGGACCATGTGACATTGATTAGTGGAGAAAGATCTCAGCAGCACCGCTAAGGAGATACTATCAAGAGCGCATGTGTTGCCGATAGATGGATATGACACCTATCAACTAACTGCTAAAATTAACGTGACTTTATGAGAGTAAGTGTCAACTCTATTTTGTGGCTATCAGTGCATCAGTGCAACCAGAAACTGATTGATGGGTTATATCTCGAAAGCAGTGCAAGGGGAACAACTAAGGACCTTTGAGGTATAGAAACGCTACTAAGGCATCCGTCACCTGACTGCTTCACTTAACTCTTTCATGCCAAGAGATTTTCTTGACTAATGTTGTCTGGATTTGTGATATTCTTGAGAATAACTTTGGAATTAAGCATAAATTTTTAAAAAAATTGAAGGAGGATTATCGTTTGGGTTCTGATCAGTATATCTCCTTCAAATCTTTAAAAAAATGACCTAACTACAAAGATATTAGATAAAAAGCTGAAAGCATAATTAGGTTAAAGCCTATGATTTTCTTATTTATTGCGGTCTACCATTTGAGGTTCTTTAAGGGAACATCACATCAATCGTGAGCCAGTCAGTGACGCTCTTATTTCTGCAAGCCTAGGACTTTCTCATCCACACCCATCTTACATCTAAGGTTCCAAGGAAAGCTATACATCAATTGTGTTTCCCTGTAACACACACATTTCTGCAAGCCTAGGACGTTTCATCCACAACGATCTAGTATCTAAGTTTCCAAGGAAAGCTATGCATCAATTGTGTCTCTCCCGAAAACACACATTTCTGTGAGCCTAGGACTTTCTCATCCGTAATGATCTTACCTCTAAGGTTCCAAGGGAAGCTACACATCAATTGTGTGTCTCTCTGTAACACACACACACAATTCTGCGAGCCTAGGATTTTTCATTCACACCGATCTCACATCTAAGGTTCTAAGGGAAGCTACACATCAATTGTGTGTCTCTCTGTAGCACACATTTCTGCGAGCCTACGACTTTCTAATCCCGGATGGTGTGAAAAATTAAGGTTCCGAGGCAAAGTGTAACATTTTCTGCAAGGCTCATCATTCTGCAAGACTACACTTGTACACTGTGTCATTATTCATTGGTCTTGAGGGTTGGCATTGATTTATTGGGTGTCTATCAGTGCCTGAAAACAATATAAAGGAGTTTGAGGTATCACAAACATCACCCTCAGCTTGCTAGTGCAATACTATATTGAAACGACTTGTCAATCTTTGACAAAAAAAATTGTGACATCAAAAAAAAGAAAAAGTTGTGAACTTAATTTTTTTTTAATTGCAAAGTTTAAAAAAAAATACGGAATAAAAAGAAAAATCTTGTCCTTACATAAATGAAATAGAGTACATAAAAAAAGACAGGGCAACAAAATTTATTGCTCATTCATGCCCACAATCAAAAAAGATTTTCAATCACACTTGATTGATAATAATAGAGAAGCAGAGTTGTGCCCTGAAGTTCCCCAGAACAAGCAATTAGCAATTCACATGTGGAATACTTATATGGAAATCAACCAAATGCTTTTACCTTATCAAGTTCTTCTGTGTTGAATGAACAAATATTGTGGAATATACAAAATCACAAATATGTTATCCTGGTCTTAAAGTGATATGTTGATTGAACAAGCTAAAGAGTGAATCACTACTTTGGAGATGATAGAGAACAGAGGGGCGCATTCCCTCACGGCATATCATTATACATAGGAATTGCATCAAGGAAGATTCTGTGATGCAGGATACCAACGTGAACAAAAAGCTGTGAAAACTTGACGATAAACATCATATCAACCATGACAGAGTCCTTGGTTGCCACAGCGCTGATGCCTAAGCTTGGCACACACAATAACGACAACAACAACGAAACTGATATTCCACTAAATATGGAAAACATGACACTATGGTCCTACTTCAACATGAGTATGTTTCCGGGATTGGACAACAACGCTCGCGCGCGAGACATCCTGTCTCAACCGCACACCATTGTTGTATTTGTGCTCTGTATCGTAACAATAGCTGCAAACGCTGCCTCCCTGATTGCGATGACGAAGGTCCGGGGTGAGCTCACGACTCACTTCCGTCTCATAATAAGTCTCGCAGCGTCGGACATCTTGGTTTCGTGCAGCGTGCTTTTGCACTTTCTCAACCATGCGTTCAACCCGACACTTCCTGTACGCTGGCCAAACATGGACGACCGGATTCGCTCGCAGTGCATGTTCGTGTTTGATTTGGGTCTGAACACCACTGCACATATCATCTCTTTATTAAACCTTATGGGAATGGCCCTGGACCACTATCTGGCCATTCTCAAGCCTCTGCATTACTGTACCTTGATGAACAAACAACGAGGAGTGTTCATGATCATTTTACTATGGATCATAGCCTTCATTTGTGGGATGTCTGACTTTCTCGTCGGACTCGTCGGATACTCCGAGAGACATAAAAAGGTGCTGAACTTCTGTGAGTATATTGAGCTGGAGCGCTACCAGCCCGAATACGCCACCTTTTTTATCGCGCTGGTGTGTCTCTTAGTCATGATGACATCATACCTGAGGATCTACAACGAAGTGCGGAAACGGCAGCTCCACTGTCTTCCCGGTAATCAAGAGGTGTGCGCGCGAAACCGAAAGGCGCTCATTACGACCCTGTTCATTCTCGGAACGTTCTGTATCTGTTGGATTCCGACGTGTCTGTTTCAGATCTCGCTCGTTATTCAAGCGCACATTAACACGAACGTTCTGCAGGAGTTTCAGGAGGAATTTCTGAATGCCACCGAGTACCTCTATGATTTGCTCCTGCTCAATAGTCTCCTGGACCCTATCATCTACGCTATTCGCATGAGGGAGGTGCGTCTCGGCTACAAGAAGGCATTCTCCTGTCAGGACCGGAAGGATCCGTATACGATGACTCACTTCAGCTTGCTGGACTCTGATAGGAAGCAATCGCGATACTCACTTTCTATTGTATATGAGACTCATCTTTGATTTGTTTAGATTTCATGAATGCAATCGTGATACTTGCATTCTATTATATACGAGACTAATCTTTGAATGGTTCAGATTTTGTGTAAGCAATCGCGATACGCGCTTTCTATTGTATACAAGACTCATCTTTGATCAGTTTAGATTTTATGAATGAAATCGCAATTTGGATTTGGATTTGGAATTTCGGTTTTTGTCATTTTTTCTGCCATATTGCTGCTAAGTCTTGACTAGCCAGTTGTACCTGGTGGAGTAACTGGCAAAAACCAACGCCTAACCCCAAGCCACTGGCAACTTTCTCACATGCCCCGGGTGGGATGCAAACCCGGACAATGGTGAGAGACAATCGTGATACTTTTTATCTATTGTATACAAGACTCATCTCTGATCGGTTTAGATTTCATGAATGCAATCGCGATATTTCTATTGTATTTGGGACTCGTCTTTGATTGACTTAGATTACCTGGAACCAATCGCGATTTTTCGTTTTCTATTGTATACTGTATACCGTGTACCACTGGTGATCCTCATTAAGCCTTAAAAAAAAGTTGTTTGTTTCCTGTAACCCTACCCTAACGAGGTTTTATTCAGAAAAATCCCTACCCTAAAGTTTTTTCTGCCATTCCAACTAAACTCCCAATCAGCATAAAACATGCATAAAACACACATATTTGACCAAAAAAATAATGCAAAAAAAATTATTTTACCGTGTGGTGGCGATACTAGCATAGGGATTGGATGTCAAAAATGATGGTGCGCAATCAGCGTGCAACATAACCACTGGCCCCGTTGCAACTTGCAAGTGAATTCGGCAAAAACAACTTGGGGCAAGCTGAAGAAGACCCTGACTTGCCTCGCTCGGCAAGAAATGTTTTGGGCAAAGTCCAATATTACCTTTGTTTAACAGAGTGGCGGGGCAAGTGGAAGCGCCGGCAGGGCAAGTCAACTTTAGGGGCAGCTTGCCCCGCTCAGAAAATAATGTTTTGCAACCTATGTTGCACCCTGGCAGTTTAGTAAATGTGGACTGCATGGGTGCGCCAAGTGTGAATTAATTGAACTGCTGCAATATTAACATGGTATACAGTATGAGACTGAGAGAAGATGAAACTGTGATGTTTGCTTTTCATTGTATATAGTATATACTAGACTAACCTTTGATTGGTTCAAATCAAACTTGATAGACTAAACCCATTCGCACTCAGAGTTCCCCAGGAAAGTATCGTCTGCTATTTTCATACTTATGAAAATAACTTGAAAATAAAGCAAATTCTCACAAAATATTTGAAGGAGAGTTGTTGGTAATATTCCGATAAACATTTCTCCTTCAAATATTTTTGATAAAAACGCTTTTGAGAGGGAAATATCAACAAAATAGTCAGGCCCGTTTTTGCCGCTCTGAGTGCCAATGGGTTAAAGGGCAAATGCACCATTAGAATGATTTAGGTTCAAAA
>OZ012696.1:24400316-24450316 GCA_963942565.1 Maea johnstoni
GATATTCAATAATTAATTACTCAATCAATCAATTAATTAATTGGTCAAATGAAATAATTAACATTCCTTTAAGATAGGTATCTAATAATTAATCAATCAGTTGAAATAATAAATATTTAATATTACATTCCTTTAAAATCAATATTTAATATTAATTAAGTGATTAATCAATTAATTTATCAATTAATCAATTAAAATGATTAATACTTAATATTACATTCCTTTAAAATCAATATTTGATATTAATTGGTTAAGTGATTAATCAATTTATCAATCAAAATAATTAATAATTAATATCATATTCCTTTAAAATCTTGTGTGCATAGGGCATTTGAGAAAGTTGTTAGTGAGTTGGTATCAGTCAGTGGTTTTACCCAGTTCTCCACTTTACTCCACCACTTAAAGCTAGCTGATTACAATATAACAGAAGTAATGTTTATCAACAGCTCCCCTTGTAAAGTGTCATTTGGATGGATATTTTTTTTCGGATATAACTTTGAAATAAAGCATTCTTTCACATAATGACTGAAGGACAGTTGTGTACTCTGAGTTACGTTTTCCGTCTTTTATATCAAATCTGGAAAAACCATGCTTATGCTTGAGAAAAACATCACTGACTTTTCAGATGAATTGTCAGAAGAAACAACATTTTATAAATGAGCCCCTGAACTATTTCTTTGGTTCCTGACAGGAAAACGAGTTGACTAATTTTACCTTTTTCAAAGTAAATCCAATGCCTGAGTTATGAATGGCGTACCTAAAAAAGAACAAGAACATATGTATTTAAAGAACACAAGGAGCCAGCCCTGATAGCAGAGTGGTATAAAGCATTGCCAATGACCTCTCGATTTCACTCCACCACAGCCCAGTTTAGAATCAACTTCGTGCAATATCACTTTTCAGAGTGCCATAAAAATTGATATTGCACTCAACCAAAATGCCATATTTGTATAATATAATACAATACAATATAATGATTATAGTTATAGACTAAACCTAACTAGACTTACTTGTGCCACAGAGCAACGTACTACCGACCTACTTCCAGGCACAAAATGTTCCAATATTGGGGGGAAACCAAGACACAAATTTTTAAGGGGGACCACAATATACTCAGATTTTAACAATAAACATGTATAAATTTGTCAAAATAAGGCATGATATCCTTATACTATGTCATGGGAATTATATGGAGATGAAAAAATTCAATTTATATGCTTGAGATTGACATTTTAAGAAATTCCTCAAAAAAAGATTTGGGTGTCCCATGGGGTGCTTTTTAAGGGTTTGGGTGTCCAAAAAGACACCCAGACGCCCTGCTGGCTAGACCATGTTGGGGGAAACCAAGGCACGTACCTACTGACCACCTCTGTTATTTTAGCGTGTTCCTCTGCTGCGCTCTTCAGGGCCTTCCGCCGAGTGGAAACATTGTAGAATAAATCCTCTACCTAGATACAATATAACAAAAGAGTGAATCAATACTGGGGATGTCATTGATGCCTGATACGGTAATGGATGAAAATCTTTTATTTTAACACATTCATGCTCACAGCAGTCAAAAGCTGCCTGACTATTTTGATGAAATCTTAGTAAGTAAGCATGATTGGGAAAACATCCGAAGTGGGAAAATTGAGAAACCATTTCCAACAACTTCTCTACAAATCTTTTGTAAAAATCTTTTAAAATTCCCAAGGTATTGTAAAAAGTATTTTAGATAGAGACACAATTTAACCATTAATCTTTATGCTACTGGTAACTAATTTCAACCAAAACAAACAGATGCAAAAAACATGGAAAAATGACTGAAACCATGGCACATGGGTACTCATCTGAGAGTATTCAGCGAGAGATATCAAATACATACCAACATGACAGATTTTAGATGGTTTTAGAAATTGTTTGCGTTCTTGTGCTTTGGACGAAAGTAGCCTCAGCATTGGAGGGTTAAAGCATGAATGGATGAACTATTCATCATATTGAAAGAGGCCTGGTATCAATAACCACTAACCCTACCTGGTAGACAAGTTTTAAACTATGGCAAGTTTTGAAGAATGCAGTAGTCAGTGCAACACTATCAATGAATTTACTCGCAGGAAGAATTAGCAGGAACATTATCAAAACATGAATATTTGATGGTGTATCTGGAATCTTCTTAAAATAATAACCATCCTTGGCAGTTAAAAACTAATTTAACTTAAGACACAATGTCATCTAAATATTAAGACAAATATTATCATACATTTCAAATATATCCCTTTTATAATATATCAGTCTCTGTAGTATGTACTCACTGTAATTTGAGTTCCCACATTGCCAGCACAGGGTTTTACCGGGGCCTTGAGTTTGCCATCACAATATGACCCTCTGAAAATAAAAGAATAACATCAATAGTTAGTAGGGTCTTAGATAAGATTTAGAAACTGGGTGTCCAAAATTGGCAATTGTAAAACATTTAGGTGTCCTATTTTTCAGGGGAGACCACAATATATTCACATTTCTACCATAATCATGTATTTACCTATCAAAATAAAGCATAATATATTTCTACAATATCATTGGAATTATATTGAGGAGAAAAAAAATCAAATTGAAATTGAAATTGACATTTTTGGAAATTCCACACAAAGAAATTTGGGTGTCCTGAGGGGTGGTTTTTGAGGCTTTGGGTGTCCAAATGACACCCAGATGCCCTACTGGCTAATACTATGATGTGGAGTAAGGCCTAAATGAGTTAAACACCCATTATATGAACAAATTTTTCTCATTTACACAAGAAAATCACAGCTATGGTGCTCAAAATGCAACCTCCTCACTGTTAGCTGTTCCAAAATGTAATAAATCAACTGGCCAAATATGCATTTTATACCCATGCTCCCCTAGAAAACTCTGAAAATATGCCCTCTAAGATACCTTTTGGGCACTATTAGGTCTAATAAGGGGAGATAAATATGAAAAAAAAACAACTTTCTCAAAGTGATCCAGTTAACAATAATTACTGTCCATTTACATACTTGGTCGCAAAATCATATGCTCCAGAGACAAAGGCAAATAAATGATCATTAACCAATCCCATACTGAGGCTGCTTTTGTCCAAAGCACAAGGGAACAAAAACTTTTGAAAAACCATCGAAACCCTGTCATGTTGGTATTCATTGGATACCTCTCACAGAGTACTCTTAGATGATTACCAATGTCCCAGAGTTTTAGCCATTTTTTTCAGGGTTTTTGCATCATTTTGACAATCTGCCACCAGCAGCATAACAGTTGGCCTTTATACTTCTAGTGGCTGATTTTGCCAATACAAAATGATGCAAAAAACCTGAAAAATGATTGAAAACCTGGCACATTAATACTCATCTGAAAGTACTCAGCGAGAGCTTTCCAATGAATACCAACATGACTGGGTTAGGATGGTTTTCAAAGATTTTTGCATCCTTGTGCTTTGGACGAAAGAAGCCTTTTGCATTTGAAGGGTCAATCCCTAACTGGATGGGATAACTTACTTCCATGCACACTTTGAGTCAGCTGTTCTAGTTGTTATGGTAACATGCGCCACATGGCTGATACTGGCCAGGGCTTCTCCACGAAAACCGTAAGTAGCGATGTTGTTCAAATCCTCAAACTTCTGCAGCTTGCTGGTTGTGAATCGCTCACATACTATTTCCATATCCTCCTTCTAGAAACACAAACATATATTTATGACTTTACATATACATATACATATTTACAAATATTAGTGATCGTAATCATTCAAATTTTCCTGGGTGCTTAATTGACCAAAAATAAAAGATTGGTTAATCAATTATAATTGATAAATTTTCAGGGACCAAGCAAGTTGATTCCCAAAATGAACAGAAAGCAAAATGTGTTGAATTAGGGGAGACTGTAAATCAGCTAAATTATAATTTATTGACCCTCTAGTTGGCCACTTCTTCTAAAAACAGCACACTTAATAAAACTGCGCACTTAAAGTAAATGATGAACGTCAGGGGTCCAGCCATTAGCCCCAAAACAAAAGGCTACCAAAAATTGTAATGGGTTATAACAATATTTGCCTAGTCTGTAGCCTGGCTGGCTGTAAGAAAAATGAAATTGGAAGATCATGCTCAGAGCAATATCAATAATAATATCAGTTGAAGAAGACCATTTGACACATCAGTTGTCCTTTGGTACAAATCCAATATGCAATAGCACAGTGAAAAGACAGCTTACACCTTCAAAAATTGTATTTCAGAAAGGACTGCAGGCACCAACATCCTTTTCAGAACTAACTTGCCACGCCGGTCAAGTAGTTAACGATTTTAACTTGCCCGACATATTTTTTTACTTGCCTGAAATAAGTTATAACATATCCTAGAAAGGCATGTATTGTTTATCATGGATTCAAAGATTTGAAAACTATTATTTTCTTTTCAGTTTTGTTGCATTATTTGCATATTTCTGGGTATTTGGGCCATTCACTAGCAAAAAAAATGTGTTTAACGTGAGCTTGCCCATTTGGGCAAGTGAAAACTATTATGTACTTGCCTGAAATCCCTTTTTTCAAAAATTCACTTTCCGGGGTAAGCGGGCCAGTACTTATGTCGGTGCCTGGAATGTGCAGTGGGACTGCAGCACATAGAATATCTAGGGCTTTGAGATCTTGGCTGGGGATATGGCGATTTCAAAACCTGAAGTCCAGTGGTCTTTTTGAGTTTTTAACCGAAGGCTGACCGGTGGAACATTTTCCAATTTTTTCCCTCCATCAGAAAAAAATGCTCTTTTCAATATCGAGCCCTGGTTAAGATTTCATTACGGCGTTTTCACTCAAAATTTAAAATCTGGAAAACTTCCAGTTTACCTTAATTCCTGAGCCATTGTCTTGGATCTGCAACAGCTTCAGGCCCCCTTGCTTGACAGTGACAGTTATGGCAGTTGACTTAGCGTCCAGGCTACAAACAGAGTGAGAGAATTAGGGATTGGCGGTCCTTTAAAGATTTCAGGATACCATACAATATCAGTATTTCCTCAATGATATGATTAATGATAGGAGTGCAGACTGGTACTCAGTATATTGATAATAGCGATAACCGAAAACGGAAATCGGAAGATTTTAAATTATTTATGATACATGCATATCAGAAACAAGATCCTACTTGAAATTGAGAATCTTTTTACCATATTGGCAGTTGACTAAGCATTCAGGCTACAGAAAGAGTAAGATAGTTTGATAGTGCGGATAGTGTGTAAAACTTCAAGACACAGCTAAAAACCATCAATTTTCAAAAGGAATATATTTGACTATATGAACCATATTAGTGATATTTGGTCTTTTGTCCCCCTCAGTATTTGCCAAGACAGTCATAGTTGGTCTTATCATAAACATTAGGGTGTAGGAATTTACCTATGTGTAACAATCTAAAAATGACATTATATTAACCCCCAAAGCCAACTATAACACTTCCTATGCTGAGGACAAGGATGCAAAGACTTTTGATAACCACCTAAACCCTTTCATGTTGGTATTCATTAGCTTTTTTGTAATATTTCGTATTTGCAAAATTGGCTTCAGCAGCATAAAGATTAAGAGTTGAAATAAAGAGTTTTTATAAGTTTGCACTGCGGCCAGCCTTACCAATTTTCTATCATCTCTTTAAGAGCGTTGGCAGGTCTCTGAATGACCTCCCTAGCTGATATCCTGTTTCAAGACCACAATCTTATCCAGTATCAAAATGACCCCGTATACACATATTAACCTTAAGGGCCACCTTAAAGAGTTGAAGTAATGGGTTTTATTATTTGGCATTTCGGCCAGCCTTAGGCCTTGTTTCCTGTGATGGTTCCGAAAGAAATAGGATAGGTAGGTCTCTAAAAATATTTCCTTGATTATTTTTGCTAAAAAATGTGTTTTATGCATGATTTATGTTAATTGGGAGTTGGGAGGGCGAAAAAAAACTTAGGGAGTACTTTTTTTTGAGTAAAAATTTGTTAGGGTAGGGTTGCAGGAAACAAACATTTTTTTTAGGCCTTACCAATTTTCTATCATCTCTTTGAGGGCGTTGGCAGGTCGCTGAATGACCTCCCCAGCCGCTATCCTATTGACAACGGTCTCATCCAGTCTCTGTATCTTTCGTGCCCCTGAAGCCATAATTCCTATTGGAGATCCCCAGAAGTTAGATTTATGATGAGTCTGGAAAGAAAGATAAAATATAACAATGTACCATAAATTCTCAGTAATTTGGGACATCTTTTAATAATCACAATTTTTATGGGTTGAGGGTGGCCCATGTTTTATGGAAATACTGAAGAAGCCGAGTAATAGCTGCCAATACTTTGTGAAACAGCTACCAGTGATAGATCAAGGATGTTCAATATTTCCCATTAATTATTTGCAAAATAATCAGTCGCCCAATTTTCTAGGGTGTTCTAAATTTCCGAGAATTTACGGTAACCCATTTGCATCCATAGATGCTAAGTGCACACATGGCCTGATAAGTCAAAACATGTAACTCAGTGATAGAAAATATATTCGAAAAACATGGACTGTTATTAACTACATACAGTCCAAATTAGGGATGGGGACCGGAGACCGGTCCACATGTGATACCGGCCTGAGCATTGCGGTTAACCGGTCTGAAACCGGACCTCACTCCATGCGGTTCGGTTTTCTATGCACGCTGGAGGCGTAATAAAACTGTCAGCACCTACCTCCTGCTGGCCTCACAATGTCTGTCAAGTGCGCCGATCAAATAGCCATTTCAAAGTCACGATGAATGGCGCTTCCTGTTCTCTGGCCACTTTCACTATGCGCAGAAGCCTTCTGAGCATAGAGAAACTGGCCAGGGAACTAGTATATAGGAACTTACAAGTTCAGGCAAGTTCAGCCACGCATTCCATTGCGTAGTTTCGTATCCAAGAAATGTCATTAATAAACCGTTTAGGAAACCGTGATAAAACCGAACCGTAGAAGCAAAACCGAAAACCGAACCGAACCGTAGAATTCTCAACGGTCCCCATCCCTAGTCCAAATTACTCCTATCATTGCTTTAACCCTCATGCTGCAGGGGGCTAACTTGGCCAATACAAAATGATGCTAAAAACCCAAAAATGACTGAAATCCTGGCCCTTGGGAACTTACCTGAGAGTACTCAGCGAGAGCTATCCAATGAATACCAACATGACAGATTTTAGATAGTAATCAAAAATTTGTATCATTTTGCTTTGGACGAAAGTAGCCTTAGCATTGGCAGGGTTAATCAAGATTTCTATATAGGTATGTCTGAGTATGCATATGCTGCACATCAACTGTGATTACCAGATCAAGCTATGAACAGTACAAATGATCGTCAGAACGGGTCTGTTGCAATTGTAATTTCTTAGAATCATGCAGATTTTATGCGCTAATCTAGTATTACCTGCGCCTGTTTATCAAACTCACGTGTCAATGAGTGCCCGTCCTGACTAGTAAATTGTAGTAATGTCATTGATATCAAATTTTATCGATTCGATTAATCGCTATTTTTTTCGATTCGATTCGATTCGATTCGATACCCCGTAACGTGGTCGTTGAGCACAATTAATTACCTAGTATATTAGTCAAAATAAAAAAACATTCTTGGTTTTTTAATTCATTCATCAAACAGCAAATCAATAAATCAATTCTGTATTTATTCATTCATCAATTATTATAATCAAACATGATTCATTTAAAAAATGTTTTATTTCATTTGAATAAACACATTACTTAATTTAATTTGTTTATCAATTTAATTTATATTTGATTCATTCTTTTATACCTATTACAATTCATTTTGTGGCGGTTATTTGTATTAATTTCATCCATAGCCACATTGTATGTCTATATGGACATTCGTTACATTTGCTCATTTGAGACACGAACGTTCGAAACGTTTGTATCTCGAATACTGCGCACATGATGAGCAGTACGTTTAGCGAACAATGACGTTATGTACAGTACAATAACAAAAACGCCGCCATTGGATGAAACGTGAAATGATTCACGTGCATGAATGAACGTGCATTGTTGTGGGTACTACCACGCCGTGGCCACTGCTATATCCACGTTAAAACTAAATTTCTCGCCTGTCCGTGGGTCAATTTTAATGCAGTTTAGATCGTCAGAACCGCCATAATTCATTCTACTGGCCATTGAATTCTCTTTTAAAATCGGTTGTGAAATGTATATTTTGCGACAGTTTGAAATCGTAATAATTTGTATGGCATCAGTTTTCAGTCAATCAATGCTGTCTTTTGGTCAGAAGTAAAAAACAAAAAATGAAATCATCCAAAGCTTCGCTCGCTTCCTGGCCATGCCAGCATCATATTATAAAAGGGAAGAGCAAGCTAAACCATGAAAACAGAAATGAAAGAAAATACATAAACATTAAACAATAACTTTAGTGACGCAATCATGAACATAAACACCTCTTCATAGCATTTGTGTCAGGATATAGGGTAAAGCAGTACCGCAGCCATATTTTTGTTGTTTCAAATTAACATTTTTTGATAGCTCAGCTGCAGGGCTAATATTTCCTTTTATTTCCTTTTAATCATTTGTAACATAAGCAAATTCATTTTTTATTCGATTATTTATGTTAAATGTGGTTAATTTGTTTATTTTGACCAATCACAGTAGCCCATTTCTATTGCACGGAGGTCATGACCTATGACCTCCATCTTGAAATTCAAAAAAGTAAGTCAGTCAGTTGAGCATGAGTACCAACATTTTTCCATAGTTTTAGGCCAATTAATTCTTAAATTATTGAAAACTATAGTTTGTCTGACTCGAGATTGACACCTGCCACGTCACCACAATTGCCAACATACAATCACGCGAGATCGTATTGTTGGCAATGGGCAAATTTTACAATAACTCAAAGTCGAATGAGTAGGTAGAACAAGATGATATTTTAAATAATGGAATTTACTATCGTGTGATATATGTGGATCTATAGACCCCACCACACCAAGCACAATCTGCATCATGGGCATAAAGTATATAAGCGATGAAAATCATACTGGTTATCGCCACTTTCAGTCGCACCCCTACCATATACATGTACTATATATTTATGTGATGTACGTGTCCAGAAAGATGACATAAAGATTCGTCCAGTCTTCAAGATTATAATAACCAAGGACAGTCAGATTGTAAATCAACAAAAAACATTCCTGCCCCATATCTGCCTATAAGATGCATCATACCAACTTTGCATTTAACATTATTTAAAGGACATCTGCTTATAAATAATTCCATAATTCTGAAGTGATAATTCTCTGGTATGTGTTGGTTAGGTGAAATATATGATAATGTAGCAGTCTCTCTATATAATTAGGAGCACTACTCCAGGGCATGTAGATTTTGAAGGGTGATATTGAGGGATGTTGATTCATTTCATGTACTTCATTTCATGTATGCTGTCTGTTTCATTTTTGCCTTGCTGTGTTTCAGACATAATTCTAGTCCACAACCAAGGCAATAAGAACTCTCACTAGAACCTGCGGAAGTGGTTGTTGGAGGTGCTGAGCAGGGACAAGGGAGGGACAAGCAACGGGTAAGAACTGTCTCCTCAAATCTGCGCTCATCCATTGGTACTGAATACAGGCAATCTTGTTAGCCCATTCCTATGTGGACTGTACTCATGCAATAAAAATTTATAATGTTTTCCTGGAAATACATGAAGAATTTCGGCTCATGTATCCGTGTCAGTTGCATATCAAGCAATGTTTTGAGCACTGATTATCAAATGCTGCGGTGGACCGCATGCATGCTTGGTACCTCAAAATCTTTTGCAATTGCTCAATACCAAAAAAAACTTTGCATCCTAACCCTAGAAAATACCCAGGTGTAAAGTATAACATATAGGGTGTAACAATATATAGACTTGACTAGATCTGTATTATCTACATGTCAGAGTTTTTTCTTTGGTGAAATAAGATAGCACATTAGTCGACATTATCACAGAATTTGTTTTAAAATGAATTATGTTGTATTTACTTTTTAAGGATCATTGTTGTATTTTTAGAGGGGCATATTCAAATATCTTTGTGTTTTATTTTCATTCTTCCAGTATGTCTCGCACACCAGGACCGTCCAGCCTGGTGCAGGCCACCCTCCAGATATTAGAGCTTGTCAGGACTGTGGCTGCTTGTGATCCTGCCTTATTCAGAGATGACCTATCATCACTGGTGCCCATTGCAAAGTGTGGGTCAACACTGTGGCATTCCTTCCACACACTGATAAGTCAGATTCCAGGGGAATGGTCGCCCGGAATTCGGAAGAAACTTGTCAAGGAATTGTGGACAAACAGACTGCCAGGAGATAAACTGTTTCCTTACTTGGATTTTTCAACACTTCCAGAATCTAATTCAGCTAGCTCTCAAGTTCTTGGGCCACCTGTAGGCCGATGCAAGAAGTGTGAAATCTACCTTACTCTTCACAATGAACCTGTCTCATGACAATACATGGGCTAATTCTTCAAAAAAAAAAGTACTTAATAAAGGTGTCATCTAGTGCTCTTACAATTAATCGGAGGCTCAAGCTTTTGCTAGTATCGCAGCCTCCTGCGAGCACTTGAGCCGCCATTATAGCTTGCCAAGTTCGGCGATAACGTAAAAAAAGCAACATCGCACATCTGTGACTCTTTTCAAAAGACCAGCTTAGGCAGCAGTGTCTGCATGCCTTTTCATTACCTATGATACCAACAAGACTGCGAATCCAGTAAAATAATACTCTTTTCTCTTGGTACTGTACTAGCTAATTGAGGCGTTCCAGTATGTAGAGGACAAGAGGATGTGTCCAGTCTTGGCCTGAAGAGCAGACTTTGAATCTGAGAAAATAATGAAATTCCTTTCACCATCATCTGCCGTCTCCACCCTATCAAGAGCAAGGTACAGAGCGTGCAACTCTGCAGAAAATATAGAAGACTTGTCTGGAAGACGTTCAATGGAAGAATGATTATCAATGACTGCCGCCGCTGCAGCTTTATCATCTGAAACAGAGCCGTCAGTGTAGAAAAAATCATAGTTTTGAAAGACATCCTTCACCTCATTAGGTAGGCTCAAGTACTTTGAAGGATGCGTTTGATCCTTCTTGGCATACGAAAGAGTGAGGTTGACCATAGCAGTTGGATATGTCCATGGAGGAGTTTCAGGAAATTCAAACTTTGCGATGATGTCAGGATCAAAATCTAATTCTTCCAATGATTCCTTAATACGAATACCAAAAGTTAGAATGACTCTTGGTTTTCTAGCAAAAAGGTCCACATATCGAGGATGAAAAATAGTCGTAAACAGGGTTATTTGGGTTGGCAGCTATTTTAGTTGCAAATTGGAGAGCAAGCTTTTCTCTTCTGAAGCGAAGAGGGAGCTCATTCGCCTCAACACAAAGATTATGTGCAGGAGAGGCTCTAAAGGCTCCAAGAGAAAGCCTCAAACCCTGGTTTTGAATAGGATCTAGCAGAGAGATATAGGATTTACATGCTGCTCCGTAAAAAAAAACATCCATAGTCTAGCTTTGAGCGAACAAGGGCTCTAAACAGTCGTAAAAGAACTGTACGATACCCAACCCAGTCAGTGTTGGAAACTACTCTCAACAAATTCAAAGCCTTGACACACTTCTTCTTCAGGCCCTTGATATGAGGGACAAATGTCAATTTTGAATCGAGTAAAATGCCAAGGAACTTTGTTTCCTTCTTTACAGGAATGGGGTTATCATAAAGTACTAAGTAGGGATCTGGATGAAGACCCCTCCTTCGACAAAAATGGACACAGACAGTCTTTGATAGGGAGAATTTAAAACCACTATTATCAGCCCAATCCTTTCTATAGCATGCATGTGTTTTGATCGATATGAGACACCAAAGTCATCCACAAATAGACTTGTCAACACCATTTCTTATACAGCTGGTGATGCTGTTGATTTTGACTATGAATAGGGTGACAGATAAAATGCTACCCTGAGGAACTCCCATTTCTTGATCATAAAAGTCAGAGAGGGATGTCCCCACTCTGACGCGAAATTTCCTATCAGATAAAAAAAATTGTATAAAAAGGGGTAAACGTCCCCTGAGGTCCATATCATGTAAATCTTTCATAATTCCATATTTCCAAGTGGTGTCATATGCCCTTTCAAGGTCGAAAAAGATAGACACCACATGTTCCCTATTTAAAAATCCCTCTCTTAAAAAAGTCTCAAATCGCACAAGATGATCCATTGTGCTTCGTGTTTTCCGGAAGCAACTTTAGGCTTCCGTAATGAGTGAAGAAGATTCAAGGTACCAAACAAGACAATCATTGATCATACGTTCCATGGTTTTACATACACAACTGGTCAAAGCTATTGGGCAGTAATTCGTTCTGTCACTGGGTTCTCAGGGCCCAACTGTTCCCAAAATCTCTTCAAGTATGGTTGGCTAGCAGCTACTGACATCACTTGCCCCACCGAAACTTTTTCTTTCCCCATCCCAGAAAATTTAAGATAAGCACAATTATTTAACCAAAATTAACGAGGCCAGTGGGATTAGCAAAGGTGTCATGGACTATCATTGATCTATGTTTTGGGAAAGTATACTATCCAGTAGTGCTCTTACGATTAATCGGAAGCTCGAGGTTTTGCTTATATCACAGCCTCCTCCGAGCACTTGAACCGCCATTATAGCATGCCAAGTTCGGCGAAAATGTAAAATAAGCCACATCGCACGCTTTACTTTCAGTCATATGCGATGATTTTTTTCTTGCTTACGTTCTTCCCACGTGGGATACTATTGAGATTGCAAAACAGCAGGACGTAATTGGCTTAGGCTGGCGTGGGGCGGTTCTAATTAGCGTGATTGACAGCAATTGACTTTGCTCATTGGCTTGGGCAGGCAAGGGGCGGTTCTAATTAGCATGATTGACACAATCAATTTTGTTCAGCTGTATATTTAATCGAACGTGCGATGGATAGTCAGGGCTCGCAATATGTCGATTAATCGCTCGGTGGTTTCAGTGATTGCTCGAGCCGTTTTTTAGCGGCGAGTCCGACCTCTACTATCCAGGGGCTATGGGGCTTTTCCATGTGTTAATCTCTTTTTCTGATGTACATGTCGTGGTGGCTAGTTTATTTCTTTCACATTTTCAGATTACACTGAGATGTCCCACCTACTACGTATACTATGGATTCAACAAATATGGTAGCAGGAGCAAAGGCTACCGGTTCTATGATGATTCAAGAGATGCCATCCAAGGGAATGGGACCACGTTCGTGGAGCGGTCATTGTACAACCTTCAGTGTTCTTTAGCGTATGTATATAAATCTCTGAATATCCAGTACTTTTGACCAGCCTGAAAGTGTGCTGCTAGAAAAGCTGTCCAAAATGTTATTACCACCACTTAGAATTGTAATGTTATTTCTCATTCTATCTATATGAGGCCATTTTATCAACAAATGCATTTGTGCTTAAATCTCTCAATGCATCAAATAGAAAGTTGATAGCAAGTGGGATTGCCTACCGTAAATTCTCGCAAATCTCGGCCGCCCTAGGAAACTCGGCCACTATAATTATTTTGCGAAATAATTACTGGGGAATTGCGTCCGCCCCCTATCAACCCTCGGACAAATTACACCAAATGTCAGCCACCCAGTTAATTTTGTGACAGTGAAAGACATTTTTAAGTTTGCGAAGGTTTATGTGTTATATCTTGTCAATTTATTTTTGCAGAAATCGATAGAAGGGTCATTGCTGACATTTTGTGGTGGGGTGAAGTTGAGCAGGAGCACCAGGATCTGGGGTGTGTGAAGCATCGCTTCAAAGGACAAGGATCCAGAAAAGAGTGCATGCGTCTAATAGACCAAAGGAGAAATGAACAACTCTATCCCAATCCAATTGAAGATTGTTCCGAGAAAGAGGTATGTGTTTTGCTTTAATTGTATTTGAATTGAAATATTTACCCTTGGCCGGCCATACAGTAACTTTCAAAGGGATTTCCGAAAAAATTAAATATTCTCCAAAGGTTATCAGTTTCATGCAAACGCCCGCCCCTACAATAACGTTTAAAGGGATTATTGGTAGAAAGTGGTTGTTTTTTTTGCAAAATTTGCCGCTCAGTTGGGAAGGATTAATTCTTAAACATGTTCATTTCGGAACACAAGAGCTCATTACCCCTACGGTAACTTTAAAGTGATTTCAGGAATAGCGAAAATGCTCCCTAAGTGTTTGTTTTTTACGCAAAAGTTATGGATCAATTGTGAAGTGTTATTCCTAAAACGTATGTTTTTATTTGTGAGCGGTTGAGCTCAGTACCTGTTACAGTGACTATTGGCTTGAAAAGGGTTATATATTTGTATTATTCAGGTTTTAGTGCTGCCCTCTTTTAGAAATCACTTGACCACTGGAGGGGCGCCTGTAGTTGGTCAGGTGATCTGAGTGGCCTTTCATTGTGTATAGTCATTCTGGTGCTGGACTGGTCAGATCACTTTTGGGAGAGTCCAGCACACTGCTTTCTGCGTATAAGGGAGTTGTAGTAGGGTGATGCCTTAACAGTTATACAAGGTGCAAAGAGGTATGTTAGTATATATGTTATCTATAAAGTCAAATTTGTAATGTTTTTAGGAATTTATTGTATTTAATGAAATTTCCTACTAATTTCAACTTAGAACTCCTTTTATGCCCACCTGACATGCTTTTTTGTTTATTCATTTTGTAGTTTTCACGAGTTCCACTATATCCTGTGAACAAAGGCTATTTTGCGAATAAAGAACTCTGTCAGAAAACGTTGCTCCTCGACTCCCCCAACAGTACTCTTGCTTGTCCCTGCATTAATGTTTAACGAGATTTCGGGAAATAGGGAATATGCTACCTTAGTGTTTGAATCCTTCGCAAACATTGTAGTTGGGTTGTGAAGTGTTAATTCTTACATGCAGGTATAACTTTTATAAACTTCTTTTAAAGGTTGCGGGAAGCTGTTATCAGAATGTTATCATTGTGGAAAAATTAGCTCAGTTGGTTAGGTGTCGGAATAGTGATCAGTAGGTCACTGGTTCAATTCCCGGGCACTTTGGTCTGTTCTTGGGCAAGACAGTTTATTCCATATTGCCTCAGTCTACCCAGTTGCAAAATGGGCACCTAGCATTAATAAGGCAGTGCTTAAAGCTTGTTGTGTGACCATTTCAGTGGATACAAGACTATGAGCTGAATACCTTTATTGTCAGGGCAACACTGTAAAGTTTGAAATATTAATGTGGAAGTAATATGAGCGACTGTAACACGTGGGTCCAATTCGCAATTACACATGGTCAGTTAATATCCATACGAAATATACATAGACACACGTACATACATGTTGTGATATATACAAGTCTCAGGGTGTACAACCAAATTTGAATGATGCGCGTTATCATGGTGGATCTGAGTTTAATTACCATAATTGCAATATACCAATCAGGACGGACCTCCAATGACACATGAGTTTGATAAACAGCCATGTGACGATGCTAGTTCAGCGCATAAAATCTGCGCAGTTCTAAGGAATTACGATTGCAATAGACCCATTTTGATGATCACTCGTACCGATCTTAGCCCATTCTGAACCCTTAATTTCACTTGCGAGGTGGTTGTTGTAATGAAACAAGGCCTAGCCAGTATCAACAGGCATGAGTGGAAGATAAGTACATGAATAATAATACCAATACTCCGATGGCGCTTTTGGAGATGGTTCACACGCGATCTGCTATAATGGAAAAAGGGATCGATTCGCTAAATATAGATTCGCTATTATTTCGAACAGTACCTATACAAAGAATATATTGCCAGTTTCAAATTGTGTTTTGATTTAAGTTTATTATTTTGTTTGCAGGTATCACACCCTCGGCACCCCACTACAAGATTGTGCAGGAAACCTTCCACTGCTCACATGTGCCAGTTTTAGTTGGCCAGCCTCACACTGGCAAATCCTTCATTGCCAAAGTAGTGGGCTCGCTGCTGGGCCTGGAAAGTCGGGCCAAATATGACAAGCTCTCCCTTCCAAAAGCAGCTGGCGTGTTGGAGCAATCGTTATGGTTTTATTACGACGACCCAACAGATGGTGATGTGTTCAAGGCATTGGTGACCTCTGTTAGTATTGAAATGGACAATAAGCTATTGACAAATACTGTTTAGTTTGTAATATTAACAATGAAGTAATAAAAGCTACTTTAACGAGCGGGTCTGATTCGCTAATATTAACATCCGTTAACATTTGTTCTATTTTGTATTCAAATTGCATATCTAGTCACACTCACACATGGTGGTTACGTCATAATAAAGCAAGGTCTAGTCAGTATCGTCGGGCATGAGTCGTAGTACATGAATTAAAATACCACTCAGATGGCGCTTTTATTGACCACACAGAAATATTACGATCCGCTATAATGGTAAAACGGATCAATATGCGATTATATCATTGTAATAGAATATTTGACTAAAATAAATGAATAGTGATTATAGATTAATTCATGAATCAGTTAAATGAAGCCATGGCCTTGCTTGTTTCAGGCATTCGAATGGGGTCAGAATTGCGATTTCATGAAGGAAACAAGCCCGAATACGACCCTGCTGATAACTGCCAATGCATTTGCATTGAGCACTTTCGACAGCAAAGGACATGGGTGAGTTTTTGTTTGATAGTATTTCCATTATTTCGTCAATTAAACATCCCCTCCTCCCCAACCACAAAATTTGTTCAAAATTTGCTTTTCCCCCTTATATTACAAGTCCACGCAGGCTACCTGGTGATGAAATATACTATCCATGTTAAAGTAGGCCAGCATTTAGATCTCTTTTGATACTTTTTATCAGTTGTGATATTTCATTTTATTGTTTTTAAGTTAAGATTTATAGTTTATGTATTGGCAACCACTTTTCATCGATTTTTATTCTTTTGATTATTTCATATTGTTTTCTTATTCATCTGATATGTTTACTAGTTCAATTAGATTTTGTTCAATTCCTATTCATTTTCTGTAACTCTGCCTATTATTCAATGCATTTGTTTATATGTTGGGAAATGTTTCATTCTTATTTATTATTTCAGGATGCGAGAACTGAGCCGCATTATTGCTATACCGCTGACAGAGGAGGCCAATGGAAATATGAACAATGGCTTCAACAGATATATGCTGAAGGCCAAGGGAGGTTTAGCCAAGCTGGTGTCCCTCAGGAAGGAGATCAAGCGCTTGCCCCCAAAAGTGGAGAGCAGGGCAAAGAAGATCTTCGCTTGGCTGCAAGAATGGGAGGCCAAAGGTGATGGCCTCAACTGCCTATACAGCAACTATGCCATACTGGTGGAGTTAGGCCTACTGATAAGTTTAATTATTGTTTCATCTGCTTTGAGTATACAGGGATTGGCTCCTCTCCTGTAAAGGTCCTGTTTTAACAAGCAAGTAATAGGCTCGTTATTTTTGATGCCCCATTCAAAACTTGGTACGGGCTAGTGACGATTTTTACTTATGGGTTAAAATATAGGCTGTTTGGGGTAGTTATTTTATTCTGATAGTAGCATTATTCTTTGGAAAGTGATAAGAGTAAGAAATAAGAGCAATAATTTGAAAGCTTATGAAGGTGATATCTTTTCTTTTTTTTTTATTTCAAATTGCACATATATCTGCAACAATTCTGGTTTCTATTCTCCATAACATGTTGCATTCACAGTGTTACAAAAATATATAATCGCATGGGTGAACTTTCTTTTCCCTCGAAGTGTATTATTTAAAAGATATACCAGCTGTTTTTTGTATAAGTATCATTTCTTAAATCGGTAATAAATACTTCCTAAAGATTTTGAAATTGTGCTTGATTGGTTTGCACCATATTCTTTGACTTAAGGATACTCAAATTCTTCAGCAGACTTCTTTTCACATTAACCATTACCATTCTCGTGCCACTCTTTCTCTTTTGATATATTACATCTTTTACACTTATTATCAGTGTCTGACATATCTGGTCGTTCGATATACAGCCAAAGATTTTTTCTTGATCAGAAATAATGAAGTGTGGATCATACAGGTTTCTTACCCATGAAATTGTTTCATTCCAAATCCTTGCTGTATTGTTACATGATATGTATATGTGTTCGATTGTTTCTATATGATCTTTACAGAAAAGACAATTTTCATATTCTGTTATCCCCATTTTCTTCAATAAACAATTATTTATTGTCCTTCTATGTATGAGCTTGAATTGGTTATAATGTGTAAAACTGTTGGTGAGAACTTTTTTGCATTTTTGAAGGCTGATTGTACAGCAATTAGTGATACCTCATCATTCAGGGATTCACTCCACTTATCTCGAATTGTACATGTAATGTTTATATCACTGCCCACAAGATTTGAATATACATTTTTGTTATCTTCACTTCCCATATCAACTCTATATAGAATATGCGATGCTTGGGGTCTAGAGCATAAACAATGAACATTGTATTGTGTCATAATACCTTGTATCTGTTTTTTGAGGCGTAAATAAAGTAAAAAATTGCAGTTGACATTCCATGTCTGTTCAATTGTCTCTTTGCTTAAGACATTGCATTCTGTATCTATCTATTATGATATCTTTTCTTTGCAATTTGCCAATAAGTTTGGAATTGACATCACTGACCAAGAAATGGACCAGTATTTGCAGGATGTGGTGGTCACAAAATCATGGCACACCAGATCAGAACAGATCCAGTGTCGGACAACGCCCTAATAAATGCCTTGTCCGTGGCATTTGACACCGTCTCTGCAGAAGATGTAAGTAAAATGTTATGGCAATCATATAAATTGACATTTTGATTGATATTTACCTGTTATCTTTATTATTTTTTTAAGAGATTTAAACATTTCTTCAATAGAAAAGAACCTTTAATCTAAATATGATTAAGTATAAGTATGGGAGGAAGAAGATGTTTAAATCAATGCCATAATGCGATGTAGATCACAGCCCTATAACTGAAAATATTAAAGTGGGTCCAAGAGTATGCACATGTTTGTCAATGTATTTAAAGATGGTCCCAATATCAATCTACACCATCAAAATTGCATAATTATACCTGCCTTGCTTTATTTTTAGGTGTATGACGTAGCTTAAGTTACCTCATACAAGGAAGACGGAAAATGAGGAGAGGGATTGCCATTCGGCTGAAGCAGCTGAAAGAGATGCTGGAGCAGAGGCAATCCTCAGTGAAAGTCTCGGAGAAGTTAAGGAGAGGACATAAGCTTATGGGCAGACACAACCAGACTGTGAGGTTTGGCAGCAGACTGCTGTCAGGAGTTGTGGTACCAACTGACAAACTCCCAGATGGTGTCATGGAGAAATTTAACGGTAAGATTTCAGGATCAAATAATTGTTGGACACTATATATCTTTAAATTTTCACTGACAATTATTTTGTTATATTCAATAAGACCTTTTTCAACTAAAAGGAAATGACAGCAAATATTTCCTTCAACTATACAAAAGATAGGAAATATTGCTGGTTGAGCTGAAATTCCCTTATTTTTGGTTAATTCTGCTTCAGCAAACTTTTTTTGCAGCAGACATGTAATAAACATCATTTCAACATTACTACAGTAACAATCACATCAGCCACATAGTTTATGAATGGTGAATTATGTACCATTGATCGTAATTGTTCGTCATATCATGCCTCTGGGAAGTCACCATTTCATTTATTTTGTAAACAACATGGCACATGTAGGGAGCGAGCAGCAAAAAGCCGCAGCACTCTTCGCAGTTTTCCTCGAAGCACATTAGTTTTTTTCATTTTTGCCGTCTCGATGCATCAAGATGGCAATGAAAGAATGAATGATTGCTTAAAGGCACATCGGCACACAAAGGCCATTTAGTGCCATAAAATCTTTGTAAAACAATGGTCCTTTGTTATTTTTGAAAACAATAACAAAGCAATAGATAAATAAAAATGATCACAAGACGATGAACAACTTCAAAATATAATTTCAACATAACAGGTTGTTTCAAAAGTAACTATGAATTTTTAAAAGGTTTTACAATCGGTAAAACAGACCAATCTCATGTAAATAAGATAAAATGCTGTCTGGATGAACCTTTTCAAATAGTTCCCTAAAGCTATTTACACTGAAATGTCTATTTCTGGACTCTATAAAATCAACACACTCAAATAAAATATGCTTGACAGTCAATTGATAATCACACGCTGTACATTGTGGAGGATCTTTCACTTTCAAAAGGAAGAAGTGAGTCAAATGAGTGTGACCAATTCGAACTCTTGCCAAAACACTCTCCTCACGCCTAATGATTCTAGAACCTCCAGGCCAAAGACCCAACTGTGGATTAATCTCATGTAGTTTGTTGTTTGCTGCCTCATCCCATTGAGACTGCCATTTGCGTTTTAAAAGGATATTGATATGTTTTTTAAAATCACCATAAGGAATTGGACCATCTGTACACTCTTCTCGAAAGACCAGCCTGGGGAGCAGCATCTCCCTTTTCATTACCTATGATGCCAACATGACTGGGAATCCAGTAAAATAATACCGTAATTTCGCGTGTATAAGACACACTTTTTTATACTAATTTTTACACTCAAATCGGGGGTGCGTCTTATACACAAAGCTAGAAATCTAGGGTGTTTTACATCGAGTTACGAGGCCACTCGGAGATCGCCAATTACAATTATAATGCGGCCAAGACAATGCCCATCGACGTACGCCTCGTCATTGATGAATTGTAATTGACGAACCACCCTCCGCTAGAATTTACTGATTACAATCCATGTGACATGCCTAGGACAATGGGTAGTGGGCACCGACACAGGGTGATAGGCATTGATGTCACGGTGATGTCACATTTCACTCATCTCAATATGCGTTTTACTGGCTTTCTAGCGTTATTCATGAGGAGATGATTTCCTACAATAATTCCGAAAAGGGGGTGCGCACTATACACAAGGCTACGGTCTATACATCATTTTAAAGGCCTGGACAAGGGGTGCGTCTTATATACGGGTGCGTCTTATACACGCGAAATTACGGTATTCTTTTCTCTTGGTACTGTATTAGCCAATTGAGACGTTCCAGTATGTAGAGGACAAGAGGATGTGACCAGTCTTGCCCCGAAATGGCTTGAAGAGCAGACTTTGAATCTGAGAAAATGATGAAATTCCTTTCATCATCATCTGGTGTCTCCACCCTATCAAGAGCAAGGTACAGAGCGTGCAACTCTGCAGAGTATATAGAAGACTTGTCTGGAAGACGTTCAATGGAAGAATAATTATCAAGGACTGCTGCTGCTGCAGCCTTGTCATCTGAAACAGAGCCATCAGTGTAGATAAAATCATAGTCTCGAAAGACATCCTTCACCTCATTATGTAGGCTCAAGTACTTCCAAGGATCCGTTTGATCCTTCTTGGCATACGAAAGAGTGAGGTTGACCATAGCAGTTGGATATGTCCATGGAGGAGTTTCCGGAAATTCAAACTTTGCGATGATGACAGGATCAAAATCCAATTCTTCTAATGACTCCTTAATACGAATACCAAAAGTTGGAATGACTCTTGGTTTTCTAGCAATAAGGTCCACATATCGAGGGTTAAATATAGTATCATAAACAGGGTTATTTGGGTTGACAGCTATTTAAGTTGCATATTAGAGAGCAAGCTTTTCTCCTCTGAGGAGAAGAGGGAGCTCATTCACCTCAACACAAAGACTATGTGCAGGAGAGGTTCTAAAGGCTCCAAGAGAAAGCCTCAAACCCTGTTTTTGAATAGGATCCAGCAAAGAGATATAGGATTTACATGCTGCTCTGTAAATAAAACATCCATAGTCTAGCTTTGAACGAACAAGGGCTGTATACAGTCGTAAAAGAACTGTACGATCCCCACCCAAGTCAGTGTTGGAAACTACTCTCAACAAATTCAAAGCCTTCACACACTTCTTCTTCAGGCGCTTGATAGGAGGGACAAATGTCAATTTTGAATCAAGTAAAATGCCAAGGAACTTTGTTTCCTTCTTTACAGTAATGGGGTTATCATAAAGTACTAAGTAGGGATCTGGATGAAGATCCCTTCTTCGACAAAAATGGACACATACAGTCTTTGATTGGGAGAATTTAAAACCATTATTATCAGCCCATTCCTCAATTCTATTTAGATGAAGTTGGAGCTGCCTTTCTATAGCGTGCATATGTTTTGATCGATACGAGACACCAAAGTCATCAACAAACAGAGACTTCTCAACACCTTTTCTAATACATCTGGTGATGCTGTTGATTTTGACAATAAAAAGGGTGACAGATAAAATGCATCCTGAGGAACTCCCATTTCTTGATCATAAAAGTCAGAGAGGGATGTCCCCACTCTGACGCGAAATGTCCTCTCAGATAAAAAGTTTTGTATAAAAAGGGGTAAACGTCCCCTGAGGTCCATATCATGTAAATTATCATAATTCCATATTTCCAAGTGGTGTCATATGCCTTTTCAATGTCGAAAAAGATAGACTCCACATGTTCCCTATTTAAAAATCCCTCTCTTACGAAAGTCTCAAATCGCACAGGATGATCCATTGTGCTTCGGGTTTTCCGGAAGCCACTTTGGGCTTCTGTAATGAGTGAAGTTGATTCAATATACCAAACAAGACGATCATTGATCATACGTTCCATGGTTTTACCATCAAGATGGCTAAGATGCAGACATCGATTGACTGCAAATGTTGGTTCATCGATGTGAGGCGTATCTATGAATGCCCTAGTATATAGAAACTTGCCAGTATGCCTCGGTTAAGTTGGTACTCCTAGTTATTACAGCCTACAATTACTGCTAAGATTCTAAATTACACAATACTCCTCATTTAAGTAGATACTCCTAGTTATTACAGCCTACAATTACTCCTAAGAATCTAAATTACTCAATACTCCTCGGTTGAGTAGGTACTCCTAGCCATTAAAGCCTACAATTACTGCTAAGATTCTAAATTACTCAATACTCCTTGGTCAAGAAGGTACTCCTAATTTTAACAATTACTGTTAAGGCCATACCAAGTTGTTTATTCGTCTTACGGATGCGGCGACTTTGATTTGCCGTTTTGAAAAAAAATAATTCAGATTCCCCTTTTATTTTTATTTTTTTAGCGGCGACAAAAAATAAAGCACAACTTTAAAAAAAATCACCATTAGTTGTGCGGCAACACGCTCTGCTGACCTATGCGAGCGTCTGTAGAAGTAGTCAAGTAGAATCATGTACTGCTGCATAAACTACGTCTATGTTTATACACAGCTCACTACCGTGTTTACATCGAGACTGACCAACTTCCGGTTGGTGGGTCTCGATTAATTTGGCTTGTTATGGCAAAATATTAACGGAATAGGTGAGATATGTATCCCACCTATACATGCATGAGTTCTTTATCAAAATTTCAAAAGAAAACATGAGTTTATTAATTCCAAACAAGCAAGACATCGAACGGAACGATGTCCTGAATGAAATGCAATGTGAGAGCTAATGGCAAAATCAAGTGTAGCACCATTGATCGTGTACTTCCGGTTTTTAAACGATCAATAGCATTAGTTCCATTACACATTTTGGCTAAGTAAAGTGACATCTAAGTCAAATAGATGTCAAGGAACAAGAATATCATCTTCTAAAACACTAATTTATTCGATCTAAGCAAGTTTGAATGAAACGAATCGGAACTTGTTGATTTCGAAAAGGCGTTTGATACCGCGGACCTAAAATTGGGGGCGCCGAATCCAAGTGCTTCTACTTCATTCATTGACAACAGATATCCAGATAGTGGGATATATCTATAAAATAAACATTTTCGGAAAGCTGAGAATCAGCTGGTTTTGATGCTATAAGTTTATTATTTATTTTCCCAACTGACTTCTTGTTGTCGATTGATATAGTAAGGGTTGCATGATTTTATGGCTCATGGTATAACAGAGAAAAGAAAACATTTTCTCGTCGATATGAAGGTAAGTAAACACCATATGTATTTTTTTAATATAAGGTTGTTTATTTCGATGGGAAATGGCTTCATAACATGACTTGATGCATAAAAAATCCAAGTCATGCACGATTGACTAAAATGGCCACCACAGTTCTTTTAAAACTGTATTTTTTGTGCCAAGTTGATGTTGTGAAATACTTCAGATTTAACGCGGAAAACATGGACCGTTAAAGTCAAGAAGCCTGATTTAATTTTTATTTTTTTGCAGTCTGATGAAGAATTTTTTTACAAAAAAATCTGTATGACGAACAATCAACTCGGTGTGGCTTAAGATTCTAAATTACTCAATACTCCTTGGTCGAATAGGTACTCCTGGTCATCACAGCCTACAATTACTGCTAAGAATCTAAATTACTCAATACTCCTTGGTCGAGTAGGTACTCCTAGATATTACAGTCTACAATTACTGCTAAGAATCTAAATTACTCAATACTCCTCGGGTGTAGGTACTCCTAGACATTAAAGCCTACAATTACTGCTAGATTCTAAATTACTCAATACTCCTTGGTCGAGTAGGTACTCCTAGTTATTACAGCCTACAATTACTGCTAAGAATCTAAATTACTCAATACTCCTTGGTCGAGTAGGTACTCCTAGTTATTACAGTCTACAATTACTGCTAAGAATCTAAATTACTCAATACTCCTTGGTTGAGTAGGTACTCCTAGTTATTACAGCCTACGATTACTGCTAAGAATCTAAATTACTCAATACTCCTCGGTTGAGTAGGTACTCCTAGACATTAAAACCTACAATTACTGCTAGATTCTAAATTACTCAATACTCCTTGGTCGAGTAGGTACTCCTAGTTATTACAGCCTACAATTACTGCTAAGAATCTAAATTACTCAATACTCCTTGGTCAAGTAGGTACTCCTAGTTATTACAGCCTACAATTACTCCTAAGAATCTAAATTACTCAATACTCCTTGGTCGAGTAGGTACTCCTAGTTATTACAGCCTACAGGTAATCTTTTTGCCATTGGGTACTCCTAGTTATAAGGATTGAGGATTACAGCTAACATTCTGAATTAATTTATACTTTTTGGCCGAGTGGGTACTCCTACTGACCACACCCTTCAATGACTAATAACATTCTTAATTACATTGTATTCAATGATAAAGTGTGTACTCTAAGTGATCAGTGAGGACCAAAGTATTAAGAATGTTAATAACTACAGTAGGTCATTATGACTTCAAGTACACACTTGGCCAATGAGTATTATGTAATTTAGAATGTCATTATTGATTGTAGGCTGTGATCGGTAGGAGTACACACACAGTAATTGAGAACTAATTTTAGAATGTTTAATATCAATTATTGTCAAGCAGGTTCCGTTATATGGACACTCAATCATTGAATACAAGATATTTGGAATGTTATTAGTCATTGTAGGACGGTGCGGTAGGAGAACCAATTCAGTCAGTGAGATCTAAATAATTTAGAGTGTTCTTGGTTATTGTTGACTATGATCACTAAGATGACCATTCAGCCAATGGTCATTGGATACCTTATCAATTCTAGAATTGAGATTTTTGGGGCAAGATTGAACACTTAGTTGTGCACTAAGTAATATCATTACATGCTTGCCTGGCATGCCAAGTTAATATATTTGTGTTGGTGGCCTGTTTGATAGATTTTCCAAACAATTTATATTTGTTTGTGATGCCAAAATGCCACTTTCTTAAATATAAATGATATGACTTTTATGTTTTTGGAAAAATACTACCAGATGATAGGGATGTGGCTTGGCTCACCAATTGATAGGACCGTAATCCCCCACACCTATGACAATTCCAATGTCACCACGATGAATTCCTTTAACTTATCATACGTAAGGTTAACCACAGGACTCTTGTATATAATGTAAGATTTGCTCAAAGAATTAAATGTATCAGCTTCTTTAATTAACTTATTTTTATTGAATCTTGTTTGATATGTAAGAAATATATCCAGACTAATTGGGCAATCCAGTAATGTATAACAGTTGCCTTTGTACATAGTTAACCAACTATTCATGTAAACAGTGGAAGGTCTTTAGGATGGTTAGGACCCTGGTGATGCTTCCCATGTTCTTACGGCAGCATCAAACTTTAAATTCATGCAGGATATCAAGTTCTACTTGTTTCCCAGTGAATGATCAAAGAGCGAGGAAATAAAAAGGATTGGAATATTATCTTGGTGGTATTATTACACTGACTATGTATCTGTCTATTTACGCAACCTATGTATATAATATGGTCTTTGATACAATTTTAATCTCTAAAGGCATGCCTATTTCCAGTATATTATTCTTGGCATAGAAACATTAAGTGATTGCCAGCCCTGATTGTAAATACAGTTTAGCAGGTAGGAATGTAGAATGTGTTGTTTAGAAAGAATGGGAATTTAGTAGCCCTGGAGAAAGTATGCTCACTCTGGTTTTCTTTGTTATCAAAACAATATAATTACTATGCCTTGAATTCTCCACAATTATGTTTGTGACAGGTAATTATCTACTGACAACCTTTTGGGGCTGATAGTCTTTTGAATATGTTTTTTAATTAGTTTTACTTGTAAATTTCAAATATTCATTAGGTATGTACAAACTTGGCTCTTTGGATAGAGTTGCCAATAGATAGAAGCACACTTTTTGATATTCATATTAAATTTCCCTTCCATGTAGAAATGGAAAAATTATTACTTCAGTTTATCTTTTGGTAATTTCTTTTTTATAATTTCATTGATAATATCCTTCTCTCTGTTACATCATTCACTTTTTGCTATTTTACTGTTTTTATCTTGTAAATGGCATCGTAAGTGGGATGCAGCGTATTTTCGGTCGATCATGATTTTAATTGTGTTCCCGAGTTGAGGTTGAAATATTTCGGGTAGAACAGAGATCAACAGATTTTTATTGACCCAGGAAAACAGAATGGTATACGGTGGTGTTATAGGTGTAGATAATACTGGGTCTCATACAAGCATGTCAGTGTTATTTCCTAAGGTGTTTACTTGTAAACATTATGATAGCCAATATGTATATACTTCGATTTGGTTACATCTGGTTAAGCCACTTGGATGTAATGTATTATCAGAGCAAATAAAATCCATACTATAGTCTATGATTATTCTGTCATGTTTTGTTTTGCTTAACCTAAGTACTCAAGCATAATTTAAGGATGGTTAAAGTATGCAGTTACAACGCATAGATGTTAGTTATGCTTTCACCTCTCCAAAGTTGTTTATAGTTAGAGGCAGGTATAGCCTTAGGTTGAAAGGTTTTATAGGCTGTTTCGCAACCGGGGCTTATCCCGTAGGGTGTCTGGGTGTCTTTTGGACTCCAAGGTTCATGAATATACCTGATTTTAGGTAAAAAGACACCCTAGATTTAGGTGTGTTTTTTATAAATACTAATTCCAAGTTCAATTTCTAAAAAGTTTACCTTTAAAATAATAACAAAGACATTTCTTGAGGAAATACGCATATATTTAATTTATTTGTAAATGTACTTAAATCAGTAATGATTTTTACTTTATTAATCATTGATTTTGGACACCCTCAATTCTTGAAATCCCAATTTGGACGCCATGTTATGAAAATCCTGGCTAAGTCCCTGTATGCAACCTTGCACTCATTTCTACTTCAGAAGGACATGCATGCTCATTCGAACACACCTGGTGGATATAGGAGAAACTAAAACACTCAAAATGTCGTATGATCTTTTCTATAGTCTTTGGTATGCAAAGAAAATACTTTTGGGTCAGTTTTATATGTAGTGCCGTGGCTGGCCTCTAACCAAGCGGTCCAATGTATTGCACACTGACCACTTGCTCTCATGATTGCCAATGCAACCCCCCAAGAAATTTTGAACTTAAAGGGCAACTCCTGTTCAAAAGAAAACTCCTTTAAACTGCACTGATGCAAAACCCTCTGGCACCTTCCAGTTAGGACCAAAATCAGGATGTTTTGTTCTTGATGAAATGCCCTGCAGGGTACAACAGCACCCGGCCAACCCAGGTAGTCAGGCGGGGCCATTCTCCTACCCAGAGATCCCGCTACGCATAGTATCTCTGCCACTACGTCGGGACTATTTCGCGGAATATTTTGAAAGTGACGTCATTAAATATATCCCATTGGTCAAAACGTGTGATGCACGCGACGCGCGTGGTCAAAATTACAATCAACAATGACGTCATTCTCGCAGTGGCCTGTTTGTTGCGAGAGCGCTGGACGGCCGACTGGCTGATTGGTCAATGCAGGACTTCTCACCGCATTTTCTCATGAGCTATCGCAAATAGTACTGAGGCATTACACCCGAAATGTCATGAATATCATAGTTTGCGCAATTACAAATAACTGAATGGCGAAAACTGCATGGAAGCTTCTTATTTGGTATAATTTTGAAATCGTACCATGAAACAGAACGAAACTTCCAAACCATGTAGGGACCACGAGATTGATCGTGCTTTTGGGAGCAGAGATACTAGTCGTGTAGCAATCCAACCGGAAGACGGTATCGTCGCCCTGGCAGAGTGAGGCGGGGCAAGTTGGACCCAAGATCAGATAGTCCCGCCAGGCTTTCAGATTGCCCCGCCAATTTGATAATATCTGCCTGTTTTGCTTTGTATTTCTTGTATTTGTACCTCCACATTTTTATTTGAATTTCAATTGTATGTTTTTTGCCTTGAAATGAATCTTCTGTATTGACTTTTTGCATCAGCAATGTGGCAACTTGACTATCAGAATATGGAGGCTGTAATTCAACACCTTAATTTTCTGTTCAGTCGCTGATTTGTGTAATAAAACATAAAAATCTAAAGAATAAAAGTACATATAGGGCGATTGAGGAGGTTTGAAGTGTTTAAGATATTAATGTTTTTTTCTTTCAGATATTTTTTTTTCATCTAATGTGGTACTCTTATAGGGTAAATGAAATTTGGGAATTCCTTATAATCTCAGAATTTGTTCCTTGCTGATCTCCCTTTTCCTTCATGACTTCCAAAGACAAGTTCCCCCATAGAAATAGATAAAGGATATGATTAAGATATTTATAGGTACACATTAAGAAATAACAGGGGATTTTTAATTTATAGTAAATCTAACTCTGAATGTTCTCTGCCAAATCTTAGTTTTACACAGGTCAAATATTATATAATTAATTTCATATAGCGACAACAAAACATCTTTCAGAAGATCAAGAACAGTAGTTTCAGGTGATGTTTTTTATTTCTGAATTTTTACAATATTTTGCTTTATGATAGTGAAGTGATAACATATCTCTGAAGTGGTATGATGAAGAATCTTGTCTCTGTTGCATATTACCAGGTAGAGCTTGGGCAGCAAAAGTGTATTTCTTATGAGCCATTTGTTATTATTAACATATCTTTTATTTTGGGAGGCACACATTAATGTTTTCACTTTATGAGCTTAGGATGTAAGACCAGGAAGTTGGAAGTGCCACTGAGTGCTTCGTTCATATCTCTGAGTGGGAATCACTTGACTTTTGACCTAATTATTGAGCTGTGCCAAAGAGCTCTGTGTCCAGATGGCTGTGGCTGCCTGCTGCTGTGAAGCCATGTCTAATAATAGATAGTCAGATCAGGCAAGGTAGGGGGCCCTTCACATAGTCCGATATGCTGATTTTTGGTGATTAGATAGTCATGACTATCGGACTATCTACTGTGTTGCACCCTGCCCTGTATTACGAACGAGAATGAGAAACCCATTTGTGATAGGCATAATATTATGAGTACTTAAATAGAATTTGAGAAATAGCGTCAGGTCTACATAATCAGTAACAACTTGAGTAGCCAAAAAATTGAACTTGATTATTTGCAATACCGTATTCTTCCGATGAAGTGCACGGTGCGGGTAGAGGTTGGAAAAATTTTCTGTAGAAGGGTGTTGGCAATCTTCCATTTTTGAATTTGAAAAAGAGTTGTGAATTTTCTCTAGTGAGTTAAACCTTAAATAGTAATGAGCGAAGCTCGGAAAGGCCGCTGGCCTTTCGCGAAGCGTGAGTGTATGACGTCACCAAGAAATCCATACAGGGACCCAGAAAGTCGTTGTGACACCACATGCGAGCCACTTCCGCTTTTGTATGTAGCTCAAGTAGTGACGCATTTGATTGGTCGGTAATGACAGGATATTATAATACCGCTTTCATTGGATGAAACGTGAAATGATTCACATGCATAAATGGGCGTGCATTGTTGTGGATGAATTCCCACCCACGGTCGTCTAGCTTTGCTCGCACACAAAGCCACGCTTCCTCATATTATTGGAAAAGTGGAGTTGTGGATTTTTCTCAAGTGAGTCAAATCTTAAAGAGTTTTGAAAAATAAAGAGTTGTGAATTTAGAAAAGAGTTGCGAATTTTCTCTAGTGAGTCAAACCTTAAAGAGTTGTGAAAATAAATTGTTTTGAATTTAGAAAAGAGTTGTGGATTTTCTGTGGCTAGGCAAATCTCAAACAGCATGACAGGAAATGATCACATAGAAATTCTGAATGTCACTAGATACAACTTTCAACCCTGAAGAGCACGCTAAAATCATATATTAAGCTGTAAGCCGTCGTATTATATACTTCCTTACATAAGTATCCCACTGTTTGCTAGTCATGCCCAATAAAAACTGCTTTTATAGCGAGCGAAGTTAAAACTGAATTTCTCGCCTGTCCGTAGGTCAATTTTAATGCGGTTTAGATCGATAGAACCGCCAGGATTCATTCTACTGGCCATTGAATTCTCGTCAAAATCAGTTGCGAAATATGAATGAAAGTGGCCGCTACTAGATGTATATCCACGTTAAAACTGAATTTCTCGCCCGTCCGTGGCTCAATTCTCGTCTCGCTTCCTGGCCAAACCACGCCGTGGCCGCTACTCTATCCAAGTTAAAACTGAATTTCTCGCCTGTCCATGGGTCAATTTTAATGCGGTATAGATTGATAGAACTGCCAGAATTCATTCTACTGGCCATTGAATTCTCGTCAAAATCAGCGAAATTTAAATTTTAAGACAGTTTAAAATCGTAATGTTTTGTATGCCATTAATTTACGGTCAATCAATGCTGTATTTTGGTCAGAAGTAAAAAAAAAAAAGATCATCCAAAGCTTCGCTCGCTTCCTGGCCATGCCAGCGTCATATTACTCAATCTTCTTCAACGAGTGGAAATCTGAAAAGCTGTCACCCCTTGCGTTGACACCCCCTCCAATACACATAACAACCAGAACGTCCGGGCCTGCCAGAGGCAACGTTCCCGAGGGAGGAACTTGACCCGAATCAACGGAGCGAAGGGAGAACATAGAGGGCGGCGACTACACAGGAAGCACGGCTGTATCACAGTGTGCTTGCGTCTCCCAGACTCCACAAGTGTAGTCTGAGGGACGGTAGGCTATGTGCGCATTTCCTATAGTCAGAGACATAGAACACAGAGATTAGATACAATAGCCAATAGCTCCTACACCAGTCAGACACTATTGTTATGCAAATGAGCTCTTATCTGTACCCCACTCATTCCCAGGGGTCAACCTGGCTCAGGAAGGAAATAAGCTGATTGGTGGCAGGCAGGTATTGCTCTAATTGACATCCTGTTTGAGGGAATTATCTGCTGCTAACAGACAAAACAGAGACAGATACAGAATTGCTTGGCATTTGATTTTCAGACTAAGCACAGAAAATTATCAGTTTAGCTTGTTAGGTGAGAGTGTTCTTTGACCCCACACACTTCTAGATAGTCTGGTTCCTCAAAATCCTTTAAAAGTTTTAAGATTACCTAACCACTGATGACTGCACACTAGAGTGGCCCCACCAGAAAGTAATTAATTACTGGAAGATTGGTTTAATGTATTTTACGGATCTACACTGTACCTCTTGTCTTGATGGAATGTTTGTTATTACAAACGTACAATCATTACTAAATGCTTTTACCTTATGTGGAGGATTATCGACCTGGGCATGATAGGAATGCAGGTGAGTACTGTTTGTTGACTCTGTTAAACTGATGTTAGCCTAATTGCAATAAGCATACAGAAATTTAGGTTCAGTTCAAGACTTTTGATTTGTCTTCAGAATGCTAACATAGATATGTATCATAAGTGCCATTTCAGAAAATGACCCCTTATGTGACTGTCTATTTCTTGTTGATTTATCTGTTCATACCATGGATCTGAAGTTTACCTCAAATTTGCGGGAGACTTTATAATCTTGGAAACTAGCACAGCATAGCTCATAACAATGATACAAGGAAATACTGATATATTATTATTTACAAACTTTATAGGGGAGAAAAATTAATTTATATAAACAAAGTTTTTCCACCATTCAATATACAAAATGGGAGGACATGTTATTCTAGTTACCTTAGAAAAGCCTCTAGAAAATGTGACAAAATTACAATTTCAGGTGTACATTTTTTCTTTGAAAATAGACCCGCCAGCAAGATTAACATCTTAATTTACCTATTTCACTCCTCATAAACCAACTGGAAATTGTTGGTTTCCCAGAATGAGACCAGTAGAAAGGGGGAAATTTACTGAAATGACCCTCATGACTGAGGTTTAGTCATATCACAAGTGAAATAGAGTCCCCAATTAAACCTCCCATTTACATGTATTGCAATTACGCTAATATCAATTAAAGCAGAGTAAACAAAAGTTCATACCTTCAGGCCCAGGATGTCCATGTTGTAGATCCTCTCCGAAAGGTAAAATCATTTTTCACATGTTTAAAAGTGCAAGAGGTCCATTTAAACTGCAGACCAAAAACAAGAGACAAGATGGCCACCCTCAAATCTCACCAAATCTCACCAAGTCTCGGGCTATCAGAGGCTCCTGGACGAGATTTGGCTTCACAGTGGGAGTGAATGGACTGTTGGCTGGAGCTGCCAGTCACTGTAAGTCACTGCTATAGTAGAGAGTATTGAAAATAAATTGTTGTGAATTTCAAAAAGAGTTGTGCTGAGGATTAGGTTCGAATAAATTTAAATGTCTTTATTTCATTACATTTACTGTGCTGCTAAATTGGTCTACCCTATATCCTGACATATATCCATTATCCTGCATAGACAAGCTGAGACATGCCACTGAGCGATAATTGGGTTAATTCATTGATTTAAACTTAAGAAGTGAACTAAAGACAAAATTGCTGCACTTACCTTGAAAATAACGCAATTTCGCCAAGGAATCACGTACCCTATAGCGTAATTGAACAAATCATATGGATGTCATCATTCAATCAAAATCTGAATCGAAACGAAATTCAATTTAGATATTCAGCAGACCATTAAGAAATCGGCGGGCTTGTGCGGCGGATTCTCTGTTTTGCTACTTGTGGCGCCATCTATCGGTGTCTGTCAACTGGGTCTTATTCGGTGTAGTGAACGTTTCAGGAAATACATGAATATACGCAGCTGAACATCAGGACTTATTCGGTTTGTTGTTTAGTTGGAACATTTGAGAATGTGCAGACAAAGCTCAGTTGCAAGTGAATGTGACATTCAGAATAGTTCATTAGTTGTCCCTTTTACTGAAATATCTGAGATAAAGCTCATTTTATTAGAGGCAGGCCAAATTAAAGCTATATCTTATATGATGAATAAAGCTTGTAGTAGCAGGTGTACCCAGGAAAATAAAAAACAATGCCATATTCTACATGTTAGTCACTGTCAACTATCCCACTAACTTGAAAAACTTTAACTCTGGTACATGGCCATTGTTTTACTATTAGATATGCTGTCTACTGGGGTATGAGGTTAAGAGATCCGAATATCAAAAAAAAAAAGAGCACATGCGCCAAAAAACTGGGCACTCATATTTATATAAGAGCTTGAAACCCTCAAAATCTGCATTATTGGCATACTACCTTGCTTTAACATCCTTTCTTTATTTCGATTGTTAGATGTCTGGTTGGCACAATTCATAAATTGAGGCGAAACAAAATCTAACAATCACAATACAAAATGATAAAATATTTTTAAATTTGCGTGATGATATGATAATTGCAAAGAAAAATGCCGAATTAGGATTCTGATTATTAGAAATTGAAAAGAAAATTTATAAATTCAAATCAATTTTAACATCTAATTCATTGAATGCTATTTGGTACAATTCTAAAGCAGCAGGGGACACTTCCTTTTCATAGTCTTATAAGGAAATCTTTTGGGTACGCTTTATGACATAACAAGGGAGCAGAGGGTTAGGATTATTTTTTTAACAAAAAAAAATATGGATCTAAAACAAAAGATTAATAAACTGGATGTCGATATTAAAAAAATCAACAAAAAAACACATTCTGTTTGGGTTAAGAGTAATCAATCAGTCATGCATAATTTTGTCATTTTCCTAAAAAGGAGTTCTTCAAATTGTTCTGCTGAAAGCTAACCTAAGTAAATCTTAGGATTACAGATGACATCCCCATACATACATAATAGCCATATTAGTCCAAATAAATGTAAGGCTAGACGGGTGTACCACAAAATCTGCCTCCAGGGTCACATTACCTTGGAAATTTCATGACAGATATTCAGGGGGGCCGATTTACTGTTGTGCAGGTAGTCATCATAGAAAAAGAAACATTGGCTGTGGTGTCTGTCTGACTAGCATAGACAGGGGGACACTCTGTTAGTTTAAGATCCTGTGAATTCAAATCATCTTCTAGGAGCCTAAGGCAAAGATGAAGTTTTTTACCTTGGCCAAAATATACAAAATGGTCTTCATAAAACAACAACAATTAAATTGTAAGAGAGTTTTTTTTTATTCAGTTTAATGCTCAGAACAGAACTTACATCCAACAATAATAATCTCTGCCTCTCCATAACCATTTTAAGCTTAACGGTTAGAAAGGGACAACGTTAAGTATACCTCTTTAGTACAAGTATAGCACCTTTTACTCAGTAGCTCCTGGAATGCATAAATGGCCAAACAACTTTAAGCATATATTTCTACAAAAATAAATATTTGAAAAATATAAGACTAGGGTGTGTTTTACCTTACAGGAGCAAAGACATCCAGTGATATATTTCTCAAAATATTGCTATGATGTCAATATATTATCAATCGTGTCAGATTTGGCATTTCGATTATCTTCACGTTTTTTGATACATTTAGGCTAAATCGTGAGTAGCCAGTTGTAAGCGTTGGAGGAAACCGCAGTACCCAAAGAAAACCACAGCCTAACCTCAAGTCATTAGCAACTTTCTCTAATGCCCTGGCTGGGATGCAAACCTGGGCAGTGGTGAGAGATAGCAATGAGTCATAGCGGTGCCTTAGACCACTAAGCCATCAGGACTGGCCCTGATGTGTCAAACCAAATGAACACTCCATATGTGAAATTATAAATATATAATTATATTTTTCCATTGATATTGTTTCCTTTCCCTGCCTCAAAAAAAGTTATGGCAGTTAGATGGATATGTACATAATCATATATACCGGAGTGCTAGAAAAATACTTATGAATCTTTGCCATAGGAATGTAATGAGCATCGTCCATCGAAACACTTATAAACAAATATTCATGTAATCTATGATTTGAGTTAGATCACCATGCGACCTTTGACAAAGGTCATACATGGTGCTCTCTCATTGGCCCCAAAGGTCATCATCTTCCTTTAACCCATTCATGCCTGTAGCCCCTGAAACCGCCATGGCTATTTTGTATTTACAATCCTGATATAACAAGATATTAGAATTATTCAAAGGAGAAATGTTAATCAGAACTCAACCAACAAAGCCCCTAAAATATTCTGTAATCTCAGGCCATAAATGATATTTTGAAGAGTATTACAGGTCCTGGCTAAGGAGAATTTGAGGCATGAATAGGTTAACTGTTATACATTTTTTTAGGTATGAATACATTTATTTGTCTGTTAGGTGTAATAGCTACCAGAAACGGAATTGGCAAGTTTAAATGAAGCCCATGGAATGTTTTATTTCAAGTTATCTATGAATTAATACAGCAATTGGTCCCATAGTTAAATGAAGTAAAAAAGTAGCAATTGTCAGAAATTAACTTGGCAAGTCAATTGTATGTCATGGAATGTTTAATTTCCAGCTTGATGCTTAAGAAAGAAATGTTGCGAATAATCCCCTAGTTGTATTGCGCGAAGGATTTCCACCAATCAGAGATTGGCCTGGCAAGGTTGAGTGAAGGTCATGGAATATTTCATTTCCACCTTGATGCTTTATATATGAACGTTGTGATTGATCCCTTAGTTGTACTAGGTGAAGGATTTTCACCAATCAGAGATTGGCTTGGCAATGTTAATTGAAGGTCATACACAGCTGTTTTGATCAAGGCTGATTCCTATCAGTGATTAACCCGGGGTTAGTTGAAGGTTAAACAATACACAGGGCTGGAAACTAGGGGGTGCTGGGAGCTGAGGACTCCCTTGAATTCTCCTACGGCTCCCCCTAACTTCTGCATGCTCAGAGATGTACTGGTTTATATACACAACATCTCTAGGTAGCTTTAGAAGATGCAATTGGGCTCCCTGGATAAAATCTTAATTTCGAGCCCTGATACAGATAGACCAAAAGATTTGTGTACATCAGAAAAATCCTTGGCCAGGTTGTTTTTATGTCAGAGAATACAACCATACCAACAAAAATAAAGTGTTGTTCAAGAACTGATTTCCCAAAGTGAATTCAGGGGTATAGATTATGCATAGGTCAAACCAGTTGAGCACTAATCAGTGTCACAATTGTCATTCTGATATTGATTTTTCAAGGTGAATTGAAGGTCATACATCACTCATCAATTGGAACAGTAGTGCATTTTTCGAGATTGACATGGCAAGGTCGTTTGAAGGTCACAGACTATATAACCCTAGCTACATTGATCTAGAGAGCTGTTTCCATCAGAGGTTGACCTGGAAGGCTCGGTTGACGTGAAGTTTGATGATGTCCAGGTTTTCCACGGGAGCGGAGACCTGCATCAGGTTCCATGTCTCACCGTCAGCGGGACTGGAACCCGCGTAGGATTGTACTGTGATGTTGGCACCACCCAGAGCTCCTGAAAAGAAAAGTGAAAATATTGAACACCATAGTCTTAGCCAGTAGGACGTCATTTGGACACTCAAAGCCTCAAAAACCACAGTCAAATCAATCAAATGTACCCTTTATTGATCAAGAAAACTTCATTTGAGGTAAAACACTCTAAAATAGAAACTGTTCCTATCCAGGTCAGCTCATACAGCTTAGTTAAAGAAAACTTAAATTTGAAACACCAAGACCTCAGGGATTAGATAGCTATTGTGAGAAAGGGGACAGGAGTGCAAAACTAGGAGATGTCTTATTTTGAGTGTGTCACCAGCACCACAGTACTATTCAGAAAATATTTGAAGGAGAATTGTTCATCAGAACTCCATCTGTAACTCTCCTCCAAATACATTACAAATGTATGCTTCACTACAAAGTTATTTTCAAATATATGGCAGGTCCAGACGACACTCGTCAAAGAAAGAAAGAGACTGACCTGCAACTGCTGGCATCACCTGGGGATTTGCCTGACTCTTGTATAAAAGATTTGAGCCGTACAAGATGGCACCTGGTGTGAACTTGGCACCACAGATCTCCGATACGAAGGCACTGTTTCCGGCAGCATAGCCGCTGACCCTGTAGATGGCGCCACCTGTCTCCTGAGCCACAACCGTCACTAAATGGGGGAATCCCTCCACCTCTGCCACCTCACTTTTTGAGGCAATCTGAAGTAGAAAAAGATATTGCTTAGTGAGGAAATGTAATTATTTGTTACATAAATACATACATACATATATATTAGTGCTGGGACTCGACCCAGAAAATGAAAATCTAGTCACCAAAACTCAGGTCCATATCAAGTTTTCCGGCCACATTGACATGATTTTAAGGCGAACGATTTTAACAAAAACTGCGCCTCGGCATGCGCTGACACATGCCAGGCACACATGCACTGCAGTGTACCGCGGCAAATAAGAATGTATATATTATACACAAATACAAACTGTCTATTTTATAATAAATCAATACATCGAATACATTACATATTCATCACAGGATTTTTCAGATGTTATCTGAAGGAGGAATTAGGGCTGTCATTGACATCCATTTTTTTTTCGATTCGATCATTGACATTCTATTTTTCGATTCCGATTATTTCGATTTGTTTTGAAGAACTTCATTAATAGTATATTTTCACATTTTCCACACTATTTCTGTGGCTAAGATCCTAAGATTCTCACAATGCAAAGACAATGAAGGTTTTCTCAACACTTTTTGATTGAATACTAGAGCTTCTCTTCAAAATTCTTGTTAGTGTTGGCTAAAAATGGTGTAAAAGGATGAAAAATGTGTTTTGATTAATTGACAAAACAATTGACATAGTATTTTTTTCGATTAATTAGAAAAATTATTTCAATCGATCGATACTTGTCATGTCTATGACAGTCCTCGGAGGAATGTTAACCAGCAACTGATTGACATATCTCCCTCTGATAATTCGTGAATTTTGGCTTGATTCCTTTTATTTTCAAAAGTATCAAAGATTCATACAACAATATCAAGAGGATCTCTGCAGCATCATTGGGTAAATTAAAATCAACATTTCCTCTCAATTTAATTACCTGTATTCCCAGCTCTTTGCCAAAGACTGGTGCGTTAACGAGGTTCAGACCGTTGGTCGTCTGGCTTCTCAGTAGACCAACTAGCACGGAAGCTTTAAGATAGGAATCTGCTGACTTCAGTGCGGAACCTGAAACATATGGGAAAGCATGTACAATTTTGAACTAAGAGATAGTGGGCATAGTATGCACACTCACAAGCTTGTGCATCGATTAACCCTTATGCTGCTGGTGGCTAATTAGGCCAATACGAAGTGATGTAATAACCTGGAAAATAACTGTAACCCTGTCACAAGTGTACTGATCTGAAGGTACTCAGTGAGTGCTATCAAATGAATACTATCATGACAGGGGTTAGATGGTTTTCATATATCTTTGCGTCTTTGTTCTTTGGACGAAAGTAGCCTCAGTATTGGAAGGATTAATGAAGGATCTTCCTAAGAAACAAAGCATTGCTTGTTCAGTCAGTTGTAGATACAAAAGAGATTTGATCACCCTCCCTTTAGAACTCAAAATATCAGCGAACAGTGAACCGCTGGCCCCAGAGTAAAGATTCCGGCTTTGTGCCAGTAAAAAGATACCTCAACTGGTCCTACAGGGCCAGTAAACATTTTGGGACATTTTTGTTAACAAGCGTCCCCAAATGTTTTTGAAATAAATGGAGATAAAATAAATGAAAATAAATGTTGTCAGTGAATTTTATGCCTTGTTTTTTCTTGATTATATGTTTAAGAAAAATTTGTTGTACCAGTAAAAATCTTGCAGGACCAATAGATCCTACGTGTTACTAGTCCTACAGGGCCAGCAACATTTTGAGTTAGCCTTGAGGCCTGCAGCATAAGCTCAACTTACCTTGTGTTATAACTTGGATCTGTGTTTGGCTGCCGATTTTGCCGAGGAAAGCTTGAGCGATGGATCCTAAGCTCTGGCCCAGGGCAACAATGGGCTTAGTGGACGGACTTAGAGCATTGGTCAGAGCCTGGGCATTGATCTGAAAAACAGAAAATTACACTCATATAATGGAGGGATTAGTCTGGATTAGATCGTTCATTCATGCTTGCAGTTCATGTTGAAAACTTTAGGGTGGGCATTGATATGAAATACAGGAGGACATGTTCAGATGAAGTAGGGATTAGTATGTATAACATTTCTATGGATTAGCCCATTCATGCTTGAAGGTAACTTTGAAAACATTAAGCTGGAGCTATGATACTTAAACCAGTAATGCTTAAAGTTACTATTGAAATTGTTGTCTGGACCTTACATACCTCTGACAATAACTTGGAAAGTATGTTTTTACAAAACATTTGAAAGAGAAGTGCCGGGTATGTTCTGATCTTCTCCTTCAAATATTTTTTAACCCATTAATGCTCACAACGGCTAAAACAGCCTGACAATTTTGATGAAATATTGCAGGCAAAAACATATTCAGGAAAATATTTGATGGAGAAATGTTTATCAGGATATTAATAACAACTCCCCTTCAAATATTTTGTAAAATTAATCTTAATTCAAAAATTGTAGTCATAAGTATCAGAGATCCAGACAACAAATTTTGGAAAAATCCTTAAGCATTAATGGGTTAAATCATGCTTCAGCCATAAAGATTTTGTTGAAATTGCCAGGCTGCTTTCAGGTGCTGTAAGCATTAATGGGTTAATGGTAAAGAACAACCTACAGATATCTCCAAAAATGTGAATTTGTGAAGGAGTTATCATCATGTTTCGCTGGTTTTAGGGGCTACCGTAAATTCTCAGATATTTGGGACACTTCTTGATAATGCATATTTTTTGGGGTTGAGGGTGGCCCATTTTTTTTGTAAATACAGACAAAGCAAGTAACAGGGGCACAGACTTCCCTTAATGACAACCAGTGATAGATCAAGAGCAACCCAGATTTTCCTACAATCATTTTGCACAATGATTATAGTGGCCCAAATTCCAAGGGTGGTCTAAATTTCTGAGAATTTACAGTATATGCTTTGAAGAATGGATTAACGAAGGATAAGAAACAGGCAAGACTCACTGCTCCAAAAAGACTTTTCCCGTTAACGACGTCAACAAATTGCTCGGCGATCTCCTTGGCAACGCGGAGCTGTGCCTCCGTGGTGTTGGCTCCTAGATGAGGGGTCGACACAACCTTGGGGTGGTTGACAAGACTCAGATCCTTAGGAGGCTCCTGGAAAAACAATAGAAAATTCATGTTAGTTTTAAAAATCTAGGTTCTCTAATGGAACCATTTGATTTTGATTTTCCAACACTTCTTTCTGCAATATAGCAGCAGTTAATTGTAAGTAGTGAAGAAAACCAGAGTACCCATCGAAAACCACTACCTAACCCCAAGTCACTGGTATATCAATGCATTTATTAAAATAATGAGATATGAAGAAAAATAATCAAAATATTGAATTTACACAAAAAAATACAATGACAGCCCTGAGAATGAGACATAATATATGAATTTAATTTGGTCATCAAACCGACAAGTACTTGTTTTTTAAAACATATTTTTACATCTTGCTTTGGTTAAAATACTCAGATAGGAATAAAAAGACATACCTCGATGAATACATCCAGTCCTGCGCCAGCACATTTGCCGCTGTCGAGAGCGCGAAGCAGTGCGGCCTCGTCAACGATCCCTCCACGCGCTACATTGATGATACGCACGCCTTCCTTGCACTTTCCAAACACATCGTCGTTGATGAGATCTGGAAAATATTACAAACAAAAATTAGTTTTGATTTCATAATCGCCATGATAAGTGAATTTTCTAGAAGCAAATCCGAAAAAACATACATTTGTGGTGATTTTTTGCATAAAATGCCAAACAGTGGCACTACTAAGTGGCGCCCCCTGTATTAGAGTGAATAACTCACTTCTTGTGGGTGGGATGAGGGGAACATGAACGGTGATGTAGTCAGCACGCAACCAGATCTACTAAGTGGCGCCCCCTATATTAGAGTGAATTACTCACTTCTTGTGGGTGGGATGAGGGGAACATGAACGGTGATGTAGTCAGCGCGCGCCCAGATCTACTACTAAGTGGCGCCCCCTATATTAGAGTGAATAACTCACTTCTTGTGGGTGGGATGAGGGGAACATGAACGGTGATGTAGTCAGCGCGCGCCCAGATCTGTTCCAGCTCCAACCATTCAATATTGTACTTGGCACTTTCCTCCGCATTCACAAGTGGATCATAGCCAATTGTCTGAAAAAGAAAAATATATATAAATAAATAAATGACTCACGGGTGATGTTTTATCAATATAGAATATCATTGCACACTTTGTGCCAAAAGTGTGAAACCTGGTACAAGTATACTTTGAGTGATACTGATCAATAATCTTAATGGATGCAGGGCGTGGGTAACCCTCAGAGACTTTATTTGGGCATTTTAGGCAAAAAATACCATTAAACATGATTTCTTGGGAATATGATAATAAAAGATCTAAGGAAGAAAGTGGAATCTCCAAACTTGGTACAAATTCACTTCAAGAGTTGCTTATTTGAACTGATATAATGATTATTATAAAATTGACATAAAGGTTGTGTTTTTGGGATTAGAAAAGGTGAGATTTTGGGGATCTGACAATAAAAATCCTAAGCCTGAAAGTAGAAATCGAAAACCTCACACAAACACACTTAAGTTATTATTAGTTATTAATAGTTGGACAAAAGTAGCCTCAGCAATAAAAGGTTTAACCCATTAATGCTTGCAGCAGCCAAAAGCATAGTTAGAAAAATATTTGAAGGGAAACTGTTATTCAGAATATTACCAACAACTCTCCTTCAACTATTTTGTAAAAGCATTCTCAATCCCAAAGTTATAGCCATAAGTATCGTAGATCCAGAAGACAATTCTTCTAGAGTAACTTCTAATGGGTAAAAGAACTCACCGTCATCCCAAACGACTGCATCCTAGACGCGACCTCTCGCCCGATTCTTCCCAGTCCGATGATAGCCAGCGTCTTGCCGTAGACCTCGTTTCCCATAAACTTCTTCCTGTCCCAACGACCTGCCCGCAGTGAAGCTGTTCCCTCGGAGATCTGCCTGAAAGGTAGAAGGAAAAATACCTTATGTACAGAAAAATTGAACTATGTAGGGATGCGGATCATTATTCTTAGAATGATCTGATGCGATATAAATATTTTTAAAATGATACAATATTTCAACAATAATAAATCAGGGTATTAGCCAGGATTTCGAAACTGGGTGCCCAAAATTGGCAATTGTAAAATTTTGGGGCGTCCAAAATTATTTTCAAGGGGACCACAATATACTCAGATTACAACCATAAACTAGTATAGATTTATCAAAATAAGGCATAACATCCTTATACAATGTCATGGAAATAATATGGAGATGGAAAAATTAAATTACATGCTTGAGATTGACATTTTAAGAAATTCCTCACTTGCCTGCTGATGGTCAGTACCATAGTACAGGTAAGCTCCGCCACAACCATTGTGTTATTACCAGGGTACAATACAAACCCTGAGTCGGCTGAGTGAGGGTACAATACAAACCCTGAATGAGGGTGTTACAGGTCTTACCTGCTGATCGCCAGTACCATAGCACAGGTCAGCTTGTGTTATTACCAGGGTACAATACTAACCCTGAATGAGGGTGTTAACCCTTTCAATGCTAAGGCTACTTTTGTCTAAAGAACAAGGAAAGATTTTCTAAACACATCTAAACCCTGTCATGTTGGTATTCATTGGATAGCTCTCACCATATACTCTCAGATGAGTACCCATGTGCCAGGGTTTCGGTCATTTTATAGGTTTTTTTAATCATTTTGTATTGGCCAAATTTAGCCACCAGCAGCATACGGGTTAAAGGTCTTACCTGCTGACGGCCAGCACCATAGCGCAGGTGAGCTCCGCCGCACTCATCGTGTTACCACCAGGGGTGCTGAAAGACAATGAAAATAGATCTTAAATATTAGGATTGCATACTGCTAAGAAGGTGAAGTGTCACTTCAGAAGTGATGTGGTACCATAACCGGTACCTTCGAAACGATACATTATTCTAACTGTAATGCAATCAGTACCGTGAATTATGCTAAGTACGCACTTAGCGTAATTCCTGAGGAATCCTGACAGAAGACTATAGTATATGTATTGATTTCTGTTACTCACTTCAAAAACAACCAGAGAAAAATTATTCTTTTGAACAACTGCCAAAATTGAAGGTATCATATAGCAAAGCGAGTACCATATTGCTGCTGCCATTGAAAATCTAGTGTAATGATTGTTATCTTTACCATAAAGTGGAACTAAATATGGTTATAAGTTATTTACTGACCTGCTTATGCAATAGTCATTTGTTCTTCTTTCATTAATCACTACTTTAAAAAGAAATATTTGGCCCAACGCACATTCTAAAACATTGATCTTTTTATCAAATATTTTGAGAAAATCTGCCCCTGGTGGTGAGAACTCACTTCATAACAATAACTCCTTTGCGGGTGGCAGCTGGGGTGTCGATATTGTCTACGCCGGTTCCTGCTCGTCCAATGATCTTCAGGTTGGTAGCCGCATCAATGACGTCCGCCGTGACCTTAGTGGCTGATCGCACAATAAGGCCATCATATTTCTGACAATGAAAAAGATGTATATTGTTTACTTCTGGAGATCCAAGTGCATAGGCTGTAGTGTTCGGAATCGGTCACAATTTTCAAGATCAATCATCGGTCCATCTGAACGACCGATGATCGATTAATAATCAAAGTTGTATATGCGCAGATTTCCTTTGATAGTCTTGGCTTGTTCAAGGGTACTTGGCTCCATCTTTGTAAAGGAGCTAATCTAACTCTTTAAATACCCCTTGACCCCCTTACTTTTACTTGTTACAGTACTGCTTGATATTAATTAAGATTTTGCAGGCTTTAGTGGAGTCTCTCACTTGATCAATAGGCTATTTCTAGATGCAATTTATTTTTTTCGAAAAGCTTAAAATAATCGATCTTATGAAATTGCAATCGATCATCAAAATCAGAGGTTGAATGAGCGATTAAGCGGCATGTCCGATTAATCGGACAATCTCTAATAGGCTGGTACTGAATTTTATAGGAAAATCTACCCATATTCATGAAACCTCCCCTCCAAAAGGTAAGTTTTTATATTATAATTATAGTCCTAATGCTGCATTTCTTCAAATAAAAATTTCAGTAAAATAATTTTAATTTAAATCATCTAAAATAATAAACAAAATATGAAATATTTCAAAATTATCCAAAATAAATGTATATGGCCTAATTCGTAGGTAAGTGCATAAGTGCTATAAATACTTAAAATTCAAAATCACTTAAAATAATAAACAAAATATGAAATAGTTTGAAATTATTTAAAATACATGACATGCTCAGATATCAATAGAAGCACTCATCTGTAAACTGGGTATGTGCCACGATGCAATTCTCTCAAATCATCCTTGTCAGTGCAGTAAAAGGGTATCCTCGATGACAATTAGAATATACCCTTGAGGGTTGTCCTCAAGCCAAGGAAAAGGGTGTTTCGCACCCGGGTACATGACTGTCTGAAGGGTATGGTCATACAACCACGGAAATAGGTCATGTTCAATCAATGATACACCTACCGGGATTTCAGCTATCAGTTGGTCCTTGGACAGTTTGGTGTTTTTGTCAACCTCAATGCCACTTGCTCTCAAAACATCAACGCATTGGTTGTCAACTTCGTCACTTATCAAAACTTTCTGCAAAGTTAGAACCATTTTGGAAGCGTAGTTTCTGCAAAAGCGAGGATATTTTGTGGAGAAACGTGACAGTGCGACTGCGAGCATGAACAGCTGGCCGGGAAGGAAAGATCACGTGACATGCCGGTGTTCCATATCCATGGTGAGGTTCCCGGAATGACCAATGGACGCGCGTACACAGCATGTCCTGGAAATTTCCAAGGGGGAGTTTGGACCGACTGGAAAATTACATCACATCGCGAATGATAGCCCGCGGCCATGCTTGAGCACAATGCATTCACTGTAAACAACGTATGGTGGCCTTACATGGGGTCAATGACTTTGACTTGTAATTGTATATATATATATATATATATATATATATATATATATATATATATATATATATATATATATATATATATATATATATATATATATATATATATATATATATATATATATATATATATATATATATATATATATATATATATATATATATATATATATATATATATATATATATATATATATATATATATATATATATATATATATATATATATATATATATATATATATATATATATATATATATATATATATATATATATATATATATATATATATATATATATATATATATGTATATATATATGTATATATATATATATATATATATATATATATATATATATATATATATATATATATATATATTTATTTATATATATGTATATATATATATATATATATATATATATATATACATATGTAAATATATATATATACATATATATATATATATATATATATATATATATATATATATATATATATATATATATATATATATATATATATATATATGTATATATATATATATATATATATATATATATATATATATATATATATATATATATATATATATATATATATATATATATATATATATATATATATATAAAATTATATATTTATATATAATTTCAAACCGTGATAAGCGGGGTTTTGATTTTTAACAAATTATCCACTGTGACAATTCAGCTAATACAAAGTATGTATTGCGTGAAAGACATTGTGATGAGGAATACATTTAGCATGAAAAAAATACCTTCCCTGTAGAGTGATATTTTGGGCTATAAACTGAAAAATATATTCCTATTGCTTTCAAACGAAGCTCCTATCCACAATAATGGAGCCCCCAAATGTTCACAAATGTGTAGGAAAGATTAAAACGGAGGAAAGGGTATCACATTTTTCTTCTAACTTTTTACTCCGTTCAAATTTCGGTGGGGTGGATGGGGGGGGGGGGGGGGGTGTTTCCAGGGGTGAACCGTCCTTTCAGGTGACAAATTTTGCACCACCACGCCACCAGTGACAGAAATTGGAACTATGATTGTGTTTTCCACTGCTGGGCCGTTGCGGTCCAGATAAATAAATAGCTAAGTAACTACGTTTAAATGTGCCTTCCCTTAAACAAATTTAAACTGTTTAAGTGGTCTTGAGTCTCATTACCACATAAAATACCAAACAAAAAGCACTTTATTAAGTTATTACATAGTCCAACACTTGAAGTGCAAGGAAATCTTCTCCTTGATGCTGCAAAAGCCTACCTCCAACTTTTATAGGTTTGAACATTAACTTGATAAAAAAAACGGGCTTTCGCTATGGTATACTTTAGCTGGGATATGGTTTTGCGAACCTCTTTAGCTACTACCTTAGATGACCAAACACAATTTTCTTCATCCAAGGTAAATACATGTAGTTGAGAAACATTTTGACAACCAACGAACTGAAGTCTGCTGAGGAAGGTGAGTGTCCACTCAAGTCAGGGTGAGGGTGTGATGAGAGGTGAACTACAGTAGATGATTCTTTAAGGCACTTTGAAAATGGATATTGAAATATTTTCCTTCTTATTTACCCTCACAAGCTTTCAGCATTTATATTGCCTTTTTTGTATTTTACCTTATACATGCTGTAAGGATTATGTGATTACCTGTGGTTGAAAAACAATACAAAGACGCATATGTACTTATAGATGCAGTAAAAATCATGCAGACTTCATGTGGGTCTTTGAGAATTTAAAAAAAGGTAAGGTCATCATGTGGGTCTGGGACCATAAAAAGTGTCCACGTTAGAGGGATTGTCCACAGTAGAGCTAGGTATCTACAGAAGAGAGGCTGTATTAATAATATGATGAATGAGAGGGTAACTGTTTGTGAACGAGAAAAGTGTCCACTATAGTGAGGGTTGTCAATCCGGGGGGGGGGGGGGGGGCACTAGCGTTACGTATTTGGCATAAGTAGGGGTCTTTTTTAAGACCTCCGCATGTCCGCTATATATCTAAAAGAAGGGTACTTTTTTGTATCCGGGTACGAAGTATGGGGTGAAAATACCCTTAAATAGTTTTAGATCCTTTAAATATCAGAGGCTCTGACGCCGAGTGACTCCTGTGGTGGCTGGGCTTCCGAGTCTGCTGCCGCTAAAAGAGCAGCGCCTGAGGAAATAAAATCCCAGATTAAAATCCTTGTTCCCGGTGCGTGGTAGTTCAGATTTCTACCGCCATACTCCGTGTGGCAGCACCTCCTAGAAACGACTGCTCTAGGGCGATCGATTTCCGCTGATTTTCTGCCGTTTACAGTGTCACTATATGGATTCATCCTAAGTCAGTGCTTTGGTAAAAGAAGGGTGTTTTTAACTGGGAAAAGTCATCGTTTTTTTGTAAATAAGGGTGCTTTTTTGGCCAAAAAATCGGTGCTTTAGGGTATTTTTAAAATTTGATATCGAGCGTATGCACCCCCTCAATACCAGAGTGCCCCCCCTCCCCTGTGGGTGTCCATGATAGAAGGGTGTTCGAATCCCACCCAGGGCATGTGAGAAAGTTACCAGTGACTTGGTTGGGCGGTGGTTTTTGTGGGATACTCTAGTTATCTCCACCAAATGCAACAGGCTAGTCACGGCTTAGCCACAATATGGCAGAAAAATTGACGGAAAACGAAAAATTCCAAATATGAAGTAGTGTTGTGAAAAGAGAGACCAAAATCACAAACAAAAAAGACAAAAGCGCAGAATGAAAATAAAGAGAGCACCTTCCTGTTAATACAACACCAGCTATATCATGACTAAGTGTGAACTTGCTGTTAGAATATAGGTAGTACTTTTAACTTGATCCACAAAGAGCGTGCATTTTCACACAACGTATGCGCAAGACCGCTCATATGTTGGGCATCCCCTCGCTAGGATTGAAAAGGTGACATGCGTGTATACAATTTGCACGCGTCACGCTTCAACGTGTCACTACCTAAATGTCACAATAGTATACCACACTACTCACGATGTCTGGCCATCATTCACAAGGCATGGCCGCCGCAGTCAAGATGACAGGTAGGTACTTGTTTTATCGTGGATCAATTAATTATGGATGATATATCATGAATGATTTTGAGCATCCTTAGCTGAAACTGAAATGATGTAGTACGAAATAAAAGATTAAATGCTTTTTTAAATCTTGGTGTCCATTTAGAGGACAGTAGATGTGTAACATGTACTAACATGTAGAGGACAGTACCACTGTTGCTCAAACTATGGTCAAAATATTAGATCGGACCCCCCTTAATGTCAACGTTTTTCTTGATTATTTTCGTATTCGCATCGAAACCTGCATTCATGTTGACAGTCATCTCAAAACAGACGTTTTACGTTTAATATATTGCCCAATCAAGGAAAAAAAATATATGTAGGTTTTTATTGAAGAAGAAAATACATTTGTCTCAATCAAATTCCCCTATCCTACTCACGCTAATATGAACAGTTGATTGTTGCCGACAGGAGATAAGACGCAAAGCGACAAAACGAATAATGGTGAAAACACGTATGTGCTCGCGCAGTAAATCTAAAACATCTCAATCATGTTCAATCTAATCTTATAATTCATTCACTATATACAAAATCTTTTTTTTTCAGCATTTCATATATATCATGCTATCGTACAGTCAGATTTTCTTGTAAAGAAAATATATAATTACAGTCGTTCTATGAATCAGGTAAAGGCATTTCTATTTCTTCTGAACACAATGATAGAGAAAGGTATCGTATTATTTGACTCAATTTTCCTTCTACCTTCCTTGTATTTGACATTTCTGCCTAGATAAAGTGTGTATTGCCTGAAAGTTATTTTGATGAGGAATACTTTTAAGCATCGCAAAAGTACCCTCCGAGCAGGGTAAATGATTTTGGCGATAGATTAAAAAAACATGCATAGATTTCTTAAACGGAGCTCCTCTCCACAACTATGGACTGGGGACCATCACATTTAATAAATGTGGAAGAAAAGATCAATTTGGAAGAAAAGGTACCACAGTTTTCAAAATTTTGATCCACTCAAATTTTATGATCAATTCCCAGCTCACATAGGTATCGCTCTCAATTGTTATCGATCCTATTATTTTCAATAGATAATACGTTGAATTTTCTGATTATTCCAGCAGAACTGTGTGAGAATGAGGTTGCGTACTATCGGAAGTGCTTCAGATCTTATGACAAAGATGGCAATGGCGTCATAGACAGGAAGGAGTTACGAGCGGTTCTTAAGAAGATGGGAATCAAGGCATCCAAAAAGGAGGCCAATGTGAGGGTATTTTTGGGTATACAGTGCCGACATTTAATTCCTGCACTAAATGCCTGGGCAGCCCTGGCATAATACATGACCGCACGCCCGATTGCCATCCAGTTTCCTGGACGTAGAT
>OZ012696.1:24455316-24460316 GCA_963942565.1 Maea johnstoni
ATTTCAGTCATTTTTTCAGTATTTTTGCATAATTTTGTATTGGCTAAATTAGCCACCAGCAGCAGAAGGGTAAAACGAAATAACGAAGTTATTTTATTTTTCCAAGTGGTCATGTTTTCTGTCAGTTAAGTACCAACAAAGTCCTCGATTTGCACCTGTTAAAATTGGATTGCACAACTTTCCCATCCAAGAATCAAGCGAAAAAAACTGTTTGGGCGATTGAGGAATGTATCTTTTTTGTTTTGCTATTTCCGGCCTCCAAACATCAGTAGGAATGTTACAAGTGCGTTCTGATTTGATACTGGGTAGTCTAGACTCATCTGTTCATCAACTAAATAGGTCAATGTTTTTCGGGTCAAAGTTGTGTGTAGACTTTTGCGAATCTTCTTTTAACCCTTCCAATGCCACACACACGCACATGTGCGTTGCTTTGCGATAACATAACCTCCAGAACGATGCACGCATATATGGTTGCGAGTAGACTAGGTTCCTAGTCCCTCAAAAGGTGACATTCCCTTCTGTGCTGACCAAGCAGTGTGGTGTAGTACCAGGTATGTAGATAGATGGCACCACCTGCTCCTCCTATCTCTAACCAAACTGAATCCTGGTGAGATAAGTGTAAACTAAATGGACCACTAAGGCCACCTAGAATATTTGGTCCTAGGTAGCAGAAAAAAATAACAGAAAATACATATTACAGCCTAGAAATCTAGGCTAGGTTGCGAGATGATCAAATTCATTCAAGTAAGAGCCTGACTCGCCAATCTAAAAAAACTCTACAGCCATTCGAAAAGTTTCATGCATGAAAGAATTGTGGAATGAAAATTTCATGAATGAACATTTCATTTTCTTTGCAGGAAATTGAAAATTTTGCTCCAAAATTTTCATGGGTGAAAATTTTATGCATTAAGTTGTGTACATTCCAACTACCCATGAACATTTCTGGGGGAAAAAAATCACGCCAGGGGCATGTTCATGCATGGAAACATCATTTTCATGCATGAAAACTCCATGCCACGATTTTTTCATGCATGGAAATACAGTGCCGTATTTTTTAAAGCTTCATGTTGATGAGTCACATGACTATGATTGACTAAAATTGTTTAAGATAGGAAAACATTAACAGCCTCAGGTACTGATGAATTTTAAACCAATAACCCCCATTTCAATTTGGCATCAGACACGTGTATGGAAAATTACAATTCTGACATTATGGATATTGTATTCACATACTGTAGATTCACAAAAGATTGTGTAGAGTGAATTTTGCGAATTTACAAAAAAATGTTTTTTTGCGTTTTTTAATTTTGCGAATTGGCCGTAATAGTGGGGCGGATAAATCAAGATTTTGGCCAAATCGTGCACTTTGGGGTACAAGCATGAAACTTGGTACAGTGATGCTTTAAGGAATGCTAAGAAAATTGGAAGGGAACACAGGCTGTAAGTCACCCCTATGACCTATTTCTGAGCCATTTTAGGTCAAAAACGGACATTTTTTATGGTGATTTTGCAGATATATGCTTCCATGGATCTTGGTGGAAGCATGGAACTTGGTATAATTATGGTTTAAGGATTGCTCATAAAAATAGGAAGGGGACACATGTTGTAGATCACTGCTCTGACCTATTTTGGGGCCATTTTAAGCCAAAATTGGTCAAAAACGGACAATTTCGTGGGATTTTGCGAATAAAACATCCTTTTAATTTCAGTTTGAAGTATGAAACTTTGTACAATTATGATTAAGGGAATTCCTATAAAAATTGGAAGGGGACACAGGCTGTAGGTCACCCCTATGACCTGTTTTTGGGCCATTTTAAGCCATATAAATAAGATATAGACTGACATTTTTTTGTGATTTTGCAAATAAAAACATTCATTGACTTGTGGGATGCATCGAGTTTACAACATACATTTCCTTATGAATATAAATACATTTAAAGTGATACTATTTATGTCATATGTAACCTTAACATCACATTTTTGGGGTTAAATGAGGCAAAAATTTCCAAAACCTAGCACTTCTTGTAAGGAATTACATAGATTGAGTTAAATAATAGACTAAAAATAAAATCTTGAATGTGAGTACTCAGTTAAGTATTTGTTTCTTTAAATGATTGAATAATTTTTATAAGAATTCCCTAAACCATACTTGTACAAAGTTTCATGCTTCAACCTGAAATTAGAGAATGTTTTATTAACAAAATCCTACGAAATTGTCTGTTTTTGACCAATTTTGGCCTAAAATAGCCCAAAAATCGGTCAGAGCAGTGACCTACAATGTGTGTCCCCTTTCTATCTATCTTTATAAGCAATCCTTAAACCATAATTGTACCAAGTTTCATGCTTCTACCAAGATCCATGGAAGTATTTATCTGCAAAATCACCAAAAATGTCTTTATTTGGCTTAAAACGGTCCAAAAATAGGTCATACAGCCTGTGTCCCCATCCAATGTTTATAAGCATTTCTTGTTACTATAATTATACCTAGTTGCATGCTTCTACTCAGATTAATGAAAGTGTCTCATATGTAAAATCACCAACAATGTCCGTTTTTGGCCTAAAATGGCCCCAAAAAAGTCATAGGGGTGACCTACAGCCTGTGTCCCCTTCCAATATTTCTTAGCATTCCTTAAACTATAATTGTACCAAGTTTCATGCTTGTAACCCAAAGTGCACGATTTTTTCCTTAACCGCCCTACTATAACATATTGAGTGCTAGCTAATCATTGCGAATCTTAATTTTGCGTCCGAGGCTAAAACGCTAAAAACGCAGAAACTAAACTAACGCAATCTTTTCCGAATTTACAGTACATTGAGGGTGTACATGTACGTAAACATGTACTTAACTTTTACACCCCGCCCCCATCCTCCCCCCCCCCCCCCCCCCCCCGAAACAGGGTCTAGTGGTTAAGTTGTTTATCCACATGGGTGCGTATATTTCGAATTTCAATGCGGACTTTTATTTATTACCATTCCTTCTTCACACTGTTGGGTTTAGCTGCACTGAGAAAGACTGCCGAATGATTTATTGCCATGAAGTATCATTTTGAAAATACATTGGGTAACGAAGTGGTAATTAAGCTGTCGTAATAAAGTGCACCTTTTTCACAACACTGTAGGTGTTTCCCGCGGTAAAGTCGACCTAGATAGCAAGTCCGAGATTAGACGTGCTACTAGCCTAGATTTCTAGGCTGTCATATGTATTTCTTTGTTATGTTTTTTCTGTTACCCAGCATCAAATATTTTAGATGGCCGTTGTGGTCCATTTAGTTTACACTTATCTCACCAGGATTCTGTTTGAGTATGACAGAGGATGAGGTGGTGCCATCTATCTATCATACCTGATACTACACCGTAATGCTTGTTTAGCACAGAAGGGGGTGTCAGTTTTCAGGGACCAGGAACCTAGTCTAACGTGCTACAAGTATGTGTTATCTGGTTCTTTCCTTAGTCATACTGGTCTAACCAGAGTTCATTTCACTCCAGGTTTAGTTCTGAATAAATCCTCAAGGGGACACACTTGAGTTGTAGTCTGTAACTTCTGAAAACTGTGCTGCCATCTATAGGTTGAGAGAGACATCACACCTACCCAGTAATGGTGGTGGCATAACATTAAAGCTGAGTCAGCCTGAGAACCAGGCTAGTACGAGATAAGAAGCAGATAGAAGTTGTTTCTCCCTGTTGTCTCATCGTCAACCATCTTAACCCATTAATGCTCACAGCCGCCAAAACCAGCCGGACAATTTTGATGAAATCTCTCAGGCTAAAAGATAATGGACATATTTTATATTTTCCCTCTACATTCGGAAATTCGCTTATCAATTTTTCTTTCATCGTGAGGGTATATCGTGACTTATCCAGACCCCAGTTATTTCTGGCGGAGGAGACCGGCAAAAGAAACCCCGCCTAACCCCGAGTCACTGGCAACTTTCGTACTTGCTTCGATCGAGTTCGAAGTGAGTCGCAGCGAGCGGTTACTGACGACTCCTTAGGGTTGACCACTGACGGCTATCGGGTCATGCATTAGCCTTGTACTACATATCATACACTCACACAGTTCCCGTTGGCAAACGTTTGTCTTACATTAAAAGATGAATCAAACCATATATGGCAATACTTTACCCTTAAATCTGCTGGCGGCCAATTTTGCCAATGCACAATGATGCAAAAAAAACTGACAAATGACCGAAACACTGACAGATGGGTACTCATCTAAGAGTACTCAGCGAGAACTATCCAACGAATACCAACACGACTGGGTTTATATGGTTTTCAAAAATCCTTGAGTCTTTGTGCTTTGGACAGAAGTAGCCTTAACATTGGGAGGGTTAAGCTCATGAGATTTTTTTCCCCGGACTTGAGAACGATGAAATACCTGTCACGGTTGTATCCCGGGCGTTAACCAATTAACACTTTAGATAACGTATCGTCTGCTACTCTCATACTTTTGAATATAACTTATTAATAAAGCGATTGTTCACAGAACAGTTAAAGGAGAGTTATTGTTTGGCCTCTGATCAACATTTCTCCTTCAACTATTTTCAAGAAAATGCGAGCATGAGTAAAATATTTCCAAAATCATCAGGCCTGTTTTGACCGCTCTGAGTGTAAATAGGGTAAATGATGTAAAGTATGAACTGCCTGCTAGGGGATGCATGCTTTGGGTAGCGTGAACTAAGTAAGACTTAATGCACCAATACTTGCGTACACATACTCTACATAGTTTTGTATGAATTATGATACTTTTGACATTAACTTTAGAATTAAGAACAATTTAACAAGATATGTGGATGAGAGTTGTTTGCAGTGTTCTGATTGTCATTTCTAATTCAAATATTCTCTCAACCATACTTTTCCTTGAAGAAAATGACCAACATTGTCGTGTTACTTTGGGCAGCCTTGGGCATTAAAGGGTTAAACATAAAAAATGCACTTTAAAAAGGGAAATGACTTTAATGCCTTTGCCAAGATTTCTTACGCGTGCTTGATCATTAGTGTCA
>OZ012696.1:24465316-24490316 GCA_963942565.1 Maea johnstoni
TCCCTCTTCCTCTACTTCTTCTACCTCTCCTCCTTCTTCCTCTACCTCTTCTTCTTCTTCTTCTTCCTCTACCCCCCTCTCCTTCTTCTTCCTCTACCTCTACTTCTTCTACCTCTCCTTTTCCTTCTTCCTTTACCTCTCCTTCTCCCTCTTCCTCTACTTCTTCTACCTCTCCTTCCCCTTCTTCCTCTACCTCTCCTTCTTCTTCTTCTTCCTCTACTTCTTCTACCTCTCCTTCTCCTTCTTACTCTACCTCTCCTTCTCCTTCTTCCTCTACCTCTACTTCTTCTACCTCTCTTTCTCCTTCTTCTTCCTCTACTTCTTCTACCTCTCCTCCTACTTCCTCTACCTCTACTTCTTCTACCTCTCCTTCTCCTTCTTCCTCTACCTCTCCTTCTTCCTCTACCTTTACTTCTTCTACCTCCCCTTCTCCCTCTACCTCTTCTACCTCTCCTTCTACCTCTACTTCTTCTACCTCTCCTTCGTCTTCCTCTTCTACCTCTACTTCTACCTCCTTCTCCTTCTTCATCTACCTCTACTTCTTCTACCTCTCCTTCCTCTACTTCTCCTTCTCCTTCTTTCTCTACTTCTTCTACCTCTCCTTCTTCTTCTTCCTTTACCTCTACTTCTTTTACCTCTCCTTCTCCTTCTTCCCCTACTTCTACTTCTTCCTCTACCTCTCCTCCTTCCTCTACTTCTACTACCTCTCCTTCTTCCTCTACTTCTTCTACCTCTCCTTCTTCCTTTACCTCTACTTCTTTTACCTCTCCTTCTCCTTCTTCCCCTACTTCTCCTTCTTCCTCTACCCCTCCTTCTCCTTCTTCCTCTACCTCTACTTCTCCTTCTTCTTCCTGTACATCTACTTCTTCTACCTCTCCTTCTTCCTCTACCCCTCCTTCTCCTTCTTCCTCTACCTCTACTTCTCCTTCCTGTACATCTACTTATTCTACCTCTCCTCCTTCTTCCTCTACTTCTTCTACCTCTCCTCCTCCTTCTTCCTCTACCTCTCCTTCTTCTTCTTCCTCTACTTCTTCTACCTTTCCTTCTTCTTCTACCTCTACTTCTTCTACCTATCCTTCTCCTTCTTCTACCTCTACTTCTTCTACCTCTCCTTCTACCTCTCCTTCTTCTTCTACCTCTACTTCTTCTACCTCTCCTTCTCCTTCTACCTCTACTTCTTCTTCTCCTTCTTCTTCTACCTCTCTTTCTCCTTCTTCCTCTACTTCTTCTACCTCTCCTTCTTCTTCCTCTACCTCTACTTCTTCTACCTCTCCTTCTTCTTCTTCTTCATCTGCTTCTCCTCGTGTATCTCCATTTATTTGTATGTGTATTTGTAGTGAGGAGCGGTTGCGGGAGGTATTTGAACGACTGGACACAGATAGTGATGGCAGCATTGGACCAGAGGAACTCAAGAGGTACCTGGAGGAGACTGGCTTATCACATGAGATAAACGACTTTCACCTGAGACTCATGGTCAAAACACTCGATACTAACGGCGATGGCAAAATACAGTTCGAGGAGTTCTTGGCGCTGATGCATTTCTAAGATTCATACTGATAATACTGATAAGGTACATGTACAGTGCTGATATCTAATTCCTGCACTAAATGGACTGGTAACCCGGGCATAATACACGACCGCACGCCCGGTTGCCACCCAATTTCTTGGGTATGGATGCACGGATTACCTCACAACTGAACGTATCGTTGATTCGCAAGCCAAGTTGGTCATTGATATGTGTGTCTTATTTCATTGACATGTTATCCATGGTTGTTTCACAGCCAGGCACTAGAAGACGTCCACTCACCTGGTGCAGGAATTAAATGTCTGTACTGTATTTCAGAGTACTCTGATGGCCTTCAAGTTTTTAACCCATTAATACATGAGAGTTCCTCTCGACATTGTCGTCTGGGTCGTTAGCACACTTGACAATTACTTCGTATTAAATAATGATCTAAAAACATATTTGAAGAAGAGTTGTTGGTAGTGTTCTAGTTAACATTTCTCCTTCAAATATTTCCTATATATGTCATTGCTTGAAAGATTTAAAACATTGTCAGACTGCACTTAGCCGCAATGAGCATTAATAATCAAAACAAAAATGTACTTAAATGTGCTTGAAGTTATTTCTCCATGTCTATTGAACACAAATGCTTGAGCTGAAGCACCACGCGAAATAGAAATAAGTTTGCAGCGGTCGAAAGATGCCTGACAATTTTGGTGAAACCTTTCAGGTGATGTCATACTTGGGAAAATATTTGAAGGAGATTTATAAATCTGAACATTATCAAACCGTTTCCTTCAAATAATTTGTAAAATATGTCTTAATGCCTGTGTTATTGTCAAATACATCACAGTGCCAGACGACAATTTACAAAGGAACTCTTTCTTCAGCATGAATGAATTCAACTTATCAGTTGCTAATAAAAGCCAGCACGATTGAAATAATTACTTGTAAATAGATGATCTATGATATCTAGATATTTCTGATCATTTTAAAAAACTTCCATTTTTTATATCGACAGTGTGCTTCTGTATTTTGCTATGATTTCCGATATATTAAGAAAGTCGATAGATATACAAAAGCAAATACATCGAAATATAGAGAAGAGTGTATCGAAAAAACAAAACGCGTGTGTAAAAACAATGACATTTCAATTTGTAGTTAACAATTAAGTTAGTTTATTTTTAAATTCCTCCACTTACGCCTTTCTTTCAACTTGCTAGATGTAAATTGTGGAGTGCTTGGCCAAAATACCAACTGCTGGTGTGGCAGTCAAACCTTTTGGGTATGATTTGGTCAGGTATGTTATGTAATTCACTCAGACAAGAGGACCCCTTCATTATGCGGTCATGCACGTTTTATAGTTAGGCAGGTTTGTTCATTTTTCAATTTATCTTTGGTTAGAGATTTGTTATTGATTCCTGTGAGATAATTTCCACCAATAAAGTTGTCATTTTCATATAATCATATACTTAAATAAACTCCATTACTGAACCTGGTTATATGATTTATGTATATAGATAGCATAGTCTCTTTTAAAATCTTAAAGAGAGATTGGTTATTGATACCATTAGTGTACGTACATATTCATCATCTTTAACGGGTGATGTTGTAATTTCCGAGTAATTATATACTTGCAAAGATAAGATGAGCTCAATCATATGCTTTTTGTATATAGCTAACTTTTAAAGTTTACTTTAAAATCATATTTGGGGAAATATTGATAGGAGTGTAGTATGCATATATCATCATTTTGTCTTCCCAAATGAATTTGTCATTTTCACTTGCAAGATAGTTTCATTGATTCGACAATTTTTAAGAAAGTAATAGTAACGTCCATTATAAACCACTGAATTGTAATGGATTACAAGAGAATATGAACATTTCAAAGTATGATTTTTCTTTAAAATGTCTTTAACTTCTTTGAATTTAGTTGTTTCGTACTTTCAAATCACTATGTGTGACTTGCAGCTCATTAAGGTCGATGATACTGTATCATTAATTCATATTAATATCATTAGAAAGATTTCATCAAATTGTTAAGTTGTTTTGTAATTTGTTGAAATCACAATCTTTTTGTATAGCTTAACAAGGTTGTTATTAGTGTATAGAACCATTAATGCGACATTCATTTCGTTAAATATCCACCCTTAAAGGATAATTCCACCATAATAATAATAATAATAATAATAATAATAATAATAATAATAATAATAATAATAATAATAATAATAATCTTAATTTCACGAGGGTAACACAGTCAAATACAAGATTTGATTTTCGCTGTGGCCCTCAGATTTAAGGATTATACATTCAATTCTTCAGGCCACAGAGTTGAAAATTGTTTCTCAAGGTATAGTTTCTTGAATGATGAGAGAGATGGTGCCATTTTCATATTTAAAGATAAGGAATTCCATATTACTATGCCTTGGTAAGTGAATGAGTGTTTAAAACATGAATAAAACATAGGCCCATATAGTTTCTTAGGGTATGCTCTACTTAAGTTCAAGTTCCCACAACTGCCAACTTTCATACAAGAAGTATATGAAGGTTGGCAGTGGTGGAAACTTTAAGTAGAGTTTGAATAGAGAATAGCCTAAGTAGCTATTGGGGCCTATGTTTTATTCATGGTGGCATTGTACTTTAAGTGTGTCATGTATAGAAAATGAACTCGTTCTGCTGCACGTAGCCATCAGCCATTGTCATAGCAGGTAACGTCTGAAGCAATCTACTGAAATAACAGATCATCTAAGTAAAAGCATTGTGGTATATGGATGATAACAATGCAAGTTAAACAAACCCCTCTATCTGTCTCTGTATGTATGTATGTATGTATGAATATGTATGTATGTATGTATGTATGTATGTATGAATATGTATGTATGTATGTATGTCTATATGTATGTATGCATGTTTGTATGTATGTATGTATGTATGCATGCATGTATGTTTGTATGTATGAATGTATATATGTATGTATGAATATGTATGTATGTATGTATGTATGTATGTATGTATATATGTATGTATGCATACATGTATGTATGTATGTATGTTTGTATGTATGTATGTATGCATGTATGTATGTATGTATGTATGTATGTATGTATGTATGTATGTATGTTTGTTTGTATGTATGTATAATACATACATACAAATGTGTATTCCTAAAACATGTGTCAACAACACGTATCAGGAATACTTCAAGGACTTGAATCGTAATAGCTATTTGATCACCCGTGATGCACACTTATACAACTGCCTGTAGGTATTATCCCTTATCATATATCAGAAGCAGTAGCGCAACATTAACTTACCTATTTCGACACATATGAATACTATTGCCTGGAACCAAACAAAGTCAATGCATACTAGCCTTTACCTTAAATGGCTATATGCCACTTAGCTGTAATTTGCAATGCTCAAAGGTTTAGCAGATCAGGCCATCAAATATGGTCTTGTTACTTACGTTCAGCAGTGGTGATCTTTTGAGTAAATGGCAGTTGATGATTTAAGACATATGTTCGTTTTGTTTAATGCCATGGTTGTTCATAGAGAACGCTTTATCATCTCACAGATGATCGTCTCTGTCACATCCGTGGTTGTCATATGCAGGCTTCACACACTCATTAAAAATAAAGTACTAGTATACAGTACAGAGTTATTGATATGTAACATAGGAATCATAAAATTATATTTAGCAATAGTTTTTGATTACCGAACATCACTTATAAACACGCACTACTTATTATTTACTCATTAATTTCAATTTCAGAATATTAATAAAAAGCTGTACATGGGCTAAATAACAACTAAATCCAACGAGAATTGCTGTTTTTAGCTTTTTTTCTGTAATGGTTATTGTTAAGGTTTGCATTGGTTTATCTTTTGCCTCTGATTCATCTGTTTAAAGACGTTTTCAAAAAATATAACCTAAACATGCGCAAAAGCAGTTTTATAAGCGATGTGTTTTATTCAGACATTAGTTAGTGCTAGATATGACAAATATACAATGACAGTCTTCCACTGCAAATGGTATGAGCCTGACTAATCTAAACGAATTTAGAAGAAAAATCACTTAAACGTGGTTGATAGCAAAATACATAATTAGCCATACTGACATAATTCTTGGGAAACAAATGATAAATGCTATAATATATAACAGAACACTTCATTTCATTTTAGGATCAAATACTTTTTTTGTATGTACTGTCTTGTGAAATGAGAGCCTTAAATGCTATAGTTCGAGCATCTCTAAGACAGGCGATATTTACTATATGTTATCTATTTGCCTTCCAACCATCAGTAGAGTTATAAGCATGTAAACCTAATCACTTGTGCCAAGAAAACAGGGTGCTCATATTTATAGCTCTTAACATTGCACCCCCAAAAATACAGATATGTCCGTGGGAAATGACTGATGTTTTTTTAATCTGCTGTAAACAGCTATTTTTATTGTCTCCATTCACTCAGGTCAATCTGTTATAATATTGAGAGTAATGAAATCAATAATAAATTTTATAAACAACAAAGAGTAATAGATGAATAGATTACATTATACGATGACATATCAACAAAGACAATAACATATTGAACATCAACAGTCCATAATTACAGCACACACAACCATACAGACATACTTAAATCATTTGACAATCTGTATCTACAAAGATCATCTTCAATGGAGTCCCACTTTTTATGGAAGTTTTGTTTGTCTAATGAAACTTTATCTAGTAAATTTTCGTTAATGATCTCATTATAAAGCCCATTCCTAAAGATTATTTCTTGAGCGGCTAAAATAACAGTATTTATAGTAATGGCTAATTTTAAAGTCATGGCTGATGTTAAATATGCACGCATGCACAGGTGGCGTATCTGAAGGGGGAATTCCCTACACAAAGAACCATAAGTCAAATCTTAGATAGGTGTTTGTCACCAACAAACACATTTTTTTACATCAGCTATCACAACAATGATGGATATAATAGAATTTGATCAAAGCCTAAAATTGACATGGGTAAGGAAAATACTTGTGGGACACTATGAGTGGTCTGTTTTTGCTAGAGAAAATAAAATCGACAGATTGGTCCATACTGATGAAAATTACCATCAGGAGATATATTTATCAATAAAGAACCCTTTCTGGTGCAGTGTGGCATACGCCTACAAAAATGGTCCATACGTCTCATGGAAAAGGAAACAATTGAAATAAAAAATGAACACCTCTGGGGAAATCCACGTATCTAAGTCCCCTTTAACAACACTCTGTACAAGGGAAATATAATTTATGTTAAAAACTTATATACCCAAGACGGTGTACCACTTACACTCATACAACTAGAGAGACAACTAGGAAAGCATAAAATGTTTACATCCTTTTTTGCCCTCTGGAACTATCTCCCAAAAATTGGAAAAATGAAATGGTTAATTCAAAAAAATCCTTTGAAGTGTACAGGCTGCCAACTATAAAATGGCTGACCAGAGACAAAAAGGGAACTAGAAGCATCAGAAAGGTATGGAAACCCAAAGACGATCCACCTCTAGAATGCAAAACAAAATGGCAAAATGAACTCAATATACCAGAGAATGAAAACTGCAAACATATATTTCTCACTCCAGTGCAATGCAAATTAAATGTAAGATGCATATATTTCCATTTCAAAATAATACATCGAACTCTTAAAACCAATAGAAAGCTGAAACAATTCAAAATAAAAGAGAGTGAAATATGCGATAAATGTGAACACATTGAAACAATAGCCCATTTGCTATATGAATGTCAAGAAGCAAAAAACCTATGGGATGCAATCCAAAATTGGCTCAGGAGTATATCTCCAAACACCAGCTACTTTGACAAAAAATGAGTCCTGCTTGGAAATAGCAAGAACGGAATCATTGTAAACAACATCATAATGATTACGAAACACGAAATTTATAAAAGTAAATGGACCAAATCTAGACTCAATATACACAAAGTAAAAATCGTAATAAAACATCAGATGGAACTGGAGATTTATCTTGGTACAATTAAGAATTGCCTACCAAAAGTGCTGGGGAAATGGGCCTCGGTCTTTAACAACCTACAAACCCTCTGACTTGTAAAAAGATAAATTTACTATTGTAAATAAATTTACGATCCATAACCATGGCAATAGTATGGAATTCAATGGCAGTGACGCAATCGTAATGCATTTTCACTTGCTAGGCAAACGATTTAGGTAAATAATATTTGGACTTGTTGCATATTGTAGTTTCCTGTCTACATGCTAATAGCATACCAGTTTATCTAAGTATATACTTTTGAGTGGGGATTGACTTTTGAATCAATGTGAGCTATGCTATTAATTTAAAATGGCCATTTGCTGATAGAGAAAAGCTGAAATACATGAATATTTTATTTAATGATATAGGCCTAATGTAATCTTTACTAGTGATTACGTTTTATACTTAACAGAAATTACGTCTGATCATCTATGAATTTCGTTTATAATTCTATCTGACACATTTGATGAATTTATGTATCTGTTTGTATCCAACTCGAATTTCACCCATTCTCATAGAATAGATAATGGGATCCACAATAAAGTTTAGCATTGCCCAAAGCAAAAACAAATGTTGGATAGTAGGGTCCTTAGTAGTCAACGAAACGAAAAATGATGGCATCATGAATAAAACAAAGGTAAAAATAACCAGCAATATAGTGAATACAGCTTTCTTCAGAGAGGATCTGTTGTTCTGACTGTTTTGAGATGGTTGAACTATCTTTGACATGTGCCAAATTTCCCACAAAACACGAGAATAGAAAATGAAAATTAAAATACCACAAACAAAACAATGTGTACATAATATCAAGAAAAACATATAACACGCCTGATTGGGTTTGTCACAGAATTCTGTCTTAATGAGAAGACATGATGTTAATGAAAATCCCACTATTGCACACCACAAGCACATCAACGCAATAGCAATATTAACTCGCCTTTTTGTCATGAGAGATTCATAGCGTAGGGCATTGGTTATGGCAAGAAATAGATCAAAGGCTAAAAACATCAGGCTACTGATCAGACAAGAACTTGCCATGAACACGAAACAACTGATCATGACAATAGCATAGCAGTTTTTAACATCAACCATTGTGAATGTATTCAATATTGACATGGACATGGACGCTGCTATGTCTGAAACGGACAGACATATTAGAAAACGATGCCTCGGGTGAAGTTCACTTAATGCTAGTCTCATTGCCAGAAGAGCGAGCGAGTTGAGAATGATAGCTATCATAGCCACAACTATCTCCATCACTTTGAACACCTGTATCTTTCCCATCACACCTGAGAAATTGCTCATATTGCCCATTATAAAGTCTTTCAAGTATGGAGCTGCTTGAATTGTTCGATTACCAATTGTTCGCTCATTTGACTACAGACATTCAAATGTATATTGTGTAATGTACGTCTCAAATCTTCTGCATAGGAAAAGTATGAATGTGTGCACCATTTTTATTGTTAACGTGTACATTGTTTAACATACAAACACATCAATCTTTTCTCCTGTATATTCTCTCCTGGTATAGACGATGTTATACCTGTTGACGTCAGGTATGAATATCACATCATCATCACTAGTTCGCATTTCTCCAAGGATGATTCAATGGCCATATACATATCACAATAGTGTAGTCCGCAAAGAATCCAGTATATTCCAAATAGGTGTCTCAGCCTAGCCGTACAGCTCCGCTGGTCCCTGGTACACGCTATACCATATAAGGTTTGGGCCCAGTCATCAGAGCCGGACTATGGCCGAACCGTACAAAAGTCATCTCTATAGCATCTAAGGTTTAAAATCCTGCACATAATCCAGATAGCGTCATGCACAGAAACCCTGTGTGTGCGTCCTCAAGCCAGTCCGTATAGCGCAATATCCTGGCAAATAAGACGTTGTCGTCATGCAATTTAATCCAGTCAATCCAAGCTCATCTAAGTGCTGTATGACTTGTTAGCCGAACTCCCAGTCTCATACCCAAGGAATTGCATATGTTGCCCATTTAAAAGTCTTTTGTTTAGATTGTTCTGTTACCAACTGCTCACTCATATCCGTACAGAAAATTGAATGTATACTGTGTAATGTCAGTCTTAAATAGTAATTTCTGTAAGAAAAGTATGCTTTGGTTTAGCATTTTTAGCGTTAATGTGTACAAACACATTATCCTTTCATTATGTTTATCCTCCATGCATAAACGTTTGTTTTATCTGTTTACTAAAGGTAAGAGTATCACATCATTATCACCATTTCTCCAAGGATAATTCAATGGCCATGTGCACATCACAATGATATAGTCCGCAAAGTATCCAGTATATTCCAAAATAGACGCCATATCCATGTAGATATTGTTGTTTTATAAAGGCTTATCCAGCAGTGTTTGGTAATGCATTAGATGCATAACAAATGTCATGTGGTATATGGTTACATCAGGTCTTTTATTATCATCGAATCTGCACGTATGTGTTCATGCAGCCGCATTAAGTACACAGTGTATTCAAAAGGGTATAGCTTACATTACTAATAGCTATCTGTAAAATGCATCAAGTCAAACACTATTCAAATGCGGCATATGTTTGCCTGTAAAAATGTTATTCGTTAAGTGTTTGTTATTTTGTTTGTGGCAAAACGATCCCATGTTAGAAGCGTGCTCTCACGGAAGAAAATTTGCAAATAGTAAAAGTGAAATTCATAATACACAATCATGTGCCAAATCATCCAAAAGAGAGAAGGTGATGCATTCATAACAACTATATGTTAGTCACCAGAAACACGAGTTATATTGCTTATGGGGTTGATTTGTAAATATTTAGTCATTTTGAGATGTTTACTTATGTTGAAGCCTACAACCTTTTCCTCATATGTAGAGCAAGTGTGACTGTCTAGGCCATCACCTTGGGATAATACACCAATAATTAAAGACTCTCCTTAAGGCTTACAAAGAAGCAGGAAAGAATTTTTCCCATACCTAAAATTTGAATTCGATGCTTCAGATATGCTTTTGGCGATTGAAATGTTACCGATTTTGCACTTTTTACATGTTTGAGGATGAAATCTTCAGAACCTGTTATGTTAACGTCTTTTTGATACGTCTTTCCACCCATTCCTTGGTCTGGAATCCTTGGAGCCTCAGTAGAGACAAACTGGTGAATAAATGGGAAAAAATGTTTCCGGAGTGATTTTTGCTGCTTATGTATGCTTCAGACCGGGTGGATTTACAAGTTTCAGTGATGCTAGCCACTCTTTTTGTCTGACTTTACCAACAGGAAATATATGACAACTAACTCTACTAACCTGTCTTTCTGTACAGCCAATTGATGCACATGATTTCAACATTTTCCTGTTTGATACAAGTTTTAATGCAAATTTCAAAGATAGTTCTTGTGAAGAGCACTCAGGTACAGAGGGGGGCGCATACGCTTGTTATAAAAATCTAAAAATACCCCTAAAGCACTGATCTCTGGCCAAAAAGGCTCTCTTATTTTAATAAAAGCGGTGACTTTTTCTAGTAAATAAACACCCCTTCTTTTATCAAAACACTGACATTGGATGAACGGGAACACATATTTTAACTTTAGATTTTATAATCCTCTGCCTGTTTAGCGGCAGCAAGTGGCGGCAGCAAACTCAGAAGCCCAGTTACTACGGATGTCACTCAGCGTCAGAGCCGCGTATATTTCGTGGATTGTAAGGGGATTTTGAACCCCCATGCTTCGTACCTGGGTACAAAAAAGTACCCTTCTTTTACAAAATCGCGGACATGCAGAGGTCTTTAAAAAAAACCTTCTTCCGCGAAACACGTAACGCGGGTGCTGTCCCCCCTCTGTACCTGAGTGACCCCCCCCCACCCCGGATCTGTTTTTATTAACAGTAGGACTAAATTAACTATATACATTTATCTTTTTCTGATTCAGTTAATGACTGTATTTCATGTAGTACATACTAAACATCTCAAGCTAAACCCACTGGGAGTTTCTTGATTCTCACTTTGGGTAGAAAAAAATCTAGTCATGAATAGGAATATTACATCTTACAATAAGTGTCAAACATGCACCCGTTCGCACTACGTAGATTTAATATTGAATGCCTATCAGCCTCGTTCTACTAATCTTTGATGTCCCCATCCCATGGGGCAGCATTTTGGTGTACTAAACTGGATAAGCCCGACCTTGTCTGGCCATTTCCGGTCCCCTCCTCCAGGGGATTCAATTGACTAACAATAACAATAGGTTAAAGGTCATTGTCTTGTACAAGATCCTCATCTTATAGTCTTCAGGAAGAAATATTGCCAATCTCCTGTCCACTATACGGATACAAATACCTGATACAACTCAGAGTGCTAACATCTCTGAAATGTAAACGTTTAAAAATCACACATATACGATTATTCTTTCATTTACTAGTCTAACGAACTAAGACAATTTCCCTTTGAACTTTACATTTATGTAGTGCCGAATCCTACCTCATCATTTGTGAAATTTAAAAAGAGCGTTAGCGAAACAACCTGTAAATGGAGCCACTTTACTCAATGTAAAGAGTTGACATTATCAATATTACCCTGTAGGTGGTGCCCTTTTATTAAAAAAATGGGCAAGGGGGGCTCTTTATGAAAATATTTTTAGAAGAGGCAAAGTCTAACGAACCTCCCTTGATATTTTGAATGAAATGGTGAAGTAAGAAGTGTGTGAAAACCATTGCTCAAAATGATGGAGCAAACGTCTTTGATAGTCTTGCTAAAACACACTTTAATTCAACAAATTCTCATATGAAAAATGGAAGCTAGCCAACTTTCAGTAATCAGCTAAATTTTCTTGAAGCATACAGCAGAAGATGTCTATTTTCAAGATCCGGGTGAAACCGCTTCTGTCACCCATGTATGTTCCAAGGCCTTTATCTGTTTTCTAAATGACTTAAAGAAGGGAAGTGTAACTACAAAACTGTACTTTTTAAAAGTGAAAAAGGTAGCGTATGAATCGTTTTCACTTTAAGGTGGCCGTAAACGTTTCATCCTCAGGGAAGGCCTGTTTTGAGATATATGTACAGGGTCTGACACTTAGATTTTAGGCTAGGGGCCCGAAAAGGACTTTCAATAAAAATTAGTGGTCAAAAACAGGATTTCTGGTTATTTTTCATATCATTTTGGGCCCCTAGACTGAAAAATCTAGGGGCCCACAGCAAAATCTAGGGGCATATGCCCCCGGGCCCCTGGGAAAGTCAACCCTGATGTATTATGTTAATGAACCGGGTCTTACCCTGCATATGAAAAAAACCCATACCTCTACTCCACTCCTATCTTCATAATCTGTGCAGAAGTTTGATTTGACAGGTATGAACAGACAGACAGGACTGACAGCATGCTTTAATGTTATGGTCATGTGACCCTAGTTGGCTGATAAGCCCCTCCCACCTGCTTATTAAAGCTGGGGCCCCTCTGAGCTTTAACAGGAAATGGATGTGTATTGAATTGGTAACTGATTTGAGCTGGCAATGGGTCAGTCAGTCTTTTCTTTGTATGCAGGTGTTGGTTAGAAAGGATGTATGTTGGGTAAGGTGGGCCACTTGAGCACCACAGACAATGATGTTTTAATCAATTCAAAAAATAGTGTATTAGGGATTAGTATTAATCAAAATGTGGCTCCGGCTGTCTGAGAAAAACAGGAAATAGCCCAGTTTTGGGGCTTCAAGTAAAAGAAAATGTGTGTATTTGATGGGAAAACCTGGACTTTTGGGAGGATGTTGGGTCAATCCATCTCATACCTTCAGCTGGAACAGACACTCTTAGCCTATGGAAAACTAACAATACTATAGTAATTATCAACTTAATTTCATTTTCAAACACAAGTTTTTCTCAAACAATAATACAGCAATCATGATATAGCTACCCAAAGTACAATAACACCCATATAATTCAGCTATTAACTAATTGAAGCCTGGATTGTATTTTTCACAACAATTGTCAATTCAGTTGGAGACACAAAAGAGATTCAAATTGCAGGTGAATAATTGGGTTTATTGATTGATTAGCACTGTGGCCTCAGTTCTGAGGAAAAAGATATAGGTATGTGTGGTGTCATAATCCCCTCGGGACTCCCCATTCTAGAACAATGAGTGTGGTGTCACTCATAATCCCCTCAAGAATTATAGGTGTCAGGAAGAAATGTGTCAAAAATAAGATTACAGGCGTGTGCTTGCTATGGGTAGGCAGGTCACTTCCTCTGAGCATTTCAAGCAAGTAGTAGTGCATGTGGACATTTTACTCATATGGGATTCATTAGACAAAAGAATATACTGTGTGAATATACTGTGTGAGACCTTAGGGAAAGTTGCCATTTCTGCTGCAAAATATGTACAGGATTATGTAACTTGGATCACTGGAGTAGGAGATACAGCAATAGAGGTTTGTGAAATTATCTTTCTTTCAAGGCCCAGAATCTAAAAGCCACCTTGTCAGAAAGCTATGCTTGGGATAGCTTCAGAATTGGCCCTGCAAAATGTTTATTTTAGATTAAATGAAGCTAAAAACACATGTAAAGTATTACAAGCTTTTATTTGCAAAAATCAATATACTTGCAGTCAAAGAGTCTGCCAGCATAATACACTAGATAGCTGAAAATTTATTTTGATGGCACAGTTCTTTGAATTATTAAGAATTATAGAGCTATAATGCATTACATTAGCATGCAAACAAGATACCAGTCTACTAAGTAGGCGGGGCTTGGGTGAGGTCATATGCCCATATACGGAAGGCACTCCAAATCCAGTTGACAGGGTTATTTGGCGGTTGCAGAAATGTACTTATTTATACTTATTTTTGAGGTACCTCAGAAGACGAAATGTTGAAAGTTGTGGAATACAATGGAAAGTTACTTTATCTTTCCACTTGGACTAAACTAATTGCATTAAAGTAAGAGCAAATTGTTGCACAGTAACAAGAACTGTATGAAACACAAAACTGTCATTTTCTCAGCTTAGTTTTCTATGGTTTTACTCTCACGGCTGACGTAATTTCAGACACAAATCTTAACCAATTAGCTTCAAATTTTGCATATAGATTCTAAAACATGTTCTCTAGAGAAAGAGTCGGGGATATTGCAATATCTTGTCTAGTTTATTTTTCATAGTGAATCAAAAATAAATCAAGAAATGAAAAAAGCCTTTTTTTCCTAAATTGTTGTTAGATAAATGACCATAAAAAAAATTAGGAGCAATATTTTTCAAAACCCGCGTCTCATTCTCTAGAGACAGAGTTTTTTTTCAACATATTGATAAATCAGGTTATTATCTTAGACTCTGCTCTTCGATTTGCGTCAGCCGTGATATATGTACTGAAAATTGACTCGCCAGAGTTTTGACCCCAATTTCTTCAAGATATTTGGAGCTAACACAACCTATCCATATCCTATGTATTCCTTAGAATCTCATCTTTCTAAAAATATATAGTTTGTTAGGGGTTTAATGTACAGATAATTAGAAATCAGCCAGAGGGAAAGTCTACTCTCCACCGGAAACGTTTACAGCCACCTTAATTGCTTTTGATTTAAAAAAATTCATAGATGTATAAATTTATAATATCAAAGTGAAACGGTCTACTTGTATTAGTCTAATCGTCAGAAATGAATTTCCAATGAATACCCATGTACATTTTAGTCTAGCAATTGGAATGGAAGTTCTCGTGACTTCTACGTCATATGGAGCATGCGCACTATGCATAGTCCGGAAATTTGGTAATGGGTATATTTGTAAGTTAGGGCAAATTGATAATTTGTAAATTTAGGATTTACTGTTAGTTTTGGTAAATACGTTGTTACGAAAGTAAATTTATGCAAAATGTATAAGAATCGTCATTAAACCCTAACTAACAGTAGAAAAGGTGTAGAAAAAACGTCATTGGCAACTACATCACACACAAAAGGAGATCATGAACTGAAAGCATGGAGACGTAGGATTCAGAAAAAAACGCAATGCAAGAGACCGTTGGGCCATGAGGGAGCACACTACCAAAAGCTGAGCTTATAATCAATCATCGACCTTAAAATGAGTATCATGCATATGCGACACTTTAAGATGAGTTAATTTTTTCACTTTACTGTAAGTTTTCTTGGTTTAGAAACTATGAAATAAGTACTTTATATAAGACTGCTTATTACGCTGGTGAATTCTATGCCATGCCCAAATCAATTATAGATATATCAATATTATTTGATTTCAATTAAAAAACGTTACATACTTTGATTAACAGTAACAAAAATGAAATAAAATGTCTTAGATGCAAACTTGCTCCTTATGTTTTAGAACTGTTTATTACGAGTGCAGTGTGACATCAATGTCTGACAACTGCCATAAAGAACGACGGATCCTTGTTCTAGCGATATTATTATTATTATTATTATTATTATTATTATTATTATTATTATTATCATGCGTAGTTTGACGTGAGGGACACGCACGTGGTCGTTGTTGCGGCTCCCCCAGTCAATGGCCGCCGCTTTGCCAGGACAATGAGTCAGGCAACCAGTCGCTGATTTAAATATATTTTCCCCCACTCTCTGAAGTGGGCGGATAAAAAACGTTTTATTTTCCCTCTCTCTGTGGAGTAGGTGGGTAAGTTTTATTAACCTTCCCTCTGTGGAGATGGCGGTTAATAAAGTTTTACAATCCTCCCTCTGTGGAGTTGGCTGGTAAGTTCCTTTCCTCTGTGAAGTGGGCGGATAAAAAGGTTTATATACCATCCCCCTGTCGTATTTACCTCACCTCAAAAGATGGTCCTGTAAATTCTTATTTTATTTTCTCTTTCACAACTGCACCATCGTAGCTCACACCACTCAGACACAACATAGCTTCGCTTCAGTGCCTCGTCAGCGCCGTGAAAAAGTGCAGCAAGCGGCGGGAAATGACCTAAATATCACTACATTCACGCTGTATTTCCTACCAACATGGCGGGTAGAGAGGGGCAAGAATCGGGTACCAAAGGTATGCACATAACAGATGCTCTATTCCAACAAGTCGCGGAGAAACTCACCATGACACTTGAATCATGGAAGAACATAGATCTGTCCAGTTCTACGTCAATGGTAGCCACGCAAAGCAAGGACTGGCTCGAAAGCCACCAGGAAAAATTGCTTTCGGGGAACTACGCATTTGAACTAACTGGGATGTCTATATGTAGTCAATTACCAGTCGTTCGTAAAGTGGTACTAAGGGCCAAGAAACCAGGTTCAGTGTTCATATCAATCGCCTGCAAGCTACAGAGAGAGGCTGACCCAGATAGGGCTGACCAGTTGGAAAAGGTCCTTGCAATTTTTGGCGAATCGGAGAAGAGGGATATTTTTATCGCTGAGGCGGCAATGGATGGTTCCTGGTTTCAATGCATGATGCCTGAAGTGTATTTAACCAAGATGGATGAAGAAAACGGAATATACTTTTTTGTCATGGAATATCTCGATACTGAACGATTCTCTCATATAAACTGTATTGAAGGTGGTCCTGGTTTCTCTCGTGATCAATGGTACGAATCGGACATTCGCGCATGCCTGCGAGATCTCGCGAGATTTCATGCTCAGTACATTGGAAGTCTGCATAAATTACCCGATTCAGTCAGGTCCGTGCTATTCGACGGCCCGGAACTATTCGGCCGTTTATTTAGATACATACAATTGACCTCTGAGGATTTGGGCCAACAACATCCAGATATCTGGACGCCCTCTGTGGTCGAACTGAATCACAGAATAGCCTACAACATCCATTTTATAACACAGGAGTTTCTGAAATATCCCAAAACGTTCGTCCACAATGACCTTAACCCTAAAAATATATGTCTTCGGCGAATTCCTGCAAAAGGGGGCATGACAATGTGTGTCTACGACTGGGAAATCTCACATTCACGTTCCCCAACGGGACGTCACAGAATTTCTTGTTTTCACACTTCCCGAAGGCACAAAACCAGACGAAGTGTGGGAATCCGCAGAGTACTACCGTAAATGCCTCGAAGAAGAGTTGAAAGTCATTGGTGATGGGGAGGTGAAAGAGGCGCATGCGCGAGTCTTTGATCCCGAGAACTTCCGGCGAGTGTTCGATTACAGTATGATGGAGACACTCTCCGTCAGACTGGCAGGTTATTTAACTGTCACCGACTCTCGTGCCAAGAAATTCTCCTTTATAAAACGAGTTACAGGCGTGGCCATATCGTACGTGGATAGCGTCATTGATAAGTATGACTTCAACAAAGTATAGAATTTCTAGCCACCCGAAGGCCTTCAAGGATGCTTAGGGGGTGAAACAGTTAACCATGGACGACTTCGTTGCAAGTTGTGTACTACGTCATCATTGGTCATAATTGTGCACACAAAATGATGATATGTAGTAATTGTGCGTGAGCGGCTGAGAGGTAATTCCATAGAAGGAAAAGGAGTTACCCTCCTTCTCATCCATCTGACCAAAACAACTACAGCTATAGCCATTAGAATCACTAATAGCAATGATCCCATGATGACAGTAGGTAACAACTCCTCCAAGCGCGTAGCTGTGAGAGCTAAGGGGGTTAAAGTGTAAGTGCTTGCCGTGACCTTGTTCTGAGCTGTGGTGGTCATCTCTTCCTCCTCGGCCGTTGTCAAGGACGTGACCCTTGAGATGCGTGCTTCACTGGTTGACCTGTTCAATGCAGGATTTGAAGTGGGCACAGAGCAGCTTGTGTGTATGCTAGGAAGAGTGGTTTCTTGTCCCACTTCTAGTTCTGTGGTAGTGTATCTAGGGGATACACCTGTAGGTTGAGTGTTAGCAGTGTTTGGAAGGGTGGTGCCTTGCCTCGCTTCTAGCTCTGTGGTAGTGTATCTAGTAGATAACTTTGTCAGCCGTGTGACTTCAGTATTTGACTGTGTGGAAGTGGAGCTGTCTGAAATACAGAGTGAGTAGTTTTTCAGTTTACCGGTGTATGTTTTCACATCAATTCAATATTTAAATGGTTTTCAGACACATTCATACAAAATAAAGTAGACACTATTGAACTGCTAAGTGTGTATGAGGAATTGTTATGTGCATGATGTTTTCTAAACTTTTGAATGAACGGTTTGTCTATAGGGTTAAACAGATAAACATATATTCACCTATTGTACAGTTCTCTCTATCCACATTCAGCCATGACGGTAGCTCTTCTCCACAGAGGTCAGGGTTGCCTCTAAAATCTAGGAATTTGTATATCCTATCTTCCTGATTAAAAGTTGGCATCTCCTCCAGATTTTCCCCTCTGCAATCTATTTGTTTTAACACTGGTATACAAAAACACACCTGACAGACAGGGATGCTTTGACACAGAGTAAAAGACAAATACATTAGGAATAACAGTATGCTTAGTGGTTCTAAGGGTAACTGGCCCCTTAACTAACTGCCTCTTGTCTAAAAGGGTGTAGCAATACTCAGAGGTCAAGAGGTGGAAGGTAAAATCTGGAGGGTTAATGGGTATTATATTGGTAGTTCTCTGACAATCAACCAGTAGCAACCATGCCGAGGCAACCATCCCTATCATCTCTACCAGAAGCCGACTCTGCCTATCTAAAACAATTATACACCGACCCAAAATCTCCTTCTGCCTATGCTGGTGCCAGGGCATTGTTAAGACAAGTTCGTAGAGAAGGTACACATGCTATTTCCCTGAACCAAATAAAAAAATGGCTCACCGGTATCGATTCCTACACTGCTCATAAACCCCCCAATACAAACTTTCTGAGAAATAGAATTGTGGTTAGAGGGATTAGTGATATGCAACGGTTAGCAAAATATAATGATGGTGTGAGGTACTTGTTTTGTTCAATTGACTCTCTTAGTAAATATGCCTGTGTAAGATCCTTGAACAATAGAAGGGGTAAGTCTGTTATTGAAGCCTTTAGATCTATTTTCCAAGAGAGGGGGAAGCCTGACTTGGTGAATTCAGATAAAGGATCAGAATTCAGAGATGGTGGAGTACAGAGGTTTCTTAGGGGGGGGGGGGGGGGTGGTATAGGATGTTATTTTTCTGTATATCCTGATATTAAAGCTAGCATTGTGGAACGATTTCAGCGAACATTAAAACAGCGTTTGTATAGATACATGACACATCACAACACATTCAGATACATTGACGATTTGCAAAACATTGTTCAAGATTATAATCATTCCTATCATCGATCCATAGGCATGACACCGGCTCGGGTGAATGAGTCAAATGAAGACTTGGTATGGAGTCGCCTGTATCGAAAATCAATAGGTCGTTACCCTAATTTCTCAAAGAAATATGATGTCAGAAAGTTCAAGGTTGGCGACTCGGTCAGATTAAGCAGATTAAAAGGTAAATTTGAGAAAGGTTATACACCTAGTTGGACAGATGAAATATTTGTTGTTTCACAACACATTCCCCGCAAACCTTTCTCAGTTTACAAAATCAAAGATTTATTAGGGGAGGAACTTGAGGGTACATTTTATGCTGCCGAGTTGGAATCTTTCAACAAACCAGACGAGGTTTTCAAAATCGAAAAAATTATCAAAACCAAAAAAGTTAGAAGGGTTACTCATTACTTAGTGAAGTGGATTAATTACCCGCCAAAATTCAATTCCTGGGTGAGCGAAGCTGATATGGTGAATTTATCTTAACATCATTCTTTGAAAAGGTGACTCTTTACAGCTAGTTCTCATTATTACCTGTTGCGTCATGGAGTTCACTAGAGGTTTTTATTTAACTCTACCGAGCGATAGCTCTCGGGATACTTACCCAGATAACAAACCCGGTCATTACAAGGTTCAGCTACCTCAACGTGTAAAACTTAGAGGGGAAAATTGGATGGTCGGTTTAGTTTAAGTGGACTATTCGAACACTCTTTTCAATATCGCAGATCCTGATGGGTTCCGATTTTATTATGATTTACATGAAGGAGGGGAGCGTTATTACCGCACCGGTTTAGTCCCACAGGGGAGATGGGAGAATATGAACCAACTTCTAACTGCCATAAATGCTGATATTGTGAAGGGTTCTAAACCCGAGCCATTGATGGAACAGATCGACCGGCTCTTCTTTTCGCGAACACACCTATAACTATGGATACAGACTTGTATTTTCCTACGACGACAACACCATTCGTATCACAGAAGGGGCTTCAGTATATTTCCCACCATTTACAGCAAGTATTTTAGGATTCCAAGAAAATGTGGTCCTGGAGAAAACCTTTAAAGAGATAGTGCTCCACTATACCGGGTAGACTCACCGAGTCTTTGAAAGGGTCCAACTCTTTTTCGTGATAAAACGATAGCATGTTTTCCAACGCCTCAACAAATCCAGTCACATCTCTGGAGTTGTACCATTCTAAATATTGGAGGAGAGTTTGAAAATTATTGGTTTCCCACACTTGCTGACAGTATGCATATTCCTCCTCAGTGATATTCGAACCTCGCAGCTCACTTTAAAAATCTGCGTGACTGGGTAGGGGATCGAGTTTGAGTTGATCGGCATCTTGGAAAAACTCAAAAGGGAAGTAACCTTTTCGAATTTTAGCTTTATAAGCCACCAAAAAACTGTCATAACTGTAGCCGGGAGCAAGAAAGTTGACAACATCCAAAAACTTCCTATGGGTCGTCTTTATACTTGTGTAGCACCCCCCTTTTTTGATCACATAATCCAAATTCTCTACAATCTCTAGAAGGGCCTGAAAAATATACTTTCGACATAGCTTAAGATCGTAAGCTGCCGAATTGAAACCGATAATAGGCATTTCACAGAGCCACCTACGAAATTCTTTTCCATTTTTTCAATTTGTTTTACTGTATATTTTCCTTGACGAAGTTCAGTCTTGCTCAGATGTTCTTCTAAAGCACGTTCCACCCAAGCAAATTTTTCTGAGAGCTTTCGAGCCCCCGCTTTTGATATTTCCAAAAGATATTTTACAAAATCTCTCACTAATGTATAAGGGTCGTTATTTTGAATATATTTGTATCCCATACATTCCCCTGCTACTCAGCACCGACATAACACACATATACAATCCATGTTTTTGGGTATATCCACTAGTTAAAACATGCACCCAAAAATTCTTCAAGACATATACCACTTAGTAATGATTAACAGAATGACATATACACCACTCTGTATGTATATACCTACACTTATACACATTCTTCTATTTCTACCATCATCTCGATTGACTTAAACACACAAATCCACTTCACTTGTGTGTCTATATACCCTTATCAGTTCAAAAACAAATACTAAACCACTTATTAATGACATATCACAGTAATTAAAGTAATTAACCTAATTAGATAAGACATTAACGGTTTTTAACGGCCCATTTTCAACACCAAATGTTCCTATTACACTACTACTAGCGATGTATTGGTGAGTGGGAAAGATTCACATGGGTGTTGGATAGGTTATTTGATTTCCTATTATGATTAGAATGGAACTCATGGTTTAGTCGCAATTAGGCTGAAAAGATTACGATAAACGAAATTTCAAAAGTCCTAAATTTAGACCATTTCATTAAAAGTGAATTTATACTAAATATTGAATACAATATTACAAATACAAAACAAGGGATGACGTCGATTGTGTGACCTAACAGGACTCATGAATATTCATTTCCCATACAATTATCCACAGGTAGGTTCCCTTTTGGTCATGTTGTCTCCATTTTTTCATGTTGCCTCCACTTTCGACATAGCTTAAGATCGTAAGCTGCCGAATTGAAACCGATAATAGGCATTTCACAGAGCCACCTACGAAATTCTTTTCCATTTTTTCAATTTGTTTTACTGTATATTTTCCTTGACGAAGTTCAGTCTTGCTCAGATGTTCTTCTAAAGCACGTTCCACCCAAGCAAATTTTTCTGAGAGCTTTCGAGCCCCCGCTTTTGATATTTCCAAAAGATATTTTACAAAATCTCTCACTAATGTATAAGGGTCGTTATTTTGAATAAATTTGTATCCCATACATTCCCCTGCTACTCAGCACCGACATAACACACATATACAATCCATGTTTTTGGGTATATCCACTAGTTAAAACATGCACCCAAAAATTCTTCAAGACATATACCACTTAGTAATGATTAACAGAATGACATATACACCACTCTGTATGTATATACCTACACTTATACACATTCTTCTATTTCTACCATCATCTCGATTGACTTAAACACACAAATCCGCTTCACTTGTTTGTCTATATACCCTTATCAGTTCAAAAACAAATACTAAACCACTTATTAATGACATATCACAGTAATTAAAGTAATTAACCTAATTAGATAAGACATTAACGGTTTTTAACGGCCCATTTTCAACACCAAATGTTCCTATTACACTACTACTAGCGATGTATTGGTGAGTGGGAAAGATTCACATGGGTGTTGGATAGGTTATTTGATTTCCTATTATGATTAGAATGGAACTCATGGTTTAGTCGCAATTAGGCTGAAAAGATTACGATAAACGAAATTTCAAAAGTCCTAAATTTAGACCATTTCATTAAAAGTGAATTTATACTAAATATTGAATACAATATTACAAATACAAAACAAGGGATGACGTCGATTGTGTGACCTAACAGGACTCATGAATATTCATTTCCCATACAATTATCCACAGGTAGGTTCCCTTTTGGTCATGTTGTCTCCATTTTTTCATGTTGCCTCCATTTTTTCATGTTGCCACTAAATTTCTCAAATCCTGTCTCATTTTCCGACATCTTGTATCTCCCTCTCCTTGAATATATGTGCAAAAGGCATGCCATAATTAATTCCTTGGAAAATGGCTAGACTTTCCTCCTACGACTAGCAAATATACCAGAACCAGAATAGAGCTCATCAACAATAAGGAGATTATGACTGTCAAAGACAACAGGAATGGCCCGGGCTCTGGCGCCTAGGTAATTGACTGCCGTTAATGGTGGCACGTAAACCCTGAATGCGTGTGACCCTTCTACTAACTGGCCATGGCATTGCCACCACGAGTGACGCAAACACTAAAAGAAATGGCCGAAGCCAGCCTTGTGTCTTGTAGCGTCTAACATATCGAGAACATTACACGTTCCGGAATATTAGTTTATATTCTTATTTAGTACAATCATTTTCACGAAATAATTGTTATTATCGAACTATGTATATATATATATATATACTAGTATATATATATATATATATATATATATATATATATATATATATATATATATATATATATATATATATATATATATATATATATATATATATATATATATATATATATATATATATATATATATATGTATATATGTAGTTGGTTGTGCTTTGTTACTAGTCATTACATCTTGGTGAAACAATCAGTATAAGTACTTTGTACAATTTGGTTAATGCATAGTGTTGATGGTGTTAACTTTAAATCAAATTTTACCCATGCTCAGAAGTGGTCTAATGGAAATACAACGCCTGGCAGAAATATATTTCTACAAGGAATAAAATAAATTAAAATACCATTTTTATTAGATTTCATGAACATGGATCACTTCAATTGAACTTGTAGTTGCGCTAATCTTTAGGCATTTGACCCACATTGGCCTTCTGGCCTCATCTTAATTCATTCAGCAAAGTCAATAATAAATCAATGACCAGTTAGATACGTTTATTAAACATTAATTCTTACCAGGATTCCTCTCCTCCATGGGACGAATTCGTCCTTGAGCCATCTACCCCCTTGGGCCAAAGAAACTAAGCATTTCGTTCCTCGACACAAATGTTCATGCATATATTCCCACTGTGTAAATCATGATATTGATCATCGATGTTGTACTGATATTTTCTTTGTAAAAATAACACAATGACTTATTGATATAGATACATTCGAAAAATTATATTGTCAGTGAATACCCTTGAGTTCATAAACCCCCTCCATATGTATGGAAATAATCCCATGAACACACTGAAAAAAGTAGTATTTAGATGATTGATATTTACAAACACGTTCGCTCGCGTTTTTCATGCAGGATTCCTATATACGAATGAAATATTGATGTATTTGCTATTCATTTAAAAAAAAATTCTCGTGTTATCCTCCATTCAAACTGAAATAAATTAGTGTACGTATCTTGATTGACAATGCAATTTTCTTAAGGTACATATAGAAACAACAACGACCTGTTTTCAAGAGAGAAATAAAGATCATTATTCTTTTATACATCATTATTCCTTTTCATTATATACACACACATATATATATATATATATATATATATATATATATATATATATATATACATATATATATATATATATATATATATATATATATATATTATATATATATATATATATATATATATATATACATATATATATATATATATATATATATATATATATATATATTTATATATATATATATATATAATATATATATATATATATATATATATATATATATATATATATATATATATATATATATATATTCTTTATTGA
>OZ012696.1:24495316-24496496 GCA_963942565.1 Maea johnstoni
GGATGCAGGGTTATATATATATATATATATATATATATATATATATATATATATATATATATATATATATATATATATATATATATATATATATATATATATATATATATATATATATATATATATATATATATATATATATATATATATATAGAGAGAGAGAGAGAGAGAGAGAGAGAGAGAGAGAGAGAGAGAGAGAGAGAGAGAGAGAGAGAGAGAGAGTTAAAGAAATAAATTACATATCCATACAGGACCACCGTACTTATATTTTGTGATATGGTCTTTTAACGATACTGCCTCGACTTTGTGAGCCAAGTAGGGTTGTTTTGGGTGTGGATCCTCAAGCCTTTCTCTTGTTGTGGTAGTTTCTGCCAGCCTCAGGATGGAAGTACGAGTGGCGGTTTGTTTGTTCAAATAAATGCTTTCGCTGTTGGACCAATGTTCTAGAGGAACCAAGCACCTACAATGCAGACATTTATTTCCTGCACTAAATGCGTGGGCAGTCTGGGCATGATACACGACCGGACACCCGATAGCCACCAATTTTCCTTGGCATGGATGCATGGATGACCTCACAATAAAACGTAGCTTTTGCTCATAAGCTACGTGGGTCATTGATGTGCATGGCTTGCATTTTTGACGTGTTAGCCATAGGTGTTTTTGACAACCAGGCAATTGAAGACGTCCGGTCGACTGGTGCAGGAATTAAATATCTGTACTATACCAACATGATTTTGTAATCTGAATACTAGTACCTTGCTTCTTAGCACCTTAGATGACCAAACACAAGTGGATTCGAAACCAGCCGGTCAACCTGAACAAGCTAGCCTCAACCAGAGTCAACTAATAGCCGCCAATAACCCAACATTGGTGCTCTGCGCATCCCCTGCTGATGGTGGAGATACGGTTTCTCTGTAATGTTTTCGATACGAGAGCCCTGATTGGTCCTTGTTCCCACGTGACCTCGCGATGATGCCAAATCTGGTACTCCTGGCATGAGTCCAGCTCCTCACTATAGGGCATAAGTAATTGGACTCTCTCTACATATCCATTCTTTTCTTCATCCAAGTAAGCACTGAGCCTGAGCGCGCCAATATACACATACAATCTGGTCCAGGGCCCATGACAATCTGACCGTCACCACAATAATACATACATTCCATCCTCAACACATCAAATA
>OZ012696.1:24496696-24531696 GCA_963942565.1 Maea johnstoni
TATATATATATTATATATTTATATTTATATATTATATATATATGTATGATATATAATATATATATATTAATTATAAATATATATATATAATATATATATTATTGTATATATAATTTTATATAAATATATATATATATATATATATATATATATATATATATATGCATACATATGCATATATATATATATATATATATACAGATAGATATATATATATTTATAAACATATTTATATATATATATATATATATATATGTTCATATAGTTTTATATAAATATATATATATATATATATATATATATATATACAAAACTATATATATAATATATATGTGTATATATAATATATATAAATATATATGTATATATATGGTATGTATATATATATGTAAATATATGTATATATATATATATATACATATGTAAAAATATCTATATCTATGTATATATATATATACACACACATGTATATATATATATATATTCATATATATATATATATATATATGTATATATATGCAAATATATGTATATATATACAAATGTATAAATAAATATATATATATATATTTATATATATATATATATTTATATATATATATATATGTATATATATATATATATATACATGTATATATATATATATTTATAAATATATATATATATATATAAATATATATATTTATATATATATATATTTATATATACATGTTTATATATACATATATTTATATATATATTTATGTATATATATATTTATATATATATATATATATATAAATATATATATATATTTATATAAAACTCTATGTATATATATACATATATATATATATATATATATATATATATATATATATATATATATATATATATACATATATATATATATATATATATATATATATATATATATATATATATATATATATATATATATACATATATATATATACTTACATACATACGTATATACATTCACATACATTCACACATACACACACACACGTTTGATGTAAAGTTGTAGGGTCGGTCCGAACGGAACCTATCTAGATCAAATGTGCGACCCTTTCGGCTTTCCCTCGCAAACCAACTAGCCGTTGGGGCCTTCACCGCCGCGTGCGCTCGTGGAGGTGTTTCCCCGTCACGTGGCATTTTAATTATGCAAGGGGATTCCACTCACAAGTTTCCATGACGTCATCCATATTTCGACTGCGCGGATAGATCCTCTACCCTACCCATGAACATTTCTGGGGCGAAAAATTCACGCCAGGGGCATGTTCATGTATGGAAACATCATTTTCATGCCACGATTTTTTTTTATGCATGGAAATGCAGTGCCGTATTTTTGAAAGCTTCATGTTGAATTTTGGCCAATAGCCCCCATTTCAATTTGGCATCAGACATGTGTATGGAAAATAACAATTCTGGCATTATATGGATATTGTATTCACATACTGTAGATTCACAAAAGATTGTGCAGAGTAAATTTTACGAATTTACAAAAAATCGATTTTTGCGTTTTTTAACTTTGCGAATTGGCCGCAACATGGAGTGCTACCTATACACTTAAAGTGACAGCACTAAAAATTGCGAATTTTAATTTTGCGTCCGAGGCTAAAAAGCTAAAAAACGCGAATACTAAACTAACGCAATCTTTTCCGAATTTACAGTACATTGAGGGTGTACATGTACGTGAACATGTACTTTACTTTTACATCAGAGCCCCCCCCCCCATCCCACCCCCGAAACAGGGTCTAATGGTTAAGTTGTTTATCCACATGGGTGCATATATTTCGAATTTCAATGCGGACCTTTATTTATTACCTTTCCTTCTTCACACTGTTGGGTTTAGCTGTACTTAGAAAGACTGCCGAATGATTTATTGCCATGAAGTATCAATGTGAAAATACATTGGGTAACGAAGTGGTAATTAAGCCGTCGTAATAAAGTGCACCTTTTTCACAACACTGTAGGTGTAAAGTCGACCTAGATAGCAAGTCCGAGATTAGACGTGCTACTAGCCTAGATTTCTAGGCTGTCATATGTATTTCTCTGTTATGTTTTTTCTGTTACCCAGCATCAAATATTTTAGATGGCCGTTGTGGTCCATTTAGTTTACACTTATCTCACCAGGATTCTGTTTGAGTATGACAGAGGATGAGGTGGTGCCATCTATCTATCATACCTGATACTACACCGAAATGCTTGTTTAGCACAGAAGAGGGTTTCAGTTTTTAGGGACCAGGAACCTAGTCTAACGTGCTACACGTATGTGTTATCTGGTTCTTTCCTTAGTCATACTGGTCTAACCAGAGTTCCCGTTGGCAAACGTTTGTCTTACATTAAATGATGAATACAACCATATGGCAATACTTCTATATTTTAATACCGCTAATTTGAGTTCGTTGTATACGGTTTTCTCGGCGGTTATGCCTCTGTGTGCTGCACTGCCATCCTAATTCTTTTGCCTTGGCTTTCCAATTAAGGCCAACGCTTTTATTTTTTTGAAATTTTGGCATTTAATGCCTTTATTCTTGAAAAGTGGTCCGTTGCCAATGGCAATGCTAATGGCAATGACAAGTGTCTGCAGCCAGTCCAGGTCACATCAATGACATACGTCTGCAGCCACCCGATATGATACAATGTATTTCATACAATGTTGTACAACTGTATCTATGAAATTATACAATGTTGCTCTCCCCCTCTTTCAACTCTGTCTATAAAAGTATACAATGTTGCAAAAAACTCTACATCATACAGCACTTGGTTGATAGGGAGAATATTAGTGCATGTGTACTCAGGGCTGTGGTGTTACAATTCCCTCATTGACTGCCCCTTTATTAACTGCCCCCACTATCTCTCTACTGCCCCATTATTGACTGCCCCTTTGACTATTCTCCTAAATTGTTTTGAGTGAAATTTAATCATCATCTCTCTCTCTCTCTCTCATTATGTATGTGATGTCTAGGGTTCGTCTTTCCCAGGGGCATATGCCCCTAGCTTTTGCTGTGGGCCCCTAGATTCTTTAGACTAGGGGCCCAAAATAGTATGTATAGTATAATAATACAGAAATGCTGTTTTTGACCACTAAATTTATTAAAATAGCTTTTCGGGCCCCAAGCCTGAAATCTAAGTGTCAGACCCTGGGTGTCACAATATCTTGATTAGTGGGGGCAGGGGTTTGGGAAATTTATACATGAGTTCTATCAAATTGGCTTGGCAAACTGAACGCCTGGCAGGACTTTCTGATCATGGGTCCAACTTGCCCTGCCTGACTACTTGGGTTGGCAGGGTACTGTTGAGCCCTGTCCCCTATGGGGATCTTCTCTCCCTTTCTTTTAAAAAAAGTTGTCACACCCTCTCTCTCTCTCTTATTATTATTATTAAGGTGGTGTTTCAGTATCTTGATTAGTTGGTGCAGGGGTTGGGGAATCTATACATGAGTTAATATTTACTTGATTTACATCTCTATTAAACTTCTGGCGAGGTGTAGTTACCAGGGAGATGTTGCAGGGGCCATTTATCATACATGACGTAGGATTGGAAAATTTGATTATCCTTACTTTTTCTGCCATACTGCAGCCGCGACTAGCACGTTGTTAGTGGTTGAGAAAGCCAGAGTATCTGGCGAAGACCACAAGTCACTAGCAACTTTATCATGTGCATGGGAAGTTGGGAACCCAGGTAGTTGTGAGAGACAGCAAGCTGTTAGTGTACAACCATACTATGAGGCCACATAGTGTGGTGCCAAGTGCGGCTAACATGTCTGCAGTGTATAGTCAATGCTGCACTCGGGTCGGACATGCAGTACTTTCATATTTATAGCATGCATACTGGCTGCAAGCAAGGTGTATAAGGGGATCCCCTCGTAGACCCCAGGTAGACATTTGACGACATTGACGTAGATCCAAGATGCCTTGCAGTTGTAAGAGCACCATTTGATTGATGCATTTCATAATAATTTTAATAGTGTTTGTGTCACACAGTTCCTGGTGATGACTGAAAACTAGAAACAAAAAAAAACAACAAAGAGCGACGTCAATGGTTCAGTAAGGGTTCTATTTTTTTGAGTGGTTAAGGCAGTTTTTTTTGAGCTTCACTGAGTATGACTTAGAATCCAAACCCGTGCTGTGCACGGGGGCCTGCTAGTTACCCTTAAATCTGCTGGCGGCTAATTTTGCCAATGCAAAATGATGCAAAAAACCTGAAAAATAACCGAAACCCTGGCAAATGGGTACTTATCTAAGAGTACTCAGCCAACACGACTGGGTTTAGATGGTTTTCAAAAATCCTTGCATCTTTGTGCTTTGGACAGAAGTAGCCTCAACATTGGAAGAGTAAAGCTTATGTGATTTTTTCACCGGACTTGAGAACGATGAAACACCTGCCACGGTTGTATCCCGGGCGTTAACCCATCAACACTTCAGATAACGTATCGTCTGCTACTCTCATACTTTTGAAAATAACTTATCAATAAAGCGATTGTTCACAGAACAGTTGAAGGAGAGTTGTTGTTTGGCCTGTGATCAACATTTCTCCTTCAACTATTTTCCAGAAAATGCGATTGTGAGTGAAATATTTCCAAAATCATCAGGCCTGTTTTGACCACTCTGAGTGTAAATACGTTGAATGATGTAAAGTATGAACAGCCTGCTAGGGGATGCATGCTTTGGGTAGCGTGAACTAGGTAAGACTTAATGCACCAATACTTGCGTACACACACTCTACATAGTTTTGTATGAATTATGATACTTTTGACATTAACTTTAGAATTAAGAACGATTTAACAAGTTATGTGGATGAGAGTTGTTAGCAGTGTTCTAATTGGCATTTATAATTCAAATATTCTCTCAACCATACTTTTCCTTGAAAAAATTGACCAACATTGTCGTGTTACTTTGGGCAGCCTTGGGCATTAAAGGGTTAAACATAAAAGAGGTATTTAAAAAAGGGAGATGACTTAAGTGCATTTGCCAAGATTTCTTACGCGTGCTTGATTATTAGTATCAGCCGACCTAGTTCTCTGGGCGTTAATGGTTAAATATAAAACAGGTTCTTATAAAAGGGAGATGGTTTAAATGCCTCTACCCAGATTTCTTACGCGTGCTTGATTATTAGTATCAGCCGATCTAGTTATCTAGGCATTAATGGGTTAAATATTAAAGAGTTACGTATAAAAGGGAGATGACTTAAATGCCATTCGCAAGATTTCTTACGCGTGCTTGATTATTAGTATCAGCCGATCTAGTTATCTAGGCATTAATGGGTTAAATATTAAAGAGTTACGTATAAAAAGGAGATGACTTAAATGCCATTGCCAAGATTTCTTACGCGTGCTTGATTATTAGTATCAGCCGACCTAGTTCTCTGGGCATCAATGAGTTAAATATAAAACGGGTACTTTAAAAAGGGAGATGACTTAAATGCCTTTGCAAAGATTTCTTCTGCATGCTTGATTATATATTAGTATCAGCCGACCAAGTTATCTAGGCATTAATTGGTTAAGTATTAAAAAGTTACTTATAAAAGGGAGATGACTTAAGTGCCTTTGCCAAGATTTCTTACGCGTGCTTGATTATTAGTATCAGCCGACCTAGTTCTCTGGGCATCAATGGGTCAAATATAAAACGGGTACTTAAAAAGGGAGATGACTTAAATGCCTTTGCAAAGATTTCTCCTGCATGCTTGATTATATATTAGTATCAGCCGACCAAGTTATCTAGGCATTAATTGGTTAAGTATTAAAAAGTTACTTATAAAAGGGAGATGACTTAAGTGCCTTTGCCAAGATTTCTTACGCGTGCTTGATTATTAGTATCAGCCGACCTAGTTCTCTGGGCATCAATGGGTCAAATATAAAACGGGTACTTAAAAAGGGAGATGACTTAAATGCCTTTGCAAAGATTTCTTCTGCATGCTTGATTATATATTAGTATCAGCCGACCAAGTTATCTAGGCATTAATTGGTTAAATATTAAAAAGTTACTTATAAAAGGGAGATGACTTAAGTGCCTTTGCCAAGATTTCTTACGCGTGCTTGATTATTAGTATCAGCCGACCTAGTTCTCTGGGCATCAATGAGTTAAATATAAAACGGGTACTTAAAAAGGGAGATGACTTAAATGCCTTTGCAAAGATTTCTTCTGCGTGCTTGATTATATGTTAGTATCAGCCGACCTAGTTCAATTTAAATGTCGTGTTGATCGGTGACACAAAACGATCAACATAAAACTAGGTGGCCCTGTGGGTTGAGGGTTGAGTAAGTGCACAACAAACGCAGAAGGAAAACATAAATGCACCTTTAAATACCATCATTGCAATATAACGCTGATGTAAGTTTAAGAGGACAGCATTTCTCAAAGGGAGTACACGTACACATGCACGTATCGTAATTCTTATGCAACCACGCTCCAGTTTTCATTGGGAAATACTAGTAGTCGTTGTTGCTTTATGACTTACGAGAGTTGTAAACAGGTTGTTATTACAGTGGCTGTTTTTTTCCTGCGCATCGTCCGATCAGTAGCGATAACAACACTACGTAAACATCATCCCTGCAAAATCCCCAAGTACACAGACACTGAACTCCTTAAGATGGCAGGTAAGTCATTGAACACGCGTGCTATTCAAGCGTACAGTTATGAGTTTCGTCTCAGATTTGATATACCCTTACCTGAGGACAAATCGCCTTTATCATACGTCACCTTGTTTTTGTTTACGACAGAACCCAACGAAATATTTGTACTAGAGCATACATTTCACTACGGAGATAAGATTAAAACGTGCATTCCTGGGGATTTCCATGACAAGTTTCGCCTGAATCTATAATACTTTTGAAAGTAATTCTAAAATTAGGCATTGATTCACAACACTGTTGCTGCGGAGTTGATTTTGTTTTTAACGACGCATTATGCTTACATTTTCTCCGAAGCATACTTTGGTCACGAAGAAATTACCAACATGACCACGGCATCTTTGACGCAATTTCATGTAAAACGAGTCTTAGTGAGGGAATTGCCCGTTAATAGTTATATACGGTTTATATAATATATATATATATATATATATATATATATATATATATATATATATATATATATATATATATAGATATATATATATATATATATATATATATATATATATATATATATATATATATATATATATATATATGTATAATACATATATATATATATATATATATATATATATATATATATATATATATATATATATATATATATATATATATATATATATATATATATATATATATATATATATATATATTTATATATATTTATATATATATATATATATATATATATATATATATATATATATATATATATATATATATATATATATATATATATATATATATATATATATATATATATATATATATATATATATATAAATATATATATATATATATACACACACACACACACTAGTATATGATTCTGGAAGCTGACTTCTTTTTCGTACAACCTTAAATGAGGACGTTTCAGGCCATGTAGGATTAATGTTCAAGTAGCAGACTGATGTATTTGGGGTAAGTAGGGGAGGCTGTGACAAACACCTGTGATATATGGATTGTTGATAAAACGCATGTTGTCGTCGTGATATGATAATGTACGTACGTTCACCCGTGAAGGAATGCATATTTCGACATTTCCATATCTATCCATCTATCCATCCATCCAACTATCCATCCATCCATCCATGTATATATACACTAGTTTATATACATACTTACAAACATACATACATGCATACGTATTTCTTGATGTGCTTGCAAATATTTCAAATTCACTTCAAAATTCTAATCTTGTCTTCTTGAAATACTAATTTATTGAAATACTTGAAATACTAAGAAATAATAAGTTCAAACTACGTTCGATGTGAACCAACTGCAAGTTCTTGGAAGCTTTTAACCAATTCATGTTTACATGCCTGCTGATTTTGATAAAATCCTGTAAGCAAGTGCATTGTTAGAGAAATATTCCATAGAGAAATGTTAAAACGAACGTTACAAATAACCCTGTTTCCTTTTTTGTAGCTTATAGAGGAACTCTGAAACACTAATGGGTTCAAATATGAGACGGATAATTATGCATATTATAGCTACTATACTTTATCATAGCTATTATAACTACATCATGAGTTCAAACGAGTGTTTTGATGAGATTCACTCCATATTTTAAACTAATCTTTTTGGTTTCAATTTTACTTGTTTGTCTTTCAGGCCCAACCCCGGATGAAATAGCACACTTTAGAAAAGTCTTCGACCTAATCGACGCTGACCAAGATGGCGTCATTAATAAAAGTGAGATGAAGGCTGTGATGGCTCTGATTGGCCATGACGTCACAGATCATGACGTCAAAGTGAGTGCAAAATAGGCCTTAGGCACATACTATGATAATCATCGTCATCATGATAATCGTTATTATCATAATCATTATCAACATTATTATTATTATTATTATTATTATTATTATTATTATTATTATTATTATTATCATCATTATTTCTCTTATTATTATTATCATCATCATTATCATCATAAAATAATGATAATAATAGTAAAAATAATAATGATAATGATAACAACAAAACAACAACAACAATAATAATAATAATAATAATGATAATAATAATAATAATAATAATAATAATAATAATGATAAAAGTAATAATAATAATATCAATGATAATAATAATGATACTACTACTACTACTACTACTACTACTACTACTACTACTACTACTACTACTAATAGTAATAATAATAATGAGAATAAAAATAATAATAATAATGAGAATAATAATAATATCAATAATAATGATAATTTGATGGATGTTAACAACATAAGATATTAGCTTCCATACATACGATTGCAAACATGGTCAACACAAACCTATATATATCGTGAAACGTCATTTTTGTGCTTCTGCCATTAGAAATATGACCATCACACATATATTTACTTATAATCACTCATTTCTTTTTCTTAAAGAAAGTGATATCTGATTTCGACAAGAATAAAAACGGAGTTATCGAGTGGGAAGAATTTATCGACCTTCTGCATGACAAGAAGAAAAACGAGTAAGTAGTGTGTAGTTAATAATTAACAACATCTTTTGCAGTACATACTTTGTACAGTATAGTGTTTACAGGTACCTGGCTCCTACAATGTCATCGTTAGTAAAACGTATACTTAGTCTTGCTATGTTAGTAGTCTTTTCCTTATTATTATATTATTTTCGTATTGTATTTTATATGAAATTTAAATGTAATGATTTTTGGAGATATTCTAGGTTGAATAAAAAAAATCATTCTTCGTTTTATTCTTGAGCCTGTTCTTGTTCCTCTTCTTCCCCCTCTCTCTCACTCATCTTCCAAGTTTTTCCTCCTTTCTTTGATTCATCATTATCCATTTCTTCTCATTTTCTCCTCCTTCCCTTTATCTTCTACCTCTTCTTCCTTTTTTCCTCTACCTCTACTTCTTCTACCTCTCCTCCTTCCTCTACCTCTACTTCTCCTACCTCTCCTTCTCCTTCTTCCTCTACCTCTACTTCTTCTACCTCTCCTTCTCCTTCTTCATCTACCTCTACTTCTTCTACCTCTCCTTCCTCTACCTCTACTTCTTCTACCTCTCCTTCTTCCTCTACCTCTACTTCTTCTACCTCTCCTTCTCCTTCTTCTTCTACCTCTACTTCTTCTACCTCTCCTTCTCCTTCTACCTCTACTTCTTCTACCTCTCTTTCTCCTTCTTCCTCTACCCCTCCTTCTTCCTCTACCTCTACTTCTTCTACCTCTCCTTCTCCTTCCTCTACCTCTACTTCATCTACCTCTCTTTCTCCTTCTCCCTCTACCTCTCCTTCTCCTTCTTCCTCTACTTCTTCTACCTCTCCTTCTCCTTCTACCTCTACTTCTTCTACCTCTCTTTCTCCTTCTTCCTCTACCTCTCCTTCTCCTTCCTCTACCTCTACTTCTTCTACCTCTCCTTCCCCTACCTCTACTTCTTCTACCTCTCCTTCTCCTTCTTCCTCTACCTCTACTTCTTCTACCTCTCCTTCTCCTTCTACCTCTACTTCTTCTACCTCTCTTTCTCCTTCTTCCTTTACCTCTCCTTCTTCCTCTACCTCTACTTTTTCTACCTCTCCTTCTCCTTCCTCTACCTCTACTTCATCTACCTCTCTTTCTCCTTCTCCCTCTACCTCTCCTTCTCCTTCTTCCTCTACCTCTACTTCTTCTACCTCTCCTTCTCCTTCTACCTCTACTTCTTCTACCTCTCTTTCTCCTTCTTCCTCTACCTCTCCTTCTCCTTCCTCTACCTCTACTTCTTCTACCTCTCCTTCCCCTACCTCTACTTCTTCTACCTCTCCTTCTCCTTCTTCCTCTACCTCTACTTCTTCTACCTCTCCTTCTCCTACCTCTACTTCTTCTACCTCTCTTTCTCCTTCTTCCTCTACCTCTCCTTCTCCCTCTACTTCTTCTACCTCTCCTTCTCCTTCCTCTCTTTCTCCTTCTTCCTCTACCTCTCCTTCCCCTTCTTCCTCTACCTCTCCTTCCCCTTCTTCCTCTACCTCTACTTCTTCTACCTCTCCTTCTCCTTCTACCTCTACTTCTTCTACCTCTCTTTCTCCTTCTTCCTCTACCTCTCCTTCTTCCTCTACCTCTACTTCTTCTACCTCTCCTTCTCCATCTTCCTCTACTTCTTCTACCTCTCCTTCTACCTCTACTTCTTCTACCTCTCTTTCTCCTTCTTCCTCTACCTCTCCTTCTTCCTCTACCTCTACTTCTTCTACCTCTCCTTCTCCTTCCTCTACCTCTACTTCTCCTTCTTCCTCTACCTCTCCTTCTCCTTCTTCCTCTACCTCTACTTCTTCTACCTCTCCTTCTCCTTCTACCTCTACTTCTTCTACCTCTCTTTCTCCTTCTTCCTCTACCTCTCCTTCTCCTTCTTCCTCTACCTCTACTTCTTCTACCTCTCCTTCCTCTACCTCTACTTCTTCTACCTCTCCTTCTCCTTTTTCCTCTACCTCTACTTCTTCTACCCCTACTTCTTCTACCTCTCTTTCTCCTTCTTCCTCTCCTTCTCCTTCTTCCTCTACCTCTACTTCTTCTACCTCTCCTTCTCCTTCCTCTACCTCTGCTTCTTCTACCTCTCTTTCTCCTTCTTCCTCTACCCCTCCTTCTCCTTCTTCCTCTACCTCTACTTCTTCTACCTCTCCTTCTCCTTCTACCTCTACTTCTTCTACCTCTCTTTCTCCTTCTTCCTCTACCTCTACTTCTCCTTCTTCTTCTTCTTCTACCTCTCCTTCTCCTTCTTCTACCTCTACTTCTTCTACCTATCCTTCTTATTGTACCTCTACTTCTTCTCCTTCTCCTACCTCTACTTCTTCTACCTCTCTTTCTCCTTCTTCCTCTACCTCTCCTTCTCCCTCTACTTCTTCTACCTCTCCTTCTCCTTCCTCTACTTCGACTTCTTCTACCTCTCTTTCTCCTTCTTCCTCTACCTCTCCTTCCCCTTCTTCCTCTACCTCTACTTCTTCTACCTCTCCTTCTCCTTCTACCTCTACTTCTTCTACCTCTCTTTCTCCTTCTTCCTCTACCTCTCCTTCTTCCTCTACCTCTACTTCTTCTACCTCTCCTTCTCCTTCCTCCTCTACTTCTTCTACCTCTCCTTCTACCTCTACTTCTTCTACCTCTCTTTCTCCTTCTTCCTCTACCTCTCCTTCTTCCTCTACCTCTACTTCTTCTACCTCTCCTTCTCCTTCCTCTACCTCTACTTCTCCTTCTTCCTCTACCTCTCCTTCTCCTTCTTCCTCTACCTCTACTTCTTCTACCTCTCCTTCTCCTTCTACCTCTACTTCTTCTACCTCTCTTTCTCCTTCTTCCTCTACCTCTCCTTCTCCTTCTTCCTCTACCTCTACTTCTTCTTCTACCTCTCCTTCCTCTACCTCTACTTCTTCTACCTCTCCTTCTCCTTTTTCCTCTACCTCTACTTCTTCTACCTCTCTTTCTCCTTCTTCCTTTCCTTCTCCTTCTTCCTCTACCTCTACTTCTCCTTCCTCTACCTCTACTTCTTCTACCTCTCTTTCTCCTTCTTCCTCTACCCCTCCTTCTCCTTCTTCCTCTACCTCTACTTCTTCTACCTCTCCTTCTACCTCTACTTCTTCTACCTCTCTTTCTCCTTCTTCCTCTACCTCTACTTCTTCCTCTACCTCTACTTCTTCTACCTCCCCTTATACTTCTCCTTCTTCAACCTCTACTTCTTCTACCCCTCCTTTTCCTTCTACCTCTACTTCTTCAACCTCTCCTTCTTCTTCCTCTTCTACCTCTACTTCTTCTACCTCTCCTTCTCCTTCTTCATCTACCTCTACTTCTTCTACCTCTCCTTCCTCTACCTCTACTTCTTCTACCTCTCCTTCTCCCTCTACCTCTACTTCTCCTACCGCTCCGTCTCCTTCTTCCTCTACTTCTTCTACCTCTCCTTCTTCTTCTTCCTTTACCTCTACTTCTTCTACCTCTCCTCCTTCCTCTACATCTCCTTCTCCTTCTTCCTCTACCTCTCCTTCTCCTTCTTCCTCTACTTCTTCTACCTCTCCTTCTCCTTCTTCTTCCTGTACATATACTTCTTCTACCTCTACTTCTTCTACCTCTCCTTCTCCTTCTTCCTCTACCTCTCCTTCTTCCTCTACCTCTACTTCTTCTACCTTTCCTTCTTCTTCTACCTCTACTTCTTCTACCTCTCCCTCTACCCCTACTTCTTCTACCTCTCCTTCTTCTTCTTCTACCTCTACTTCTTCTACCTCTACTTCTTCTACCTCTCCTTCTTCTTCTACCTCTACTTCTTCTACCTCTCCTTCTACCTCTACTTCTTCTTCTCCTACTTCTACTTCTTCTACCTCTCCTTCTCCTTCTTCCTCTACCTCTACTTCTTCTACCTCTCCTTCTTCTTCTTCTTCTACCTCTCCTTCTCCTTCTTCTACCTCTACTTCTTCTACCTATCCTTCTTATTGTACCTCTACTTCTTCTTCATCTGCTTCTCCTCGTGTATCTCCGTTTATTTGTATGTGTATTTGTAGTGAAGAGCGGTTGCGGGAGGTATTTGAACGACTGGACACAGATAGTGATGGCAGCATTGGACCAGAGGAACTCAAGAGGTACCTGGAGGAGACTGGCTTATCACATGAGATAAACGACTTTCACCTGAGACTCATGGTCAAAACACTCGATACTAACGGCGATGGCAAAATACAGTTCGAGGAGTTCTTGGCGCTGATGCATTTCTAAGATTCATACTGATAATACTGATAAGGTACATGTACAGTGCTGATATCTAATTCCTGTAATAAATGGACTGGTAACCCGGGCATAATACACGACCGCACGCCCGGTTGCCACCCAATTTCTTGGGTATGGATGCACGGATTACCTCACAACTGAACGTATCGTTGATTCGCAAGCCAAGTTGGTCATTGATATGTGTTTCTTATTTTATTGACATGTTATCCATGGTTGTTTTACAGCCAGGCACTGGAAGACGTCCACTCACCTGGTGCAGGAATTAAATGTCTGTACTGTATTTCAGAGTACTCTGATGGCCTTCAAGTTTTTAACCCATTAATACATGTGAGTTCCTCTTGACATTGTCGTCTGCGTCGTTAGCACACTTGACAATTACTTCGTATTGAATAATGATCTAAAAATATATTTGAAGAAGAGTTGTTGGTAGTGTTCTAGTTAACATTTCTCCTTCAAATATTTCCCATATATGTCATTGCTTGAAAGATTTAAAACATTGTCAGACTGCACTTAGCCGCAATGAGCATTAATGATCAAATCAAAAATGTACTTAAATGTGCTTCAAGTTATTTCTCCATGTCTATTGAACACAAATGCTTGAGCTGAAGCACCACGCGAAATAGAAATAAGTTTGCAGCGGTCGAAAGCTGCCTGACAATTTTGGTGAAACCTTTCAGGTAATGTCATATTTGGGAAAATATTTGAAGGAGATTTATAAATCTGAACATTATCAAACCGTTTCCTTCAAATAATTTGTAAAATCTGTCTTAATGCCTGCGTTATTGTCAAATACATCACAGTGCCAGACGACAATTTACAAAGGAACTCTTTCTTCAGCATGAATGAATTCAACTTATCAGTTGCTGATAAAAGCCAGCACGATTGAAATAATTACTTGTAAATAGATGATCTATGATATCTAGATATTTCTGATCATTTTAAAAAACTTCCATTTTTTATATCGACAGTGTGCTTCTGTATTTTGCTATGATTTCCGATATATTAAGAAAGTCGATAGATATACAAAAGCAAATACATCGAAATCTAGAGAAGAGTGTATCGAAAAAACAAAACGCATGTGTAAAAACAATGACATTTCAATTTGTAGTTAATAATTAAGTTAGTTTATTTTTAAATTCCTCCACTTACGCCTTTCTTTCAACTTGCTGGATGTAAATTGTGGAGTGCTTGGCCAAAATACCAACTGCTGGTGTGGCAGTCAAACCTTTTGGGTATGATTTGGTCAGGTATGTTATGTAATTCAGTCAGACAAGAGGACCCCTTCATTATGCGGTCATACGCGTTTTATAGTTAGGCAGGTTTGTTCATTTTTCAATTTATCTTTGATTAGAGGTTTGTTATTGATTTCTGTGAGATAATTTCCATCAATAAAGTTGTCATTTTCATATAATCATATACTTAAATAAACTCCATTACTGAACCTGGTTTTATGATTTATGTATATAGATAGCATAGTCTTTTTTAAAATCTTAAAGAGAGATTGGTTATTGATACCATTAGTGTACGTACATATTCATCATCTTTAACGGGTGATGTTGTAATTTCCGAGTAATCATATACTTGCAAAGATAAGATGAGCTCAGTCATATGCTTTTTGTATATAGCTAACTTTTAAAGTTTACTTTAAAATCATATTTGGGGAAATATTGATAGGAGTGTAGTATGCATATATCATCATTTTGTCTTCCCAAATAAATTTGTCATTTTCACTTGCAAGATAAAGTTTCATTGATTCGACAATTTTTAAGAAAGTAATAGTAACGTCCATTATAAACCACTGAATTGTTATGGATTACAAGAGAATATAAGTATGATTTTTCTAAAAACTTCTTTGAATTTAGTTGTTTTTTACTTCCAAATCACTGTGTTACTTGCAGCTCATTAAGGTCGATGATACTGTATCATTAATTCATATTAATATCATTAAAAAGATTTCATCAAATTGTTAAGTTGTTTTGTAATTTGTTGAAATCACAATCTTTTTGTATAGCTTAACAAGGTTGTTATTAGTGTAGAGCACCATTAATGAGACATTCATTTCGTCAAATATCCACCCTTAAAGGATAATTCCACCATAATAATAATAATAATAATAATAATAATAATAATAATAATAATAATAATAATAATCATCATCATCTTTATTTCACGAGGGTAACACAGTCAAATACAAGATTTGATTTTCGCTGTGGCCCTCAGATTTAAGGATTATACATTCAATTCTTCAGGCCACAGAGTTGAAAATTGTTTCTCAAGGTAAAGTTTCTTGAATGATGAGAGAGATGGTGCCATTTTCATATATAAAGATAAGGAATTCCATATTACTATGCCTTGGTAAGTGAATGAGTGTTTAAAACATGAATAAAACATAGGCCCATATAGTTTCTTAGGGTATGCTCTACTTAAGTTCAAGTTCCCACAACTGCCAACTTTCATACAAGAAGTATATGAAGGTTGGCAGTGGTGGGAACTTTAAGTAGAGTTTAAATAGAGAATAGCCTAAGTAGCTATTGGGGTCGTTCTGCTGCACGTAGCCATCAGCTATTGTCATAGCAGGTAACGTCTGAAGCAATCTACTGAAATAACAGACCATCTAAGTAAAGGCATTGTGGTATATGGATGATAACAATGCAAGTTAAACAAACCCCTCTATCTGTCTATGTATGTATGTATGTATGTATGTATGTATGTATGTATGTATGAATATGTATGTATGTATGTATGTATGAATATGTATGTATGTATGCATGTATGTATGTATGTATGTATGTATGCATGCATGTATGTTTGTATGTATGTATGTATGAATGTATGTATGTATGTATGAATATGTATGTATGTATGTATGTATATATGTATGTATGTATGTATGCATGTATGTAGGTTTGTATGTATGTATGTATGTATGTATAGTACATACATACAAATGTGTATTCCTAAAACATGTGTCAACAACACGTATCAGGAATACTTCAAGGACTTGAATCGTAATAGCTATTTGATCACCCGTGATGCACACTTATACAACTGCCTGTAGGTATTATCCCTTATCATATATCAGAAGCAGTAGCGCAACATTAACTTACCTATTTCGACACATATGAATACTATTGCCTGGAACCAAACAAAGTCAATGCATACTAGCCTTTACCTTAAATGGCTATATGCCACTTAGCTGTAATTTGCAATGCTCAAAGGTTTAGCAGATCAGGCCATCAAATATTGTCTTGTTACTTACGTTCAGCAGTGGTGATCTTTTGAGTAAATGGCAGTTGATGATTTAAGACACATGTTCGTTTTGTTTAATGCCATGGTTGTTCATAGAGAACGCTTTATCATCTCACAGATGATCGTCTCTGTCACATCCGTGGTTGTCATATGCAGGCTTCACACACTCATTAAAAATAAAGTACTAGTATACAGTACAGAGTTATTGATATGTAACATAGGAATCATAAAATTCTATTTAGCAATAGTTTTTGATTACCGAACATCACTTATAAACACGCACTACTTATTATTTACTCATTAGTTTCAATTTCAGAATATTAATAAAAAGCTGTACATGGGCTAAATAACAACTAAATCCAACGAGAATTGCTGTTTTTAGCTTTTTGTCTGTAATGGTTATTGTTAAGGTTTGCATTGGTTTATCTTTTGCCTTTGAATATTATCTTTTGCCTTTGAATCATCTGTTTAAAGACGTTTCAAAAAAATATAAGCTAAACATGCGCAAAAGCAGTTTTATAAGCGATGTGTTTTATTCAGACATTAGTTAGTGCTAGATATGACAAATATACAATGACAGTCTTCCACTGCAAATGGTATGAGCCTGACTAATCCAAACAAATTTAGAAGAAAAATCACTTAAACGCGTTTCCAGGTAACAGAGAAAGTGTCGGGAAAAGAAACGTGGTCGATAGCAAAATACATAACTAGCCACACTGACATAATTCTTGGGAAACAAATGATAAATGCTATAATATATAACAGAACACTTCATTTCATTTTAGGATCAAATACTTTTTTTGTATGTACTGTCTTGTGGAATGAGAGCCTTAAATGCTATAGTTCGAGCATCTCTAAGACAGGCGATATTTACAATATGTTATTTATTTGCCTTCCAACCACCAGTAGAGTTATAAGCATGTAAACCTAATCACTTGTGCCAAGAAAACAGGGTGCTCATATTTATAGCTCTTAACATTGCACCCCCCAAAAAACAGATATGTCCGTGGGAAATGACTGATGTTTTTTTAATCCGCTGTAAACAGCTGTTTTTATTGTCTCCATTCACTCAGATCAATCTGTTATAATATTGAGACTAATGAAATCAATAATGAATTTTATAAACAACAAAGAGTAATAGATGAATAGATTACATTATACGATGACATATCAACAAAGACAATAACATATTGAACATCAACAGTCCATAATTACAGCACACACAACCATACAGACATACTTAAATCATTTGACAATCTGTAACTACAAAGATCATCTTCAATGGAGTCCCACTTTTTATGGAAGTTTTGTTTGTCTAATGAAACTTTATCTAGTAAATTTTCGTTAATGATCTCATTATAAAGCCCATTCCTAAAGATTATTTCTTGAGCGGCTAAAATAACAGTATTTATAGTAATGGCTAATTTTAAAGTCATGGCTGATGTTAAATATGCACGCATGCACAGGTGGCGTATCTGAAGGGGGAATTCCCTACACAAAGAACCATAAGCCAAATCTTAGATAGGTGTTTGTCACCAACAAACAATTTTTTTTACATCAACTATCACAACAATGATGGATAAAATAGAATTTGATCAAAGCCTAACATTGACATGGGTAAGGAAAATACTTGTGGGACACTATGAGTGGTCTGTTTTTGCTAGAGAAAATAAAATCGACAGATTGGTCCATACTGATGAAAATTACCATCAGGAGATATATTTATCAATAAAGAACCCTTTCTGGTGCAGTGTGGCATACGCCTACAAAAATGGTCCATACGTCTCATGGAAAAGGAAACAATTGAAATAAAAAATGAACACCTCTGGGGAAATCCACGTATCTAAGTCCCCTTTAACAACACTCTGTACAAGGGAAATATAATTTATGTTAAAAACTTATATACCCAAGACGGTGTACCACTTACACTCATACAACTAGAGAGACAACTAGGAAAGCATATAAGGTTTACATCCTTTTTTGCCCTCTGGAACTATCTCCCCAAAAATTGGAAAAATGAAATGCTTAATTCAAAAAAATCCTTTGAAGTGTACAGGCTGCCAACTATAAAATGGCTGACCAGAGACAAAAAGGGAACTAGAAGCATCAGAAAGGTATGGAAACCCAAAGAAGATCCACCTCTAGAATGCAAAACAAAATGGCAAAATGAACTCAATATACCAGAGAATGAAAACTGCAAACATATATTTCTCACTCCAGTGCAATGCAAATTAAATGTAAGATGCATATATTTCCATTTCAAAATAATCCATCGAACTCTTAAAACCAATAGAAAGCTGAAACAATTCAAAATAAAAGAGAGTGAAATATGCGATAAATGTGAACACATTGAAACAATAGCCCATTTGCTATATGAATGTCAAGAAGCAAAAGACCTATGGGATGCAATCCAAAATTGGCTCAGGAGTATATCTCCAAACACCAGCTACTTTGACAAAAAATGAGTCCTGCTTGGAAATAGCAAGAACGGAATCATTGTAAACAACATCATAATGATTACGAAACACGAAATTTATAAAAGTAAATGGACCAAATCTAGACTCAATATACACAAAGTAAAAATCGTAATAAAACATCAGATGGAACTGGAGATTTATCTTGGTACAATTAAGAATTGCCTACCAAAAGTGCTGGGGAAATGGGCCTTGGTCTTTAACAACCTACAAACCCTCTGACTTGTAAAAAGATAAATTTACTATTGTAAATAAATTTACGATCCATAACCATGGCAATAGTATGGAATTCAATGGCAGTGACGCAATCGTAATGCATTTTCACTTGCTAGGCAAACGATTTAGGTAAATAATATTTGGACTTGTTGCATATTGTAGTTTCCTGTCTACATTCTAATAGCATACCAGTTTATCTAAGTATATACTTTTGAGTGGGGATTGACTTTTGAATCAATGTGAGCTATGCTATTAATTTAAAATGGCCATTTGCTGATAGAGAAAAGCTGAAATACATGTATATTTTATTTAATGATATAGGCCTAATGTAATCTTTACTAGTGATTACGTTTTATACTTAACAGAAATTACGTCTGATCATCTATGAATTTCGTTTATAATTCTATCTGACACATTTGATGAATTTATGTATCTGTTTGTATCCAACTCGAATTTCACCCATTCTCATAGAATAGATAATGGGATCCACAATAAAGTTTAGCATTGCCCAAAGCAAAAACAAATGTTGGATAGTAGGGTCCTTAGTAGTCAACGAAACGAAAAATGATGGCATCATGAATAAAACAAAGGTAAAAATAACCAGCAATATAGTGAATACAGCTTTCTTCAGAGAGGATCTGTTGTTCTGACTGTTTTGAGATGGTTGAACTATCTTTGACATGTGCCAAATTTCCCACAAAACACGAGAATAGAAAATGAAAATTAAAATACCACAAACAAAACAATGTGTACATAATATCAAGAAAAACATATAACACGCCTGATTGGGTTTGTCACAGAATTCTGTCTTAATGAGAAGACATGATGTTAATGAAAATCCTACTATTGCACACCACAAGCACATCAACGCAATAGCAATATTAACTCGCCTTTTTGTCATGAGAGATTCGTAGCGTAGGGCATTGGTTATGGCAAGAAATAGATCAAAGGCTAAAAACATCAGGCTACTGATCAGACAAGAACTTGCCATGAACACGAAACAACTGATCATGACAATAGCATAGCAGTTTTTAACATCAACCATTGTGAATGTATTCAATATTGACATGGACATGGACGCTGCTATGTCTGATACGGACAGACATATTAGAAAACGATGCCTCGGGTGAAGTTCACTTAATGCTAGTCTCATTGCCAGAAGAGCGAGCGAGTTGAGAATGATAGCTATCATAGCCACAACTATCTCCATCACTTGGAACACCTGTATCTTTCCCATCACACCTGAGAAATTGCTCATATTGCCCATTATAAAGTCTTTCAAGTATGGAGCTGCTTGAATTGTTCGATTACCAATCGTTCGCTCATTTGACTACAGACATTCAAATGTATAATGTGTAATGTACGTCTCAAATCTTCTGCATGGGAAAAGTATGCATGTGTGCACCATTTTAGTGTTGACGTGTACTTTGTTTAACATACAAACACATCAATCTTTTCTCCTGTATATTCTCTCCTGGTATAGACGATGTTATACTTGTTGACGTCAGGTATGAATATCACATCATCATCACTAGTTCGCATTTCTCCTAGGATGATTCAATGGCCATATGCATATCACAATAGTGTAGTCCGCAAAGAATCCAGTATATTCCAAATAGGTGTCTCAGCCTAGCCGTACAGCTCCGCTGGTCCCTGGTACACGCTATACCATATAAGGTTTGGGCCCAGGCATCAGAGCCGGACTATGGCCAAACCGTACAAAAGTCATCTCTATAGCATCTAAGGTTTAAAATCCTGCACATAATCCAGATAGCGTCATGCACAGAAACCCTGTGTGTGCGTCCTCAAGCCAGTCTGTATAGCGCAACATCCTGGCAAATATGACGTTGTCGTCATGCAATTTAATCCAGTCAATCCGAGCTCATCTAAGTGCTGTATGACTTGTTAGCCGAACTCCCAGTCTCATACCCAAGGAATTGCATATGTTGCCCATTTAAAAGTCTTTTGTTTAGATTGTTCTGTTACCAACTGCTCGCTCATATCCGTACAGAAAATTGAATGTATACTGTGTAATGTCAGTCTTAAATAGTAATTTCTGCAAGAAAAGTATGCTTTGGTTTAGCATTTTTAGCGTTAATGTGTACAAACACATTATCCTTTCATTATGTTTATCCTCCATGCATAAACGTTTGTTTTATCTGTTTACTAAAGGTAAGAGTATCACATCATTATCACCATTTCTCCAAGGATAATTCAATGGCCATGTGCACATCACAATGATATAGTCCGCAAAGTATCCAGTATATTCCAAAATAGACGCCATATCCATGTAGATATTGTTGTTTTATAAAGGCTTATCCAGCAGTGTTTGGTAATGCATTAGATGCATAACGAATGTAATGTGGTATATGGTTACATCAGGTCTTTTATTATCATCGAATCTGCACGTATGTGTTCATGCAGCCGCATTAAGTACACAGTGTATTCAAAAGGGTATAGCTTACATTACTAATAGCTATTTGTAAAATGCATCAAGTCAAACACTATTCAAATGCGGCATATGTTTGCCTGTAAAAATGTTATTCGTTAAGTGTTTGTTATTTTGTTTGTGGCAAAACGATCCCATGTTAGAAGCGTGCTCTCACGGAAGAAAATTTGCAAATAGTAAAAGTGAAATTCATAATACACAATCATGTGCCAAATCATCCAAAAGAGACAAGGTGATGCAGTCATAACAACTATATGTTAGTCACCAGAAATACGAGTCATATTGCTTATGGGGTTGATTTGTAAATATTTAGTCATTTTGAGATGTTTACTTATGTTGAAGCCTACAACCTTTTCCTCATATGTAGAGCAAGTGTGACTGTCTAGGCCATCACCTTGGGATAATAAACCAATAATTAAAGACTCTCCTTAAGGCTTACAAAGAAGCAGGAAGGAATTTTTCCCATACCTAAATTTTGAATTCGATGCTTCAGATATGCTTTTGGCGATTGAAATGTTACCGATTTTGCACCTTTTACATGTTTGAGGATGAAATCTTCAGAACCTGTAATGTTAACGTCTTTTTGATACGTCCTTCAACCCATTCCTTGGTCTGGAATCCTTGAAGCCTCAGTAGAGACAAACTGGTGAATAAATGGGAAAAAATGTTTCCGGAGTGATTTTTGCTGCTTATGTATGCTTCAGACCGGGTGGATTTACAAGTTTCAGTGATGCTAGCCACTCTTTTTGTCTGACTTTACCAACAGGAAATATATGACAACTAACTCTACTAACCTGTCTTTCTGTACAGCCAATTGATGCACATGATTTCAACATTTTCCTGTTTGATACAAGTTTTAATGCAAATTTCAAAGATAGTTCTTGTGAAGAGCACTGCAGTCTATGATTCACTGCTCAGAGAGTGGGGGCAGGAAGTGGCAATGCCACTCATTGAGTCACAGCTGATAGCCATTGGAGAACATGACTGCTATCAGGGGCTGGGCAGGCTGATGGCAATATGCAAAATTCTCCCCTCATGGGATCACTGAGAGAAAAGGAGGACAGCATCCTATTCTTGAAGTGTATTACTTTCATATAAGTTAATACGTATGTGAGGCTTAAGTTCCCCTTTAAAGTCTATCCTTTTCCTAAACCCAATAAAATGTATAGGTTTGGAACACAACTACAGTAATGTGTATCTGCTTCCCGGGGGGGGGGGGGGGGGGCCTTCTTTTATCAAAACACTGACATTGGATGAACGGGAACACATATTTTCACTTTAGATTTTATAATCCTCTGCCTGTTTAGCGGCAGCAAGTGGCGGCAGCAAACTCAGAAGCCCAGTTATTACGGATGTCACTCAGCGTCAGAGCCGCGTATATTTCGTGGATGGTAAGGGGATTTTGAACCCCCATACTTCGTACCTGGGTACAAAAAAGTACCCTTCTTTTACAAAATCGCGGACATGCAGAGGTCTTAAAAATAATCTTCTTCCGCAAAATACGTAACGCAGGTGCTGTCCCCCCTCTGTACCTGGGTGACCCCCCCGGATCTGTTTTTATTAACAGTAGGACTAAATTAACTATATACATTTATCTTTTTCTGATTCAGTTAATGACGGTATTTCATGTAGTACATACTAAACACCTCAAGCTAAACCCACTGGGAGTTTCTTGATTCTCACTTTGGGTAGAAAAAAATCTAGTCATGAATAGGAATATTACATCTTACAATAAGTGTCAAACATGCACCCGTTCGCACTACGTAGATTTAATATTGAATGCCTATCAGCCTCGTTCTACTAATCATTGATGTCCCCATCCCATGGGGCAGCATTTTGGTGTACTAAACTGGATAAGCCCGACCTTGTCTGGCCATTTCCGGTCCCCTCCTCCAGGGGATTCAATTGACTAACAATAACAATAGGTTAAAGGTCATTGTCTTGTACAAGATCCTCATCTTATAGTCTTCAGGAAGAAATATTGCCAATCTCCTGTCCACTATACGGATACAAATACCTGATACAACTCAGAGTGCTAACATCTCTGAAATGTAAACGTTTAAAAATCACACATATACGATTTTTCTTTCATTTACTAGTCTAACGAACTAAGACAATTTCCCTTTGAACTTTACATTTATGTAGTGCCGAATCCTACCTCATCATTTGTGAAATTTAAAAAGAGCGTTAGCGAAACAACCTGTAAATGGAGCCACTTTACTCAATGTAAAGAGTTGACATTATCAATATTACCCTGTAGGTGGTGCCCTTTTATTAAAAAAAAATGGGCAAGGGGGGCTCTTTATGAAAATATTTTTAGAAGAGGCAAAGTCTAACGAACCTCCCTTGAAATTTTGAATCAAATGGTGAAGTAAGAAGTGTGTGAAAACCATTGCTCAAAATGATGGAGCAAACGTCTTTGATAGTCTTGCTAAAACACACTTTAATTCAACAAATTCTCATATGAAAAATGGAAGCTAGCCAACTTTCAGTAATCAGCTAAATTTTCTTGAAGCATACAGCAGAAGATGTCTATTTTCAAGATCCGGGTGAAACCGCTTCTGTCACCCATGTATGTTCCAAGGCCTTTATCTGTTTTCTAAATGACTTAAAGAAGGGAAGTGTAACTACAAAACTGTACTTTTTAAAAGTGAAAAAGGTAGCGTATGAATCGTTTTCACTTTAAGGTGGCCGTAAACGTTTCATCCTCAGGGAAGGCCTGTTTTGAGATATATGTACAGGGTCTGACACTTAGATTTTAGGCTAGGGGCCCGAAAAGGACTTTCAATAAAAATTAGTGGTCAAAAACAGGATTTCTGGTTATTTTTCATATCATTTTGGGCCCCTAGACTGAAAAATCTAGGGGCCCACAGCAAAATCTAGGGGCATATGCCCCCGGGCCCCTGGGAAAGTCAACCCTGATGTATTATGTTAATGAACCGGGTCTTACCCTGCATATGAAAAAAACCCATACCTCTACTCCACTCCTATCTTCATAATCTGTGCAGAAGTTTGATTTGACAGGTATGAACAGACAGACAGGACTGACAGCATGCTTTAATGTTATGGTCATGTGACCCTAGTTGGCTGATAAGCCCCTCCCACCTGCTTATTAAAGCTGGGGCCCCTCTGAGCTTTAACAGGAAATGGATGTGTATTGGATTGGTAACTGATTTGAGCTGGCAATGGGTCAGTCAGTCTTTTCTTTGTATGCAGGTGTTGGTTAGAAAGGATGTATGTTGGGTAAGGTGGGCCACTTGAGCACCACAGACAATGATGTTTTAATCAATTCAAAAAATAGTGTATTAGGGATTAGTATTAATCAAAATGTGGCTCCGGCTGTCTGAGAAAAACAGGAAATAGCCCAGTTTTGGGGCTTCAAGTAAAAGAAAATGTGTGTATTTGATGGGAAAACCTGGACTTTTGGGAGGATGTTGGGTCAATCCATCTCATACCTTCAGCTGGAACAGACACTCTTAGCCTATGGAAAACTAACAATACTATAGTAATTATCAACTTAATTTCATTTTCAAACACAAGTTTTTCTCAAACAATAATACAGCAATCATGATATAGCTACCCAAAGTACAATAACACCCATATAATTCAGCTATTAACTAATTGAAGCCTGGATTGTATTTTTCACAACAATTGTCAATTCAGTTGGAGACACAAAAGAGATTGAAATTGCAGGTGAATAATTGGGTTTATTGATTGATTAGCACTGTGGCCTCAGTTCTGAGGAAATAGATATAGGTATGTGTGGTGTCATAATCCCCTCGGGACTCCCCATTCTAGAACAATGAGTGTGGTGTCACTCATAATCCCCTCAAGAATTATAGGTGTCAGGAAGAAATGTGTCAAAAATAAGATGACAGGCGTGTGCTTGCTATGGGTAGGCAGGTCACTTCCTCTGAGCATTTCAAGCAAGTAGTAGTGCATGTGGACATTTTACTCATATGGGATTCATTAGACAAAAGAATATACTGTGTGAATATACTGTGTGAGACCTTAGGGAAAGTTGCCATTTCTGCTGCAAAATATGTACAGGATTATGTAACTTGGATCACTGGAGTAGGAGATACAGCAATAGAGGTTTGTGAAATTATCTTTCTTTCAAGGCCCAGAATCTAAAAGCCACCTTGTCAGAAAGCTATGCTTGGGATAGCTTCAGAATTGGCCCTGCAAAATGTTTATTTTAGATAAATGAAGCTAAAAACACATGTAAAGTATTACAAGCTTTTATTTGCAAAAATCAATATACTTGCAGTCAAAGAGTCTGCCAGCATAATACACTAGATAGCTGAAAATTTATTTTGATGGCACAGTTCTTTGAATTATTAAGAATTATAGAGCTATAATGCATTACATTAGCATGCAAACAAGATGCCAGTCTACTAAGTAGGCGGGGCTTGGGTGAGGTCATATGCCCATATACGGAAGGCACTCCAAATCCAGTTGACAGGGTTATTTGGCGGTTGCAGAAATGTACTTATTTATACTTATTTTTGAGGTATCTCAGAAGACGAAATGTTGACAGTTGTGGAATACAATGGAAAGTTACTTTATCTTTCCACTTGGACTAAACTAAATGCATAAAAGTAAGAGCAAATTGTTGCACAGTAACAAGAACTGTATGAAACACAAAACTGTCATTTTCTCAGCTTAGTTTTCTATGGTTTTACTCTCACGGCTGACATAATTTCAGACACAAATCTTAACCAATTAGCGTCAAATTTTGCATATAGATTCTAAAACATGTTCTCTAGAGAATGAGTCGGGGATATTGCAATATCTTGTCTAGTTTATTTTTCATAGTGAATCAAAAATCAAGAAATGAAAAAAGCCTTTTTTTCCTTAATTGTTGTTAGATAAATGACCATAAAAAAAATTAGGAGCAATATTTTTCAAAACCCGCGTCTCATTCTCTAGAGACAGAGTTTTTTTTTCAACATATTAATAAATCAGGTTATTATCTTAGACTCTGCTCTTCGATTTACGTCAGCCGTGATATATGTACTGAAAATTGACTCGCCAGAGTTTTGACCCCAATTTCTTCAAGATATTTGGAGCTAACACAACCTATCCATATCCTATGTATTCCTTAGAATCTCATCTTTCTAAAAATATATAGTTTGTTAGGGGTTTAATGTACAGATAATTAGAAATCAGCCATTGTTTGAGGGAAAGTCTACTCTCCACCGGAAACGTTTACAGCCACCTTAATTGCTTTTGATTTTAAAAAATTCATAGGTGTATAAATTTATAATATCAAAGTGAAACGGTCTACTTGTATTAGTCTAATCCTCAGAAATGAATTTCCAATGAATACCCATGTACATTTTAGTCTAGCAATTGGAATGGAAGTTCTCGTGACTTCTACGTCATATGGAGCATGCGCACTATGCATAGTCCGGAAATTTGGTAATGGGTATATTTGTAAGTTAGGGCAAATTGATAATTTGTAAATTTAGGATTTACTGTTAGTTTTGGTAAATACGTTGTTACGAAAGTAAATTTATGCAAAATGTATAAGAATCGTCATTAAACCCTAACTAACAGTAGAAAAGGTGTAGAAAAAACGTCATTGGCAACTACATCACACACAAAAGGAGATCATGAACTGAAAGCATGGAGACGTAGGATTCAGAAAAAAACGCAATGCAAGAGACCGTTGGGCCATGAGGGAGCACACTACCAAAAGCTGAGCTTATAATCAATCATCGACCTTAAAATGAGTATCATGCATAAGCGACACTTTAAGATGAGTTAATTTTTTCACTTTACTGTAAGTTTTCTTGGTTTAGAAACTATGAAATAAGTACTTTATATAAGACTGCTTATTACGCTGGTGAATTCTATGCCATGCCCAAATCAATTATAGATATATCAATATTATTTGATTTCAATTAAAAAACGTTACATACTTTGATTAACAGTAACAAAAATGAAATAAAATGTCTTAGATGCAAACTTGCTCCTTATGTTTTAGAACTGTTTATTACGAGTGCAGTGTGACATCAATGTCTGACAACTGCCATAAAGAACGACGGATCCTTGTTCTAGCGATATTATTATTATTATTATTATTATTATTATTATTATTATTATTATTATTATCATGCGTAGTTTGACGTGAGGGACACGCACGTGGTCGTTGTTGCGGCTCCCCTAGTCAATGGCCGCCGCTTTGCCAGGACAATGAGTCAGGCAACCAGTCGCTGATTTAAATATATTTTCCCCCACTCTCTGAAGTGGGCGGATAAAAAACGTTTTATTTTCCCTCTCTCTGTGGAGTAGGTGGGTAAGTTTTATTAACCTTCCCTCTGTGGAGATGGCGGTTAATAAAGTTTTACAATCCTCCCTCTGTGGAGTTGGCTGGTAAGTTCCTTTCCTCTGTGAAGTGGGCGGATAAAAAGGTTTATATACCATCCCCCTGTCGTATTTACCTCACCTCAAAAGATGGTCCTGTAAATTCTTATTTTATTTTCTCTTTCACAACTGCACCATCGTAGCTCACACCACTCAGACACAACATAGCTTCGCTTCAGTGCCTCGTCAGCGCCGTGAAAAGTGCAGCAAGCAGCGGGAAATGACCTAAATATCACTACATTCACGCTGTATTTCCTACCAACATGGCGGGTAGAGAGGGGCAAGAATCGGGTACCAAAGGTATGCACATAACAGATGCTCTATTCCAACAAGTCGCGGAGAAACTCACCATGACGCTTGAATCATGGAAGAACATAGATCTGTCCAGTTCTACGTCAACGGTAGCCACGCAAAGCAAGGACTGGCTCGAAAGCCAACAGGAAAAATTGCTTTCGGGGAACTACGCATTTGAACTAACTGGGATGTCTATAAGTAGTCAATTACCAGTCGTTCGTAAAGTGGTACTAAGGGCCAAGAAACCAGGTTCAGTGTTCATATCAATCGCCTGCAAGCTACAGAGAGAGGCTGACCCAGATAGGGCTGACCAGTTGGAAAAGGTCCTTGCAATTTTTGGCGAATCGGAGAAGAGGGATATTTTTATCGCTGCGGCGGCAATGGATGGTTCCTGGTTTCAATGCATGATGCCTGAAGTGTATTTAACCAAGATGGATGAAGAAAACGGAATATACTTTTTTGTCATGGAATATCTCGATACTGAACGATTCTCTCATATAAACTGTATTGAAGGTGGTCCTGGTTTCTCTCGTGATCAATGGTACGAATCGGACATTCGCGCATGCCTGCGAGATCTCGCGAGATTTCATGCTCAGTACATTGGAAGTCTGCATAAATTACCCGATTCAGTCAGGTCCGTGCTATTCGACGGCCCGGAACTATTCGGCCGTTTATTTAGATACATACAATTGACCTCTGAGGATTTGGGCCAACAACATCCAGATATCTGGACGCCCTCTGTGGTCGAACTGAATCACAGAATAGCCTACAACATCCATTTTATAACACAGGAGTTTCTGAAATATCCCAAAACGTTCGTTCACAATGACCTTAACCCTAAAAATATATGCCTTCGGCGAATTCCTGCAAAAGGGGGCATGACAATGTGTGTCTACGACTGGGAAATCTCGTACATTCACGTTCCCCAACGGGACGTCACAGAATTTCTTGTTTTCACACTTCCCGAAGGCACAAAACCAGACGAAGTGTGGGAATCCGCAGAGTACTACCGTAAATGCCTCGAAGAAGAGTTGAAAGTCATTGGTGATGGGGAGGTGAAAGAGGCGCATGCGCGAGTCTTTGATCCCGAGAACTTCCGGCGAGTGTTCGATTACAGTATGATGGAGACACTCTCCGTCAGACTGGCAGGTTATTTAACTGTCACCGACTCTCGTGCCAAGAAATTCTCCTTTATAAAACGAGTTACAGGCGTGGCCATATCGTACGTGGATAGCGTCATTGATAAGTATGACTTCAACAAAGTATAGAATTTCTAGCCACCCGAAGGCCTTCAAGGATGCTTAGGGGGTGAAACAGTTAACCATGGACGACTTCGTTGCAAGTTGTGTACTACGTCATCATTGGTCATAATTGTGCACACAAAATGATGATATGTAGTAATTGTGCGTGAGCGGCTGAGAGGTAATTCCATAGAAGGAAAAGGAGTTACCCTCCTTCTCATCCATCTGACCAAAACAACTACCGCTATAGCCATTAGAATCACTAATAGCAATGATCCCATGATGACAGTAGGTAACAACTCCTCCAAGCGCATAGCTGTGAGAGCTAAGGGGGTTAAAGTGTAAGTGCTTGCCGTGACCTTGTTCTGAGCTGTGGTGGTCATCTCTTCCTCCTCGGCCGTTGTCAAGGACGTGACCCTTGAGATGCGTGCTTCACTGGTTGACCTGTTCAATGCAGGATTTGAAGTGGACACAGAGCGGCTTGTGTGTATGCTAGGAAGAGTGGTTTCTTGTCCCACTTCTAGTTCTGTGGTAGTGTATCTAGGGGATACACCTGTAGGTTGAGTGTTAGCAGTGTTTGGAAGGGTGGTGCCTTGCCTCACTTCTAGCTCTGTGGTAGTGTATCTAGTAGATAACTTTGTCAGCCGTGTGACTTCAGTATTTGACTGTGTGGAAGTGGAGCTGTCTGAAATACAGAGTGAGTAGTTTTTCAGTTTACCGGTGTATGTTTTCACATCAATTCAATATTTAAATGGTTTTCAGACACATTCATACAAAATAAAGTAGACACTATTGAACTGCTAAGTGTGTATGAGGAATTGTTATGTGAATGATGTTTTCTAAACTTTTGAATGAACGGTTTGTCTATAGGGTTAAACAGATAAACATATATTCACCTATTGTACAGTTCTCTCTATCCACATTCAGCCATGACGGTAGCTCTTCTCCACAGAGGTCAGGGTTGCCTCTAAAATCTAGGAATTTGTATATCCTATCTTCCTGATTAAAAGTTGGCATCTCCTCCAGATTTTCCCCTCTGCAATCTATTTGTTTTAACACTGGTATACAAAAACACACCTGACAGACAGGGATGCTTTGACACAGAGTAAAAGACAAATACATTAGGAATAGCAGCATGCTTAGTGGTTCTAAGGGTAACTGGCCCCTTAACTAACTGCCTCTTGTCTAAAAGGTCGTGTGAGCACTTCGGTGGATACAAGACTCTAAACCGAATACCTTTAAAAGGGTGTAGCAATACTCAGAGGTCAAGAGGTGGAAGGTAAAATCTGGAGGGTTAATGGGTATTATATTGGTAGTTCTCTGACAATCAACCCATTCATGTAGCAACCATGCTGAGGCAACCATCCCTATCATCTCTACCAGAAGCCGACTCTGCCTATCTAAAACAATTATACACCGACCCAAAATCTCCTTCTGCCTATGCTGGTGCCAGGGCATTGTTAAGACAAGTTCGTAGAGAAGGTACACATGCTATTTCCCTGAACCAAATTAAAAAATGGCTAACCGGTATCGATTCCTACACTGCTCATAAACCCCCCAATACAAACTTTCTGAGAAATAGAATTGTGGTTAGAGGGATTAGTGATATGCAACGGTTAGCAAAATATAATGATGGTGTGAGGTACTTGTTTTGTTCAATTGACTCTCTTAGTAAATATGCCTGTGTAAGATACTTGAACAATAGAAGGGGTAAGTCTGTTATTGAAGCCTTTAGATCTATTTTCCAAGAGAGGGGGAAGCCTGACTTGGTGAATTCAGATAAAGGATCAGAATTCAGAGATGGTGGAGTACAGAGGTTTCTTAGGGGGGGTGGTATAGGATTTTATTTTTCTGTATATCCTGATATTAAAGCTAGCATTGTGGAACGATTTCAGCGAATATTAAAACAGCGTTTGTATAGATACATGACACATCACAACACATTCAGATACATTGACGATTTGCAAAACATTGTTCAAGATTATAATCATTCCTATCATCGATCCATAGGCATGACACCGGCTCGGGTGAATGAGTCAAATGAAGACTTGGTATGGAGTCGCCTGTATCGAAAATCAATAGGTCGTTACCCTAATTTCTCAAAGAAATATGATGTCAGAAAGTTCAAGGTTGGCGACTCGGTCAGATTAAGCAGATTAAAAGGTAAATTTGAGAAAGGTTATACACCTAGTTGGACAGATGAAATATTTGTTGTTTCACAACACATTCCCCGCAAACCTTTCTCAGTTTACAAAATCAAAGATTTATTAGGGGAGGAACTTGAGGGTACTTTTTATGCTGCCGAGTTGGAATCTTTCAACAAACCAGACGAGGTTTTCAAAATCGAAAAAATTATCAAAACCAAAAAAGTTAGAAGGGTTACTCATTACTTAGTGAAGTGGATTAATTACCCGCCAAAATTCAATTCCTGGGTGAGCGAAGCTGATATGGTGAATTTATCTTAACATCATTCTTTGAAAAGGTGACTCTTTACAGCTAGTTCTCATTATTACCTGTTGCGTCATGGAGTTCACTAGAGGTTTTTATTTAACTCTACCGAGCGATAGCTCTCGGGATACTTACCCAGATAACAAACCCGGTCATTACAAGGTTCAGCTACCTCAACGTGTAAAACTTAGAGGGGAAAATTGGATGGTCGGTTTAGTTCAAGTGGACTATTCGAACACTCTTTTCAATATCGCAGATCCTGATGGGTTCCGATTTTATTATGATTTACATGAAGGAGGGGAGCGTTATTACCGCACCGGTTTAGTCCCACAGGGGAGATGTGAGAATATGAACCAACTTCTAACTGCCATAAATGCTGATATTGTGAAGGGTTCTAAACCCGAGCCATCGATGGAACAGATCGACCGGCTCTTCTTTTCGCGAACACACCTATAACTATGGATACAGACTTGTATTTTCCTACGACGACAACACCAAAAAAGTTACCGTTCGTATCACAGAAGGGGCTTCAGTATATTTCCCACCATTTACAGCAAGTATTTTAGGATTCCAAGAAAATGTGGTCCTGGAGAAAACCTTTAAAGAGATAGTGCTCCACTATACCGGGTAGACTCACCGAGTCTTTGAAAGGGTCCAACTCTTTTTCGTGATAAAACGATAGCATGTTTTCCAACACCTCAACAAATCCAGTCACATCTCTGGAGTTGTACCATTCTAAATATTGGTGGAGAGTTTGAAAATTATTGGTTTCCCACACTTGCTGACAGTGTGCATATTCCTCCTCAGTGATATTTGAACCTCGCAGCTCACTTTAAAAATCTGCGTGACTGGGTAGGGGATCGAGTTTGAGTTGATCGGCATCTTGGAAAAACTCAAAAGGGAAGTAACCTTTTCGAATTTTAGCTTTATAAGCCACCAAAAAACTGTCATAACTGTAGCCGGGAGCAAGAAAGTTGACAACATCCAACTTCCTATGGGTCGTCTTTATACTTGTGTAGCACCCCCCTTTTTTGATCACATAATCCAAATTCTCTACAATCTCTAGAAGGGCCTGAAAAATATACTTTCGACATAGCTTAAGATCGTAAGCTGCCAAATTGAAACCGATAATAGGCATTTCACAGAGCCACCTACGAAATTCTTTTCCATTTTTTCAATTTGTTTTACTGTATATTTTCCTTGACGAAGTTCAGTCTTGCTCAGATGTTCTTCTAAAGCACGTTCCACCCAAGCAAATTTTTCTGAGAGCTTTCGAGCCCCCGCTTTTGATATTTCCAAAAGATATTTTACAAAATCTCTCACTAATGTATAAGGGTCGTTATTTTGAATAAATTTGTATCCCATACATTCCCCTGCTACTCAGCACCGACATAACACACATATACAATCCATGTTTTTGGGTATATACACTAGTTAAAACATGCACCCAAAATTCTTCAAGACATATACCACTTAGTAATGATTAACAGAATGACATATACACCACTCTGTATGTATATACCTACACTTATACACATTCTTCTATTTCTACCATCATCTCGATTGACTTAAACACACAAATCCACTTCACTTGTTTGTCTATATACCCTTATCAGTTCAAAAACAAATACTAAACCACTTATTAATGACATATGACAGTAATTAAAGTAATTAACCTAATTAGATAAGACATTAACGGTTTTTAACGGCCCATTTTCAACACCAAATGTTCCTATTACACTACTACTAGCGATGTATTGGTGAGTGGGAAAGATTCACATGGGTGTTGGATAGGTTATTTGATTTCCTATTATGATTAGAATGGAACTCATGGTTTAGTCGCAATTAGGCTGAAAAGATGACGATAAACGAAATTTCAAAAGTCCTAAATTTAGACCATTTCATTAAAAGTGAATTTATACTAAATATTGAATACAATATTACAAATACAAAACAAGGGATGATGTCGATTGTGTGACCTAACAGGACTCATGAATATTCATTTCCCATACAATTATCCACAGGTAGGTTCCCTTTTGGTCATGTTGTCTCCATTTTTTCATGTTGCCTCCATTTTTTCATGTTGCCACTAAATTTCTCAAATCCTGTCTCATTTTCCGACATCTTGTATCTCCCTCTCCTTGAATATATGTGCAAAAGGCATGCCATAATTAATTCCTTGGAAAATGGCTAGACTTTCCTCCTACGACTAGCAAATATACCAGAACCAGAATAGAGCTCATCAACAATAAGGAGATTATGACTGTCAAAGACAACAGGAATGGCCCGGGCTCTGGCGCCTAGGTAATTGACTGCCGTTAATGGTGGCACGTAAACCCTGAATGCGTGTGACCCTTCTACTAACTGGCCATGGCATTGCCACCACGAGTGACGCAAACACTAAAAGAAATGGCCGAAGCCAGCCTTGTGTCTTGTAGCGTCTAACATATCGAGAACATTACACGTTCCGGAATATTAGTTTATATTCTTATTTAGTACAATCATTTTCACGAAATAATTGTTATTATCGAACAATGCATATATATATATATATATATATATATATATATATATATATATATATATATATATATATATATATATATATATATATATATATATATATATATATATACTAGATCTAGTATATATATATATATAAATATATATATATATATATATATATATATATATATATATATATATATATATATATATATATATATATATATATATATATATATATATATATATAAATGTAGTTGGTTGTGCTTTGTTACTAGTCATTACATCTTGGTGAAACAATCAGTATAAGTACTTTGTACAATTTGGTTAATGCATAGTATTTATGGTGTTAACTTTAAATCAAATTTTACCCATGCTCAGAAGTGGTCTAATGGAAATACATCGCCTGGCAGAAATATATTTCCAA
>OZ012696.1:24536696-24551731 GCA_963942565.1 Maea johnstoni
AATCTGGATTTTCGTACACTCAAATGGTTATCGATGAGCCACCGTAGTATGCTGAATTCTCTGGGTTTGACAGTGGCATCTAAAACTTAAAATATATTCAAATTCATTTCAAATATACCCCGCAATATGAATTCCATAAATCTTTGCATAAGCTATCCTTGTAAGATACAAAATTCACTTCTAAAATTGAAAGTCCATTTAAGTCACCGCAATATGAAGTTCATCAAACCTTGCACAGGCTTTCATTGTCAGGTCCCCTTTGAATATCCAAAATTAAAATGGGGGATCACCAGTACTGCCGTCGATATAGGTGGCGCCAAAATGTCAAATAATGTAACTGAAGTGCCAAATTTAGCGCCACATTGGCGCCACCTATATGGAAGGGATGACTGGTGACCCCCCTTTTTATTTTGGATTTCAAAAGGGGATCTTACAAAGATAGTTTATGCGAAGTTTCATGGAATTCTTACTGAGGGGTATATTTTAAATGAATTTAAATATATTTTAGGTCTTAGATGCCTCTCTCAGCTTGTCGAATACCCGACTATGCCTTAAATGAAACATATTCTATACATATTCTAAAATTAAAATGAAAAAAGGGTCCCTAGGCCAGCTTTCGGGTTAAACAACACCATCTTCATTGTGAATGCTGCCCATTTTTATGTGTAAGTATTCTGGTCCTCCTCATGCTGTTTTTAGTGATAATATTGTAGCGGAATGGATCCCTGGCCGAAGGGATGATCCGACTAACAAACAGAATCACCTTACTTAAATAAAAGGTTTCTTAGTTCTCTCTTGAAATGAAATAAAGCTCAGTTGGGTTTTCTGACTCTTACAATAACGCTTAGCGAAGGTTGGGGATGGATGTGGTGTTGAAGAGAAGACGGGACGAGCAAGTATAAATCAACAATACAGTTTAATCATCATAGTACAATATACATACCACCGCACTCGTTCTCTATACAGCAGCATCAACACAATAAGTCCACTCTATGTAAATGACCATCACGACATCACAAGTCCACAAAAAGTTTTTGATCTCTCTAATCTCTGGTCTCAATGTCTGGTAAATCCGGATGTAAATACACACTCTGCTCAGCTACAGTTCCTCTCTATGCTGTCATCATAATCTTCTCTATATACACATAATAATCCGTGAACAGCTTCAGTCTCTTTCTGGCTACTTGACCTTGCAATCGTTACTCTCTGGGTAGTCTAAATCCAGCTCTCAAGCACCTTAATCCGTCTGTAAACACCTCTGTCGTTAACTCTACTTCTACTCTACTCTAACTCTAATCTAAGACTGACGTGATTCGAATCTAACCTAGTTTCCCGCCCTTCCTTCCAATCGCACGCGCGGTACATCAATCGTTGAGGCCGCACGAGCGCTACGTCACAGAGCACTCGAAATAACTAGATACTTTGTAGCACGTCTAAATGCTAGGCTCTGCGAAGGCAGAGACCCAGCTTACAATAATAGAAGTGACGGAACATGACCTGTTTCTTAGCCCTGGGGTCATTCCGTCACACAGCCCCCGACTTGCTCTGAATCGTCCTCGATTCTTAAATTTCACAAATTTCCAAAAAGGGAACTCTAAACGTAACTCGAACGTTAAACAACAATTTTCTCGAACAAGTTCTAAACTCGTCTGTTATGAACAGACTAACCAAGTGACACACAGGTCACTAAACACAGTATAGGAATACTAACTTCTAATGTACACAATTCCCGAGAGTGGACAAGTCCTGGACTTCCGGTCCCACTCTCCCAATTATCGCTCACTTTGTTTACTTTCAATATCGCTCAGCGAAATACTCTTAACTCTCGAAAATCTACATAAACACGAACTCTGCACTGGAGCGGAATACTTAAAAAGAACTACTATAACTACTAATTAAAATAACGCACCTCTTATACCTAAAACGTTAAACGTTAATTCTTAAAATACTCGACTTATATAAAATCTTTGACTAGAAAAATAGCACTCTGAGTTAACTCTAAGAACAATAGAAACATTGATAAAAACATGGCAAGATAAAAACAATCAAAATCATGCAATACAGTGGTTTACTCACGTTACGGCTACCAGCTGTTGTGTCGCTAAGGTCTCAAAATTGTTCGCTTATTTTAAGTTCACTAAAATGTGAACGACTCCGACACACCAGCATAGTCCAAAATCTCTCAAGTGTCACTTTGTTAAAACTTCTCCTTGGTCGCCGATTTCTTCCTGGGACGTCATGGATGGTACACAGGTCCGGTAGTTCGTAGAGTAGTCACTAATAATCCAATAATTAGGCACAAAAATCGTCGTGACTTGTTAATCCGTCGCCACAGACGATGGACGTAGTAAATTGGCACTTCGGGTAATTATCCATGAAAGAGACACAAATCATCGTGACTGGGTAATCCAGCGCCATAGATGATGGACGGAAATAGGTTGTATTAGGAATAGCAGGCAGGTCGAAGCTTCGACCGCTGCTGCTGGGTGCTCCAGCGCCAGAAAGTAGAATTAGACGTCTCATGATGATCACGGTAAAAATAAATAAATAAATAAATAAAAAATGGTTCGCTCAGGCGTGAGATAAATTGGTTCGCTTAATGCGTGAGATCGAGGTTGTCTGTTCTTTCTTGCCCCAAGTTTCTTCACTTAAGCATCCGAGTCGGGCAGGGGTTCCGAGTCGGAGAAGGGGTCCGAATCGGAGATAAGGATGATCCCGTCAGCCGCATCCCGGTCTGCCATCTGCTGTCGCCGCATACCCTCCAACACCCCCCGATCAAAGGCCTTCCTCTCGAGGTCCATTCGGATTTCATCGATGCGCGCCTTGGTGAATTTCTCCAGGTACGTCATCAGTTCATCAGGGCTGGTTCTCACGATGGGGCTCAGCACGTTGGCATCGAAGGTGACACGACGAGACTCTTCGACAACCTGTCCCCGCTGGACTGCTCTGATGTCGTAGGCTACCGCCAGGGTTCGCCTCACTTGTACTTGGTCTGTTTCTCTGTCTTCTACTGGTGGGAATCGGGCCATGGTCGTTTCACTCCCCACCATCGTTCGCGGTCTCGAAGTTCGGCCTCCGCTCAGCTCGTCCCACTGTAGTCTTAGGTCTTCCAGGCTTGTCGTCAGGGCGTCTATTTCTTCCTGCTTTCCGGCTGACTGCTCCTGGACAAGTCGGATTTCATTCTCAGCCGTCGTCAGCTGCCGTTCTCGACGTTCTATCTGGTGCTGCATATGGTCGATCTCCAATCTGCAACTCTGCACCAGTTCTTGCGCTTCCTTGGCCTCTAGTCGGATCTCCGTCACCTGCTTCTGTAGAACCAGTTTCTCTTGGTCTTGGCAGTGGGCAGCCTGCATGGCTACCTTCGTGGCTTCTTTGTTGGCGTGTTTCTCTAACCGGAGATCTTCTAGCGCCGTCTCGCAGCACTCTCTGTAGTTCTCTGCGTCTTGTTCCGCTGCCTTCAGACGAACGTCAAGCTGTCTCTTGGCTTCTTCAGCTTCTTCCATGTTGAGCAGGGTTTCGGCCAGCATCTTTTCGGTGATCTCTTTCTTCCTCTTGTAGTTCTCCGTTGCCTTCGCTGTTTCGGCGCCAGCCCACTCCGCCATTTCCTGTCGGATGCTGGTCACTTTTCGGCGTAGCTGCTGGATGGTTCGCCCATCGTCCCGTCGGCCCGCCACGGCCCTCTGCTCGGACTGGTGGGCTAGGGTGAGCGAGTCTTTCTGCGCCCGGCACCTGTCGCTCAGCTCTCTGTACTGCCGCTCTAACTCGGTCTCGTGTAGCGTCATCAGGTCGATCTTCTGCTCCATCTCGGCTTTCGTCTTCAGCGATACTTTGTGGCTTTCTTCGAGGGCACTGTACTTTTCCCTCCAGAGGTCCTCCACATCTTGCATGGACTGCAGAAGTTCTTCTTCGACGCTCTGGATTCGCTGGGCCAGCGCGTCCCGCTCTGCCTCGGCCTTTCTCGCCCTGTCCGCATTAGCCTCATACCGCACGTGAGCCGGTTGCACTCCACGGGGATGGTCGTCTCGAGGGTAGCCTCCCGCTGCTCCGGGCTCGCTACCTTGGTGCCAGTTATCGCCTCCCCCATAGCTGCGCCTGTCGGTATCTCGCCTGCTTTCTTCTCGGGAGTTTCTGCGGGTGCGAGGTGGTGAAGGTGTCCTCGTTCGCTTCCTTGGTGGTGGAGTCTCGCCTTCCCATCTTCTCGCCTCCATGCGATACATCGCACTCGCCGAAGTAGGCCGCACCATCGGATCGAACGGCGTCGCTCCCCTCTCTGTTTGCTGGTATCTCTCCTCGTCGATCTCAAGACGTCGGGCAGGGAAATCCGGGTCGTCGACGGCGCTGAACGGGTGCTCCGATGGGTAGAATGGAGCCCCAGGCACGATGTGTCCGTCTTCGACTGCATAATACCCCTTCTTCCACTTGACTTGTATGCACTCGAGTTCTTCGGCATGATGTTTCATGTAGTGCATCTTCATCTCGGTAAAGTTGCAGTCTACGTAGGTGCACCGTCCGCCATGTCCCGTTCCCTTGTAACTCAGGCATCTCCACGCGTGTATTCCCCTTCCATCGTGCAAGTCTAGGTTGTGTCGGCCCATATCCCGAAAATTCCTCTTGCAGATGCCGCAGTATCCCTCTTCTCGAAGCGAGTGTGTCGGCTGCATGCTCATGTTGCTTTCTTTTGTATCGGATGACTTGTTGACAATGGGATTAGCGGCGATTAATTCGTGATCTGTTTGGTTCGCTCAGGCGTGAGATGAAGAATGGCGTCTTTCCGCTAACTGGGTCAATCTGGTGATGCGGTTCCGGGGGTGTGGCACCCCTTGGAGACATCTGATTGGTTCTCAGGTGACCTCTGCGACACTTGTTGTTTTTCGGACTCTTTCGCCGCCGCCATCCTCCACCATCACCGCCGAAATATCCCAAGTCTCCTCGTTCTCCAGCCTCCACGTTCCCGCATTCCATTCATTTACTGCCTGACTGCTTGCCATCAGCTCGGTTGGTTTCTATTTCGCCGCACGGAGATTATTTCTGTACTTTCGCCCACGGCAAATTCCTCGCTTCGCCAACTAGGTCAAACTCAGCCACTGCCGTGACGTCATGCGGGGACTCCCTCTCACGTGCGGGGAAACCCCTTGGTCTCCAGATGGGACTTCTCACTCGACTCGCCAACACTCGACGCAGCAACAGGCACAGTTCGCCGCTCTCCACAGCCTCCACTCTCCAGCAGTTTCTCACGCCAGAGCATCTCTATGTCTTCTCTCCAGCAACTTTCTAACGCCAGAGCGAATCTTCTTCTCTTCTCCAGCAACTTTCTAACGCCAGAGCGAATCTTCTTCTCTTCTCCAGCGATTTCCTACGCCAGAGCGAATCTTCTTCTCTACTCCAGCGATTTCCTACGCCAGAGCGAATCTTCTTCTCTACTCCAGCTACTTCTCACGCCAGAGCGAATCTTCTTCTCTTCAGTTTTCACACTTCAGCAATTTCTTTTGTCTTCACTGTTCTTGGTGGTCTGGATGATGCCGTCACCCTACTCCCCCTCTTCTTTTACGCTACAATCTCCTGATTGTTCTGGGATTTTTCTTCCGGATGCCTTCCTTTCTCGTTTCCATGGCAACCATTTCTCCCCAGGTGTCATCATAAGGACTTTCTGTCGGACATTTTCTCTCCATCGTCTCTTCCTGCTGGTACTCAGGCGGCTGGTCACCTCCCCAAGTGGTCGAAATCACCATTCTTGAATATAAAGTTGTCTCAGGGGTGCATGCGTTAATTTCGGATTTGGTCATTTAATTGGCGTTCTTCTCACTCTTCAAAATGACTCCTCCTCCAGCTAGACGAATATTCTTCAGTCCTCACGGTGTATTAGCTTTTGAGTTGATGTCAGCATGATCCAGGGTTGTAGGAGTTATCCTTGTTGCTGGCTAGTCTTGCCATTTCCCCTGCTACCAGCCGGCACAGCATATACACACGTATTTCGTAGCTCGAACTTCAGTGTCTTGTCTTTCTCTATCCTTCACACTTCCATACGATCTCTCTCTGCCTTAGACCACCTGGTTTTCTTCACTCTCTATTCACACCCATAGCGCTGCGGAGCTCTTCTTTCTCTCCGCCCTGAGGTTCTCTGGGAATTTTCTTTCTCTGGCCTCACGTCGGGTTGGTCATCGCCACTTTCGGAGTCTACCGATGTCGGAATCTCGTGTTCTCTCGGCTCGTCCTCAGCTCCATCGGTGCTAGACCAATCCCCGGGCTTGACAAAGGTTATCAGCCTCTCTCCATTGACCACTGTTCTCTTTCCTTTCTTGTCTTCTATTCGGTACGTCACGTCGGCCATCACGTCGATCACGGTGTAGGGTCCTTTGCACTTGTGTTCAAACTTGGCAGCTCTACCCTGTCTTCTAACCTTGGTGATCAGCCAGACTAAGTCTCCCACGTCTCTCCGGTGGCCCATTGCCCCCCGATCGTGCTGCAGTTTCTGTCGTCGCATTGCTTGACCGGTGACTTCTCTGGCCCGTCGGTGGACTTTAGCCAATTTCTCTCGGAGGTCCCAGGTGTGCTCCAGCTCGTCCTGCTCCACCAGGCTGGTGGGCAACTCGGACATGGTGAGTGCCAAGGGGACGGTCATCTCTCTTCCAAACAGCATCATGTGTGGTGTCTGTTGAGTGGTCTCATGCACACTGGATCTGTAAGCCATCAGGGTGAGGGGTAGGATTTTATCCCAGTTGTCGTGTTCTTCTCCTATCAGGCTTCTGATCATGGCTCCCATCGTACGGTTGAACCTCTCCACCATTCCGTTTCCCTCAGGGTGATAGGCAGTTGTTCTTGTCTTGCGTATTCCCAGTAATCTGCACACCTCTTGGAACAGCGTACTCTCGAAGTTTCTTCCCTGGTCGCTGTGGATGGAGACAGGAGTACCATATCTGCTGACGAAGTCATTCACCAGGGCCTCGGCTACCGTCTCGGCTGTCTCGTCCGGCAAGGCATAGGCTTCTACCCACTTGGTAAAATAACAAGTGATGACTAGGATCTTCGAGTTTCCTCTGGCTGTCTCAGGCAGCGGTCCATACATGTCTATGGCGATTCTCTCAAAGGGCGTCCCCGATCTCACAATGGTCATAGGATTCTTCCTGGTCCTGCCTCCCGGTCCCTTGGCTCTGACGCAGACCCCGCACTGGGCCAGCCAACTCCTGACGTCAGCTCGCATGTCATACCAGAAGTACTTCTCATGTAGACGTGCCACTGTTCGTTTCACTCCCAGATGAGCTGTCCACCTCTCACCGTGGGCTTGCTGTAGAAACTCTTTCCGCTTGCTCCTTGGAACCAGCACTTGAGTGTGAACTTTCGCTCCGTCGGAACTCTCCCACTTTCTGTAGATGACACCCTCTCTCATCTTCAGGCGTTGCCATTCTCCCCAGTAGGACTTGGTGGCTAAGCTGTGTTCGGATATCTCATTCCACCTGGGTCTCTCTTCTCCCCTGGCCAGCCTAGTCCAGATTGGCGCGACGTCGGGGTCTTCTTTCTGTAATTCTCTCCACTCAGCATTCGTCCACAGCGGCTGTATAGTGACCGCTGCCACCCTGTGGTTTTCCTATCGACGAAGGCAGGTGATGTCTTCTTCCACCTCTTCAGGTGATTCACTCTCTGTACTCTTGATTTCGGGGTCACCACTGTCGGAGCTTCTCCCCCTCTCTGGTTGTTCGTTTGGTCGTCTGCTCAAACCGTCGGCGTTACCGTGACTCCTGCCAGCTCTGTGCACAATTTCCTTGTTGAACTCTGCCAGGGTATTCTGCCACCTGGCCCACATTCCCGTGGCGTCTTTGAAGGTTTGCAACCACCTCAAGGCGGCGTGATCTGTGCGTAGCTTGAACTTTCTTCCTATCAGGTAGTGCCGGAAATACTTGCAGTAGAAAACCACCGCCAACAGCTCTCTCTTGGTCACGCTGTAGTTCCTCTCCGACTTGCTCAGCCCCCGACTTGCATATGCTATGGGTCTCTCTACGCCGTCTTGCACCTGCGACAATACCGCCCCGATTCCTGTGGCACTGGCGTCGGTATCTAAGATGAAGTCTTCCTCACTGCTAGGGTAAGCTAGTATGGGGGCCTCCACCAATTTCTTCCGCAGTGTCTCGAAGGCAACCTGGCATTCGGCAGTCCACAAGAAGGGTCTGTTCTTCTCCGTCAGCCTATGCAGGGGACGGGCAATCGTCCCGAAATTCTGCACAAACCTCCTGTAGTACGATGCAGTCCCCAGGAAGCTGCGTACCTCTGTCTGCGTGGTGGGCACTGGCCACTCCCTCACGGTCTCGATCTTCTCAGGGTCCGTCATGACTCCCTCCTCCGTCACCACGTGCCCCAGGTAATGTACTCTCTTCTGGAATAAGCGACACTTGCTGGGCTTGAGCTTCATTCCCGCCTGTCCTATTCTGCTCAGGATCGCATCCAGGCGGTCCAGGGTCTGCTGCTCTGTTTTCCCGAAGATGATGACGTCATCCAGGTAGATGAGGCAGGTTTCCCACTGTAGTCCCGACAGCACTGTTTCCATCAGCCGCTCGAAAGTACCGGGTGCTGTACTCAAGCCAAAGGGCATGACCTTCCAGGAATACAACCCCCCACTGGTGATAAACGCGGACTTCTCTTGTGCACTCTTGGACATTCCCACCTGCCAGTAGCCGCTGGCCAGGTCAAGGGTACAAAACCACTTGCTTCCTCCCAAGGCATCTAGTGAATCATCGATTCTGGGTAAGGGGTAGGCGTCCTGGATGGTGTGGCTGTTCAGACGTCGGTAGTCTACGCACAGACGGGTCGTGTTGTCTTTCTTTTTCACCATCACCACTGGTGCCGCCCACGGGCTCGCCGACGGCTCTATCAGGTCCCTCTTCAGCAGGTCGTCCACTATTTCCTTGGCTTCTGTTTGTTTCCAAAACGGGAACCTTCTGGCCGGCTGTCGCAATGGTCGCAGGTCTGGGGGTGTCCTGATCTCGTGCTGGACCAAATGTGTCCGCCCCAGGTCGTCTGGCCCAATAGCAAAAGCACTCTGGTGTTTGGTCAGCAGCTCCGCCAGTTTCTTCTTCCCTTCCGACGACAGGTTTTCACTTCCATCTTTACACAATGGCCGCAGGAAGTCGGGCATCTTTTCTGTACATCTTTTCTGCTCTGGTTCTTTCTTGGTTTCCACGGGGACGGGTGGCTCTCCGGCCACCGGGGTCACTACTCCTGCTGGCGTGCCCTTGTAGATCGTGATAGGTTCGCTGGTGGTATTGAGGAGTCGGATGGGTATATAATCTTTGCCCACATCCACCAGTGCCTTCCCCACCATGACGCCCCTCTGTCCCATCTTCCCCTTCGAACTAGGTTCCACCAATCCTGATCCTCTTACTTTCTCCAATTCTTTCGTGCGGCCGCAGATATACCCCGTGGTCAGGATTTCCTTTCGGGGGGGTATCACCACTGTTCTGTCCGCCAGCACCTTGCAACACTTCGACAGCCCTGATATTCTCTGGCTGATGTAGGGGACTGTTTTTCCTCCCTCGAACTCGACTTGTTGAGTATGATGGTTCACCATGATTCCGCCCGCTCTCTGTAGTCCTATACCTAACACGACGTCATCGGCTATCTCGGCGATCATGAAGTGTCCTACCAATATCGTTCCACACAAATCCACTTCTAGTTCCACTTCTCCCCGAACTGTCACTGGTGATTTGTCGATGGAGACTAGCCTCTCTCTGCACTCTCTCAGGGCTAGGTCGTTTCTATTCGGGTGGTTCAGGTAGACCTCGGGCGAGATAATCGACTTCGTGGCGCCGGTATCCAACAAGCATTCGTACTCTTTTCCTCCTATCTTTCCAATCATGTAGGGGCTCCCCTCATCTTCCCCGTCGAAGTGTATTTTCTTGGGCGTCTGTTCTACTCCTCCTGTGCCGGCCCTCCTGCCCCGGGGGCGGCACTCGGTCCGTTTCCCGAACCGGTCTTGTTGGGACAGTCTCTCGCCATGTGACCTGGCTGTCGGCAGCTATAGCACAGGAACGGCCTCTGTTGTCCTCCAGCACCCTCCCATCTTCTGGGCTGCAACTTCAGGACGAGTTCTTCCAAGGCCTCTAATTTCGCTTGGATGGTGTTATCCGCAGTGGGTGTCACTGTCCCCACCTGTCGTGCCACCGTGGTCAGCAGGGGTTTTCCCTTCAGTTCTTTCGCGCCACGCCCACTTTCGGTGCCCTCGTACTTGATGGCTAGGTGCACGGCTTCCTCCAAGGTCTGGGCATCCCCTCTGGCGGTCAAACGCTGTATCTTCTCGTCCGCAATCATCTCGATGAACGCCTTCTTCATGAGACGATCCTTCAACTTCCCTTCTGCGTCGGGGTAGGCCAGGGTGAACAGCCGTCTACACACGTCACCCAACTCCTGCAGACTCTCTTCTGGCTTCTGGCGACGCTGTGCTAACTCCATGGCGTGTTTCTCGGCCTGGTCATCCGATGCGTAGCGCTGGTCAAGAACCCTGACGATGTTTCGGTACGAGGATCTCTCGGCGTCGGACAGGTGCTGCACCACCCGCTGGGCTCCTCCCTTCATAGCCGCGATAAGGCACAGGCTTTTCTCGCTGTCGCTCTACTTGTTGAGCTTCGCTGTCGCCTCGAAGTGCATGCGATAATCCACCCATGACTCGCTCACCCCGTCAAAGCGGTCCACTCGGGCGTTTCGCCAGTGCTCGGATGTCTTCGGCCGTTGGGGCTCGCCCGTTCCCTCTGCCCGTGCTGCCATGGCCCGCTGCGTCTCCGCTATCGTCTTCAACGTTCCTCCCATCAGGGCTGCCATGTCTGCTATCACCTGTTCCATACCAATCGGCACCCTCTCTCGCGGTGACTCTGTACCTCGGGCCGGGGCTGTCGTCCGCCCTGCCCCCACAATTCCCTTCCTGGGAAAGTCAATCACCCCGGAGCTGCTACTGGCTAACGGCACTTCCATCATGGGCACTGTAGTGTCCAACGAGGCGTTGACCGCTCCTCTTCTACTCGCCGAGGGATGGCCTGGTGGTGCTCGTGTACCGCAATCAGCTTCTGTCCTCTGCTCGGCTCTGGAGGTCACCCGCTCCCCTGTGACGTCACGGCACGGTCGATCTGGCGCCACCGACTCTGCATCTGACGACGAATCTCCCGCCTCTACCTTGCTATCTCTCTGAAGAACCGCGTGTCTCTCAGCTACCGGTCGCTCGGACGGCCACTCTGTCGCTCGGGTTGCACCAAATGAACGATCTGCTGATATAAAATCGTCCAAACGGGCACCCGAGATCTGTTCTCTGAAAGTGTTAACGGTTCGCTCAGGCGTAAGAAAGGTTCGCTCAATGCGTAAGGAATCGGTTCGCTCAGGCGTAAGAAAGGTTCGCTTTATGCGTGGTTTGGACGATAATTCTGTGTCTTGAGGTGGACTCAATGCCACTTTTGGTGAATGTTCTCGCCCAAACTCCGATCCCGATCTGTTGGCCGCCGCCATCGCCAGTGACTGCGCCGCCAGCCACGGCTGCGTGATGTCTACCCCCTCGAGCCGCAACGCACCGTCCGCCTGTTCCTCCACTACCTCGACAATTTGCTTTCGTTCCGCTTCACCTTCCATCCCCACTGATTATTACTACCAACTGTGAGTTCGTTCCGACAAAAAGTTTCGAGAATTTCGCCGATAGTGCTAAACACTATCCCACCGCTGCCACCAAAGAAGAGTGTGCTATATGTAGCGGAATGGATCCCTGGCCGAAGGGATGATCCGACTAACAAACAGAATCACCTTACTTAAATAAAAGGTTTCTTAGTTCTCTCTTGAAATGAAATAAAGCTCAGTTGGGTTTTCTGACTCTTACAATAACGCTTAGCGAAGGTTGGGGATGGATGTGGTGTTGAAGAGAAGACGGGACGAGCAAGTATAAATCAACAATACAGTTTAATCATCATAGTACAATATACATACCACCGCACTCGTTCTCTATACAGCAGCATCAACACAATAAGTCCACTCTATGTAAATGACCATCACGACATCACAAGTCCACAAAAAGTTTTTGATCTCTCTAATCTCTGGTCTCAATGTCTGGTAAATCCGGATGTAAATACACACTCTGCTCAGCTACAGTTCCTCTCTATGCTGTCATCATAATCTTCTCTATATACACATAATAATCCGTGAACAGCTTCAGTCTCTTTCTGGCTACTTGACCTTGCAATCGTTACTCTCTGGGTAGTCTAAATCCAGCTCTCAAGCACCTTAATCCGTCTGTAAACACCTCTGTCGTTAACTCTACTTCTACTCTACTCTAACTCTAATCTAAGACTGACGTGATTCGAATCTAACCTAGTTTCCCGCCCTTCCTTCCAATCGCACGCGCGGTACATCAATCGTTGAGGCCGCACGAGCGCTACGTCACAGAGCACTCGAAATAACTAGATACTTTGTAGCACGTCTAAATGCTAGGCTCTGCGAAGGCAGAGACCCAGCTTACAATAATAGAAGTGACGGAACATGACCTGTTTCTTAGCCCTGGGGTCATTCCGTCACAATATATACTAGTATTCTGGTCCACCTAATGCTGTTTCTTAATGAGTGTATATACTATCGTCTACATAATGCTGGTTTGAACTTATTTTTTTTAAGCAGACCACAAATCATGTATATTTTTTATTTTCACTTACATAAAAAATCCACTTATGCTGATTTAATTTTAATATTTATAAGGTTTCCAATACGCAAACAATTTCATAAACAGATGCTTTTTAAAGGATATACGTTTTGGTCTGCATAATGCTGTGGTCTGCCTAAGTCTGGATGCAGGGATATATATATATAATATATATATATATATATATATATATATATAATATATATATATATATATATATATATATATATATATATATATATATATATATATATATATATATAGAGAGAGAGAGAGAGAGAGAGAGAGAGAGAGAGAGAGAGAGAGAGAGAGTTAAAGAAATAAATTACATATCCATACAGGACCACCGTACTTATATTTTGTGATATGGTCTTTTAACGATACTGCCTCGACTTGTGAGCCAAGTAGGGTTGTTTTGGGTGTGGATTCTCAAGCCTTTCTCTTGTTGTGGTAGTTTCTGCCAGCCTCAGGATGGAAGTACGAGTGGCGTTTGTTTGTTCAAATAAATGCTTTCGCTGTTGGACCAATGTTCTAGAGGAACAAGCACCTACAATGCAGACATTTATTTCCTGCACTAAATGCGTGGGCAGTCTGGGCATGATACACGACCGGACACCCGATTGCCACCAATTTTCCTTGGCATGGATGCATGGATGACCTCACAATAAAACGTAGCTTTTGCTCATAAGCTACGTGGGTCATTGATGTGCATGGCTTGCATTTTTTGACGTGTTAGCCATAGGTGTTTTTGACAACCAGGCAATTGAAGACGTCCGGTCGACTGGTGCAGGAATTAAATATCTGTACTATACCAACATGGTTTTGTAATCTGAATACTAGTACCTTGCTTCTTAGCACCTTAGATGACCAAACACAAGTGGATTCGAAACCAGCCGGTCAACCTGAACAAGCTAGCCTCAACCAGAGTCAACTAATAGCCGCCAATAACCCAACATTGGTGCTCTGCGCATCCCCTGCTGATGGTGGAGATACGGTTTCTCTGTAATGTTTTCGATACGAGAGCCCTGATTGGTCCTTGTTCCCACGTGACCTCGCGATGATGCCAAATCTGGTACTCCTGGCATGAGTCCAGCTCCTCACTATAGGGCATAAGTAATTGGACTCTCGCTACATATCCATTCTTTTCTTCATCCAAGTAAGCACTGAGCCTGAGCGCGCCAATATACACATAAAATCTGGTCCAGGGCCATGAAAAACTTACCGTCAACACAATAATACATACATTCCATCCTCAACACATCAAATATTAACAGCAGTCATTCAATGCCAATTGAACATTCATGCTAATGATCAATCATCAATTGTAACCTCTGTCATTCACTGTCGAGATATATCCATACATACAAGTCCTAATAGAACATAACCTCGACCAACAGTTGGTTGGCATTGTAATATGAGTACCCTACTTGTTGTCAGCACTGGGGCTGAGGTCGCCAAAATACACATTGAATCTGGTCCAGGGCTATGAAAATTTGATCGTTATCCAATTAGTCGCAACATTTCCACCCTCATTCTCATCAATTATTATCAGCAGTCATTCAAAACCAATCTAACATTCAATGATCAATCATCGATTGCCATCTCAGTCATTCACTGTCGAGATAAATCCATGCATACACTTCTTCATAGATTGTGGGACTCATACCACGCATGCCTTCATAGTTCATATGCTTGCCAAGGATTGGTTATCGTTACCACATAAGACCACTATATATATATAATATATATATATATATATATATATATATATATAATATATATATATATATATATTATATATAATATATATATATATATATATATATACGATATATATATATAAATATATATATATATATATACATATATATATATATATATATATATATATACATATATATATATATATATATACATATATATATATATATATATATATATATATATATATTATATATATATATACATATTATATATATATATATATACATATATATAATATATATATATATATATATATATATATAGATATATATATATATATATATATATATATATATATATATATATATATATATATATATATATGTAACCTACATAAATATGTATATGTATATATATGTATATATATACTTATATGTAACTATATATATATATATATATATATATATATATATATATATATTTATATATATATATATATATATATATATATATATATATATATATATATATATATATATATATATATATATATATATATGTGTGTGTGTGTGTGTGTGTGTCATAACTTATCAAACCTTGCATTAAAAATATGTTTGTATAAAAGAGTATATGCTGGTCCAGATGGACTTAACCATTCGCTTATGTATTTTTGTATAAC
>OZ012696.1:24551931-24564431 GCA_963942565.1 Maea johnstoni
ATATATATATATATATATATATATATATATATATATATATATATATATATATATATATATATATATATATATATATATATATATATAATATATATATATATATATATATATATATATATATATATTAATATATATATATATTAATATATATATATATATATATATATATATATATATATATATATATATATATATATTAATATATATATATATTAATATATATATATATATATATATATATATATATATATATATATATATATATATATTAATATATATATATATTAATATATATATATATATATATATATATATGAATCAATTATATATATATATATATATATATATATATATATATATATATATATATAAATATATATATATATGTATATTTATGTATATATACATATATATATATATATATATATATATATATATATATATATATATATATATATATATATATATATATATATATATATATATATATATATATATATTCACACACACATGTGATAAGTGAATGCATTTTTTGCTTTACCTGGTTCATAGCATGCCTCAATAGTGACACTCTTTACACTGATAGGGTTGTTCTGGTCAATATTTGTAAATGCTAGGTTAATCACATTCCCATCATGGCCTAGGCCAAGGTCAAATACCACTATAACAAAGTCATTTCCACTTCCAATGGCTGATTTTGTCTAGAGTGAGAAAATAAAATATATATGCAAACATTAGTCATTGTGGAGCTGTAATATATAATGTCTAGTGGTAAAACCTATTCCAAAAGGATTGCCTCTCAGAGTTATTGAGTTCCCGGCATGATAAATCATTCCTTGGTTCTTTTTGAAGTACATTCTCATATGTATTTTTATATTTCTAGATAAGTAAGTACAAAATTAAAAAAAAATCTCAATTTCAACATTATTGTCAAAAGTATCCAAATTCAAGACAACTGTTTGTGGAGGAACTTTTAAGCATTGATGGGTTACATATCAACAGAGTTAATTTTCTTACAACACAATAATTCTACATATAAAAGGAGCTGCATAGAAGCTTAAGTGTAGTGTATTTAGCTCTATGATGATTCAAGAAAAAATGGGCAATCTAAAGCATACCTGCTTTAGATTGCATAGGAGCACACATTCTGTAAGGAAAATGGTGATATTGGGTAAAATATAGCCCTTTATGGCCAAAGTACTTTTATCTGATTAACCTATTAATAGAATATTTTGTGTCTATAAATGGCAATTCCTCTGATGGGCTAAAACCCTGTACATGAAACCAAGGATGGGTCTAGGACTTTGGAATTTGGAAGATTCTGCCAAGTTGTGTCAGACCAGTTGTAAGTGGTGAAGGAAGGAAATCAGAGTTCAAGGGGAAAACCACATACTAAACTCCAATTAATTGTTAGCTTTTTCAAGCATTATTCAAACAAACTCTTGCAGAGGTGAGAGCCAGCAAGCATTCAGTGGCAGCATCCTAGACTGCACTGCTATCAAATGGGAGTCTACCACATTGCTTTTATGAATCAATTTTAAATTAGGTGGGCACCTGAATTACGTAATACACATGACACACCTGTGGGGTGGCCAACATGATGGGCACCCAATTAAACATCCATGACATGTTGAAACCTACACTAGTCACTTGGGCAGGACAATATCTGAGCAGCAGGTTTTCTGTGCTGACCTACTAAGACCTACGTTTGTTATATCTCCCTATAGGGAGATAAAAAGGTTAGCTCCCACGTTTGAGGAATTGAGTTTCACAACATACTTAGGCCATCTTTCTAAACCAATCAGAAAGCAGTTTCTTCTAGTGAGGTATAATAATATATTCCTATTCCCTTACAATGATTAAAACAGACTTGCCTGTGTGGTAGGAGTAGCGCCTCCACTTATAGTTAGAATAACCTGGTCGCCTCTCTTCACACTCAGGGTAACCTTTCTCACAGTAACGTCTCCTGTAGCATCCACAGTGTAGGTCAGTGTGGGATTGGTGTCAGACACGTTTGGTCTGAATAGTGTCCCTGAACCTAGTAAGGAGCCTTCTGCAGGATGGTTTGACTTCTCCGTTGAGGCGGTAACATAGACGGATGGGCTGTTGACATCAATCATAGTTACAGCGCAACCTGCAGGATAACAAATTGAAAGTGAGGAACTCTGAAAGCATGCAATATGCAAACAATATTGATAAATAATCAACTTTTCTTAATTGAGTCATTACAAAAGCTTGTATCATGTATGTTGTTATCAAATTAGTTTAAATTTAATTGTAACAATTATAATTATAATGGTAATTTTTCATATGATTATGAATGGTGTGGTGATTATTGATAGTATATATAAGCTGTGGCAACAGCTGTGGAGGCAGTTGCAGCGTTATTACCAATAGCAGCAGTACATAGTAGTAGTTTCAAATGTAATTTCATTTAAGATAGTTAACACTACTATATTACCTGGTTCTTCTGTTGTACCTACAAAAAAGTTGAAAAAACAAAACCTGAATTTATGATCTCAATATCTTATGAATATAGTTAACCCTTCTTATGCTGAGGCTACTTTTATCCAAAGCACAAGGATGCAAAGTGTTTTGAAAACCATCTAAACCTTATCATGTTGGTAATCATTGGAAAGCTCTCGCTGAGTACTCTCAAATGAGTACCCATTTGCTAGGGTTTCAATTCATTTTCATGTTTTTTGCATCATTTTTAACGGCCAAATTAGCCACCAGCAGCATAAGGGTTAGTATGGCCGCAAATATGGAGGGTATCTTTTCAAAGGCTGGCATTAATTGATAGATAGACCCCAAGGAAGCTGTGGTGTATGGGATATACCCAAGGTGTTACGAGGCGGAGCCGAGTAACCCCGAGGGTATCCCATACACCACAGCTTCCGAGGAGTCTATGTGGCTTGTACCACAGTTGACTGCCTTCCACCAATCACAGACCGAGAAAAGCTTGGCAGAGCACTCTTGCTAATACCCTTGGATAACACCTTTGGGTTAAGACAGCTTAGAGAACAAAGGCTTGCAAAGTGTGGGTTATGTCCTATAATCCTACGCTTTTCGAGGCCTCTGATTGGAGGAAGGCAAGCAACTGTGGTACAACGATACATATTCAATTGATTTATATAAGCTGAAGATGCAGATTCACTATGTATCTCTTTGCACATATTATATGGTAGTGAGATAGTGACGTGCATTGTTGCTAAAAGATATGTTTCTAATTTCTACATGGCCCTTACTTCGACTTAACATTGTAAATTGTTGTCCGTTTACATTAAATTAGTAATACTATTTATGAACAATATTGTTGGTACATTATTATTCTAACCTTGCACTTGCTATTCTTGCAGAGTGTTCAGCATATTATCCAATTTGTGAAATCCTTACCAAGGAAGATGTCTAACATTGTATTGCATAGAACCAAAGGATTACCCATCGACTGATAAGTCCACAGAATATGTAGTAACATCAGTTGAAGCACTTGAAGTTGTATCATCAATAGCAGTAAATATACTTTATTCAATCTCTCCTACACATAGAATTTGAATATTCTTAGGGCTCAACATTGACTTTTAGAGTTACCTACTGCCTGAGAATGTACCTGAAAATGACTTTTCTACGTGCACCGAACAAATACCATTCAACTAGTATTTTTCCTTAATACAGTTATATTTGTACTAAAAAAAAAAGAAAATCATTTTGTGTAAAAAACTCTCTGAAATTATATGACAAAATCATACCTGCTATGTAGGGCAGGCACAATATGAATATAACCTGCCCTCCAGCCATCTTCAAAATGTTTACCTGGCCGGTGCAGTAGGGCAGCCCTTAATGCCATGCCCTGCTCCTGGCCTTTCTAGACTAGTCCCAACTTTGCACTAATAATGCAACCTCAGACAGGTAATTAAAATCTTGGGCTTCTGGTGACTAATTTGATTCAAGGAAAACCACATTTCTTTGGCAACTGAGAGCTTAGACTCCGTATGGATTTCTAATCAGAATAAACTGAGCTGCGTTTAATTTTGACTAGTGTTGTTGCGTGGTCAGCATATCAAATTATCCAAGTTATGCAACATTCTATCAAAAAATGTCAGACTTGGTATTACATAAGACCAAATGTTCCCATAAACTGCTCAGTCAATAGAACATGTAGTAACAGTAAAAGAAGCAGTTGCATTGGTATCATTTATAGTAGCAATACATAGTAAAAGTAGTTTCATATGCAATTTCATATGATAAGCTAGTCTTTCACATCTATAACATATCACTTACCTGTCCCTTCTGTTACTGGCTTAGTTAAATCCTTTATAACTGGAAATAGAAGTTTGTTTAAGTTACAGATCTGAAATCGTACTTTACTGTAAATCAAGTATTACTATTATGAACAACATACCATAATTAACCCTGATTCTTTTGGAGAAATGAAAATGAAATGTATTCATATTGATTTTTGTCATGCCCCTCATCTCTGATTGGCTTGATTAAACCACAAAAAAAGTTAAAAATGTAAATGACAACATAATATATGATCTCCATATTTCATTAATATAAATAGTATGGCCATTATTAGTGAGGGAAATTCTAAAAAAGCTGGTAGCAATGATGAATATTCACATGATTAAGATATGCTGAACATGCAGATTCACTATATGATTGCTTTGTAGTTATATTTTTCTAACATTTCAACTCGCTGTTCATTCATTATTGATGACACTCACTTGTAGCCAGTGCGGTCGTGACAGATGGATAACAAGCACGTATCTCAACATCAACCTCAAGGAAGTCTGCTTGATTTCCTTTTATAAACTTGATGACAAGTTTAGAGACAAATGTGTCGTCTTGGAAGACCACAGTCTCATCAGCTTCAAACATCTATTAAGTTAGAAGTTAAACATCAGGACATGTGTGATATGATATGATTAAACTTTTTAACTTAATAAATATATGGTTTAGGATATGTCTAATAAAATGGATGTGATATAGATTTCAATATTAGGACATCTGAGGTACGAATGAGCTTTTAAACTTATCAATGGTATGGTATGAAATGATGAGTGATGTACTGGATGTGATAGAGAGTTAGATATGGGAACTAATATTTGCTATAAATAAGCTTTTAAACTTCTGAAATGATATACCGTATTCTTTTGAATAAGCACACCGTGCAGGTAAAGGTTGGGAAAATTTTCTTTAGAAGGGATGTTGTCAAACATCTGTAAAACCGCACCCCTCAATTATTGCTGATCGGAGTGTAAAGACCGTTATTGTACATTTGCGCTCTCGCTGTTCAGCAAGCTTAGATGTTTGTCACATGTGAAAAGATTGTTTATTGGTTGATAGTACAATTATGCGGCTAATGAGAACAGTGAGAGCGCGAAGGGACTGCTGAAATGGCGGAATTCAGCACTGGTTTGCAGACACGGCAAGAAGAAAGGTATGTGTTTTGGTTACTTCTAGGGGAAGAGTTAACATAAAGAGACGATCTTTGGCGCTTGCTGGTCCCCCTATGTCTGCGAAAAATAGACTGGGTGCTTATTGAAGAGAATACGGTAAATGTGATATAATGGATGTGACATCAAGTTCTAACAGTTTGCTACTGGGAAAATCAGGACAATGCTGCGATATTATAGCTCATAAAATGCTTCATTCTTTAATTGTTTGTATATGGAACTGTTTCATTTACCTGTGGTGATGTTGATGTAGAGCTCTGAGGGTTGTAAGGTGTTTGGATACCATTTTCATCCACAAGGTATAGCGTAAAGCCATGCACATTATACAGTGTGTCTTGGGGTAGATTGAAACTTCCTAGTTGAATTTCTGGCTCGCCATCATCAGCCAAAGTGATTGTTACCACAGGGGTATCATCGTCAGGTAAAGATCTCCATGGTGTGACATCACCAGGACGTAGGTCAGCAGGGCTTCCGTTTGGTACATCAATGTTTTCATCAGGTAGAATCTGTGGATTACTCATACCTTCCACTTCGTCACAATAACGTAGAGTTGTAACTGAAAGATAGAAGCATTGTCGTATTATATTAGAATAATGACATTGAATATAACATTGTAAATAGTAGTGAAATGGGGACCTTGCATTGTTCCTTAAAGATATGCTTGATATTTCAAACAATGGCCTTTTGTTGATTTAATTGTAAAGGATGGTCAAATTGCATTAACATAAATAATACTATTTATAAACAATGGATTTTGCCCATAGTTCTAATCTTTCACTTGCTATTCTTGCAGGGTGGTCAGCATAACTAAATTATCCAGCTAAAGCACTAGCATGTGTGTCGGCTCAGGATCACTTTTCAATCAAGATATGGGCATTGTAAATCAATTTTCCTATATAGACCATACTTAATAAGGTGGAGATGCATTGATCCTAACTTTTGAGTTTGATTGTTCAAGATCTTTACTTATGTTAAAGCCTACACCCTTTCCCTCATTATCAGATCAATTGTTGATGTCTACTCCTCGCTTAACAGAGCCAAAGACAATCTATACAGAACATTTAATAGGCTTGTAGACAAGCAAGACTTTTCTTTCCTTTTCTTCATGTCAAATTTGACCAAAACGTTGTCACTTCATATATGCAGTTAGGGTGTCAAACGATACAGTTTTTGCTCTATATTTGATGGTTACAGATAAGAGTATTTCAGAGAGAGAGAGAGAGAGAAAGAGGCATCACAGATATTCAAGTTTTGCCTTTGTTCAAAAGTTATTGAATTTGTAAATTTGAAAAATGCACTTTTTCTCATTTTCAACAGAAATTCTATAAAAAGATGGTTGCAGAATTTGAAGGGAATGAAATATTTCTAAAAATTAGATACTTTTCTTTCTTTCCACATTTGTGAAAGTTGATGGCCCTGTGATGGCTCCCATTGTTGATAGGAGATCAGTTTGAAGATATCTTGCCTGTTTTACCCTTTATCTTTTTACCCCAAAAGTCTTACATCATATGAGGGTACTTTTCAGGCATAATATACTTTCAGGCTAAATTGTCAAATAATAGCAGGGTTGATAAAATACTAAGTCAATGAAAACCTAAACCAAACATGAAATCAAAAAAAATCCAAAAAGATATTTGCTACCTAGTAAAGCATGTTTAGAGGCACGAGCACATTGTTTCAGTGCTTGAACATCTGCATCCTGTGAAATTCAGGATCGATTTTAAGATCCTATTCATGGTGTTCGAGGCTTAAATTGGATTGGCTCCCGAATACATATCTGGGCTGTTGGCCATATACAAATTAACCCTCATCCTAAGATTGGGTGGTCAGGGCTTACTAGTTGAGCCATCGCACATCAATCGCCTCCTCTGACGGCCGTGTGGGCTGTCTCTCACCACTGCCTGGGTTGGAATCCCAGCCTGGCCATGTGAGGAAGTTGCCAGTGACTTGGAGTTAGGCGGTGGTTTTTGCCCGTTTACTCCGGGTTCCTCCACTACTTACAACTGGCTAGTCAAAAATTAGCCACAATTGGCATAAATGTGTTGCCAGTGACTTGGAGTTAGGCGGTGGTTTTTGCCCGTTTACTCCGGGTTCCTCCACTACTTACAACTGGCTAGTCAAAAATTAGCCACAATTGGCATAAATGTGACAAAAAACAAAATTAAAATTAAAATTCAACTATCGCACATCAAAGCTTCTGCATCAGTTCCTACTTTTAAAAAAAACCTTAAAATCAATTTGTTGCGGAAGCCTTTTCACTGAGAAGTTTTATCAGTTTTAAAAGATGTACTTGCAACAAATTGTATTTTATTCTATGCCTGTTCAGCGCTTTTGAACATTTTAATGGAAATGGCGCTTCAAAAGTAACAAATTTATTAATATATATTAAGAGAGGTCATCCATCAAAAAAACTCAAAGAAACAATGATGGACCTGCCTCAAATGTATGACTAACAAAGTAAAAGATAGTAAGGGTGCGTACAATTCTTTATCTAGAACTCAGAAGGCATACCTGAGACTGTGCCTGGGGGCGGCGTGCTTGATGGTGCTTCAGTGCCTGGGGGCGGCGTGCTTGATGGTGCTTCAGTGCCTGGGGGCGGCGTGCTTGATGGTGCTTCAGTGCCTGGGGGCGGCGTGCTTGATGGTGCTTCAGTGCCTGGGGGCGGGGTGCTTGATGGTGCTTCAGTGCCTGGGGGCGGCGTGCTTGATGGTGCTTCAGTGCCTGGGGGCGGCGTGCTTGATGGTGCTTCAGTGCCTGGGGGCGGCGTGCTTGATGGTGCTTCAGTGCCTGGGGGCGGCGTGCTTGATGGTGCTTCAGTGCCTGGGGGCGGCGTGCTTGATGGTGCTTCAGTGCCTGGGGGCGGCGTGCTTGATGGTGCTTCAGTGCCTGGGGGCGGCGTGCTTGATGGTGCTTCAGTGCCTGGGGGCGGCGTGCTTGATGGTGCTTCAGTGCCAGGGGGCGGCGTGCTTGATGGTGCTTCAGTGCCAGGGGGCGGCGTGCTTGATGGTGCTTCAGTGCCTGGGGGCGGGGTGCTTGATGGTGCTTCAGTGCCTGGGGGCGGGGTGCTTGATGGTGCTTCAGTGCCTGGGGGCGGCGTGCTTGATGGTGCTTCAGTGCCTGGGGGCGGCGTGCTTGATGGTGCTTCAGTGCCTGGGGGCGGCGTGCTTGATGGTGCTTCAGTGCCAGGGGGCGGCGTGCTTGATGGTGCTTCAGTGCCAGGGGGCGGCGTGCTTGATGGTGCTTCAGTGCCTGGGGGCGGGGTGCTTGATGGTGCTTCAGTGCCTGGGGGCGGGGTGCTTGATGGTGCTTCAGTGCCTGGGGGCGGGGTGCTTGATGGTGCTTCAGTGCCTGGGGGCGGCGTGCTTGATGGTGCTTCAGTGCCTGGGGGCGGCGTGCTTGATGGTGCTTTAGTGCCTGGGGGCGGCGTGCTTGATGGTGCTTCAGTGCCTGGGGGCGGCGTGCTTGATGGTGCTTCAGTGCCTGGGGGCGGGGTGCTTGATGGTGCTTCAGTGCCTGGGGGCGGCGTGCTTGATGGTGCTTCAGTGCCTGGGGGCGGCGTGCTTGATGGTGCTTCAGTGCCTGGGGGCGGCGTGCTTGATGGTGCTTCAGTGCCTGGGGGCGGGGTGCTTGATGGTGCTTCAGTGCCTGGGGGCGGCGTGCTTGATGGTGCTTCAGTGCCTGGGGGCGGCGTGCTTGATGGTGCTTCAGTGCCTGGGGGCGGCGTGCTTGATGGTGCTTCAGTGCCTGGGGGCGGCGTGCTTGATGGTGCTTCAGTGCCTGGGGGCGGCGTGCTTGATGGTGCTTCAGTGCCTGGGGGCGGCGTGCTTGATGGTGCTTCAGTGCCTGGGGGCGGCGTGCTTGATGGTGCTTCAGTGCCTGGGGGCGGCGTGCTTGATGGTGCTTCAGTGCCAGGGGGCGGCGTGCTTGATGGTGCTTCAGTGCCAGGGGGCGGCGTGCTTGATGGTGCTTCAGTGCCTGGGGGCGGGGTGCTTGATGGTGCTTCAGTGCCTGGGGGCGGGGTGCTTGATGGTGCTTCAGTGCCTGGGGGCGGCGTGCTTGATGGTGCTTCAGTGCCTGGGGGCGGCGTGCTTGATGGTGCTTCAGTGCCTGGGGGCGGCGTGCTTGATGGTGCTTCAGTGCCAGGGGGCGGCGTGCTTGATGGTGCTTCAGTGCCAGGGGGCGGCGTGCTTGATGGTGCTTCAGTGCCTGGGGGCGGGGTGCTTGATGGTGCTTCAGTGCCTGGGGGCGGGGTGCTTGATGGTGCTTCAGTGCCTGGGGGCGGGGTGCTTGATGGTGCTTCAGTGCCTGGGGGCGGCGTGCTTGATGGTGCTTCAGTGCCTGGGGGCGGCGTGCTTGATGGTGCTTTAGTGCCTGGGGGCGGCGTGCTTGATGGTGCTTCAGTGCCTGGGGGCGGCGTGCTTGATGGTGCTTCAGTGCCTGGGGGCGGGGTGCTTGATGGTGCTTCAGTGCCTGGGGGCGGCGTGCTTGATGGTGCTTCAGTGCCTGGGGGCGGGGTGCTTGATGGTGCTTCAGTGCCTGGGGGCGGCGTGCTTGATGGTGCTTCAGTGCCTGGGGGCGGCGTGCTTGATGGTGCTTCAGTGCCTGGGGGCGGCGTGCTTGATGGTGCTTCAGTGCCTGGGGGCGGCGTGCTTGATGGTGCTTCAGTGCCTGGGGGCGGCGTGCTTGATGGTGCTTCAGTGCCTGGGGGCGGCGTGCTTGATGGTGCTTCAGTGCCTGGGGGCGGCGTGCTTGATGGTGCTTCAGTGCCTGGGGGCGGCGTGCTTGATGGTGCTTCAGTGCCTGGGGGCGGCGTGCTTGATGGTGCTTCAGTGCCTGGGGGCGGCGTGCTTGATGGTGCTTCAGTGCCTGGGGGCGGAGTGCTTGATGGTGCTTCAGTGCCTGGGGGCGGCGTGCTTGATGGTGCTTCAGTGCCTGGGGGCGGCGTGCTTGATGGTGCTTCAGTGCCTGGGGGCGGCGTGCTTGATGGTGCTTCAGTGCCTGGGGGCGGCGTGCTTGATGGTGCTTCAGTGCCTGGGGGCGGCGTGCTTGATGGTGCTTCAGTGCCTGGGGGCGGCGTGCTTGATGGTGCTTCAGTGCCTGGGGGCGGGGTGCTTGATGGTGCTTCAGTGCCTGGGGGCGGGGTGCTTGATGGTGCTTCAGTGCCTGGGGGCGGCGTGCTTGATGGTGCTTCAGTGCCTGGGGGCGGCGTGCTTGATGGTGCTTCAGTGCCTGGGGGCGGCGTGCTTGATGGTGCTTCAGTGCCTGGGGGCGGCGTGCTTGATGGTGCTTCAGTGCCTGGGGGCGGCGTGCTTGATGGTGCTTCAGTGCCTGGGGGCGGGGTGCTTGATGGTGCTTCAGTGCCTGGGGGCGGCGTGCTTGATGGTGCTTCAGTGCCTGGGGGCGGCGTGCTTGATGGTGCTTCAGTGCCTGGGGGCGGCGTGCTTGATGGTGCTTCAGTGCCTGGGGGCGGCGTGCTTGATGGTGCTTCAGTGCCTGGGGGCGGCGTGCTTGATGGTGCTTCAGTGCCTGGGGGCGGCGTGCTTGATGGTGCTTCAGTGCCTGGGGGCGGCGTGCTTGATGGTGCTTCAGTGCCTGGGGGCGGGGTGCTTGATGGTGCTTCAGTGCCTGGGGGCGGCGTGCTTGATGGTGCTTCAGTGCCTGGGGGCGGCGTGCTTGATGGTTGACTTGAGCTTGGTTGATTTTGGAGACATACCGTGATGTTCATGTGATTTAGCTGGGATCTTTGCCTATGGCCATTTCTTTCATCCCGCTGAGGTGATAACTTTAGGATACGGCCTAACGCGTTGGGTGTGAAGAGGATATGATGGAGAGTTTCATCTCGATTATCATCAATTTCTATGAGCTGATTTAAAGAAAAAAATATTAATTAAATGTTATTTGCTTAAGCATATTCACTTTGTATTTGTTGAATTTATATTCAATATTACATTCTATACCCTGTTTAATTTTAAGTGTAAAGTTCTTATGCAATAATGTAATAATCTGCTCTGGGTGTTTTTTTAGAGCTATTGTAATTATAGTACATGTATATTGAATTTTGTTTCTTTTCGTTCATATTATGTCAAAAATCGATAATGATAGAAGAAAAATATATATTCACATAACTTTAGAATTAAAAAGAATATCTTTAAATGTATTCACATATTCACATATTTCAAGTGAAGATGAACAGGGTTAATGTAATGATATACATGTGTTATGGTTCTTTTGATTGTTTTATGTGCTATATATGTCATACAAAAATTTGAAAATTAGTAATAATAGACATGAACTGGTCAGGATTACAAAAGTGTCCAGTTTGACCAGTAGTCAGTGGCAAATCCCTCAACTACTCAGATATCAGGGCAGGCCCCTGTACGAGTGCATGCATTTCACTTGCATAGAAAGGCTTACATCTTACCCCATTATCCACAACATCCTTGTTGTCATTTGTGAGCGTCCACACTATGTATCTGCTATATCTGCTCGCGAAATAGAAGTTCAGCCAAATTGCTTGTTCAGGTGTTGTCACTGTGAATTTCACATTCGGCTTCTTTTTTGTGGCACTGGCCTGCCAGTATTTATTTTCTAGCACTTGCATGGGACTATCACCAGTAGATGTATGAGAATTTGGGGTGACAAGCAGCGGCTCAGATGGATAACCAACCAATGTGACTTGGTCCTCACAAACTAATATAAAAAAAGGAATGTAAATAGAGAAAATGCAAAGTTAATTAAAAAATTTGAACAATAAGATCTTTTCCTGGTTATTCATGGGTCTTGTGCTCTAACATCATATTTTCCTTGAGATTTATATTTTCAATTTTATAGATTACTTTTTCTAGTTTCAAGTTAAGAATACATACGGCAATCTTAAAAAAACATTTTCTTTTGTCAATTATGTCAGTTTATCTTCAAATTTTGTGCTTTTTGAAGAAACATGCAGGGTGGGGGTTGAGCTGACATTTGCAAAGCCAGCTAACATGGATCAACTATGCCATGCATGAAAGGTGAGTTGGAGTTGACAGGAGTGAGCAGCAG
>OZ012696.1:24569431-24579431 GCA_963942565.1 Maea johnstoni
AGCTGCAGTTGGGAGAAATGAGCAGGAGTTGTTAGGAGTGCGCAATAGTTGAGAGAAGTGAGCAATAGTCGATAGGAGTGAGCAGGAGTTGATAGGAGTGAGTAGGAATTGACACAACTGAGCAGCAATTGAGAGAAGTGCACATGAGTAGAAAGGAGAGAACAGGAGTTGATAGGAGTAAGCAGCAGCTGAAAGAAGTGGGTAGGAGTTGACAGGAGTTAGCAGGAATTGATAGGAGTGAGTAGCAAATGACAGAAGTGAGCTTGAGTAGATAGGAGTGAGCAGCAGTTGAGAGAAGTGAGCAGGAGTTGATAGGTATGAGCAGCAGTTGAGAGAAGTGAGCAGGAGTTGACAGAACTGAGCAGTAGTTGATAGAAGTGAGCAGGAGTTGACAGGACTAAGCAGCAGTTTAGAGGAGTGAGCAGGAGTTGACAGGAGTGAGCAGCAGTGGATAGAAGTGAGCAGGAGTTGACACAAGTGAACAGAAGTTGATAGAAATGAGCAGAAGTTGACATGACTGAGCAGAGGTTGATAGAAGTGAGCAGGAGTTGACAGGATTGAGCACTAGTTGAGAGAAGTGAGCAGGAGGTAACAGAAGTGAGCAAGAGTTGACAGGACTAAGCAGAACTTGACAAGAGCGAGCAGGATTAGGCAAAGTTAGCCAATGAGACTGAGTAAGCAGAAGCTAGCAAGAGCTTATTAGCATTATAAAAATGAAAGCTAGCAGCTACTGCTAGTTGAGATCCCTGGTTGAAAAACCTACATATTTTCTCATCAGGGTTCTTAATAAGATTATTAATTCACAAAAAGATTTGTGTTTAAACATTAGCATTAGCAATTTTCAAGATGAATGATAACAACAGATGATCCATACAACCCTGATTGAGATAATAGTATTACCTGAACTTTTGACTTTTAATCACCAAATTTATTACCTTTAGGCATGCCTTGGGAATGAACATAACTTGTATTTGAATATCTGAAGCCCTTTCATTATGGAATGCAATTATAGGAATGCAAGTTATGCTAGAATCCAGCACCAAAGGAAAAACTGCAGGTGAAATTTAATTTGCTGTGTTTCAAAGATTATTTCTGCGTGTTTCCTTTTGGTTTTTGCCATTAAAACTTTTGCATAATCTGAGGTACCCAAGTTCAGTAATATTCAAGTAAATAAACAACGATAAGATGTAAGTAATTCACCTCATTTAACATCTTATTCAATAAACAAATATTTCAATTAGGCAATATGTAACCACAACTTCCAGATGAACAATTCATGAAAATCATTGCCATTGGAAGGTTGGATGGGCTACTATGATATCTTGGCCATGATGGTCATCTTAAGATGGGCCAGTTGATTGGAAGGCGGAGGCAGGGATAGTGTACTGACCTTGTACACTATTTTGCATAGTCCCCCAACCCCGGGGCACATTTTTTTGTCACTAATCCCCATCCCCTGGGGCACATTTTTTTAACCATATTTTCTAGCCAAGTGTGTTGATTTGCACGAAAGCACTTCATAAACAAACAATATCATATTGAGGACTGCCATGCACTTCATGAAGATTGTCTTCTGTTAGAAATTGCCGCCACTGTGCATCCTCATGCAAACCTATCAATTCTTAATATCTTGTCAGACTACCACAATCATATTTTAAAATGGCTATTTCCTGGTATATAATAGCTTGTGCAGTGAGTGGCCTACAGCCCTGCTGCGAATAAGTGTTTATGATAAGGCATAAGTATATGTACTGATACCTTCAAAAAGGTTCTGCCAGATTGGTCAATTCCGGATGTTCATTTGGACGAAATTTGCAATGTGCGCAAGCTGTGTGTGCAGCTTGTTTTCACAACGTACAAGCAAGGGTAGTGACCTCTATCGGCGGAATATGGCAAAGAATGACGTCATGGTGAGACAAAATCCTGTCGTAACTTTGTGACTGCTCTGAAGGTGAATGCAGAATTATCAGGGAGGGCACTATAGCGCTGCACAAACTTATGACCACTGATGATCACGCACCAAATCCTCACGTGCAACAAATGCGTGTTTCCTGCCCCCCCCCCCGGTCCTGGGGACTCAATTGACTGGTGCATTACGAAGACATGATTTGAAAGTATCTCAGGGCCATTACGAAAAGAAGTCCAACATTATCAATACTCCTTAAGGATTCTGAATTCTCTTAAAAGTCTGGATGAATACCAGTTAAGAGGACAAACTTGAATTGCATCTTTTTAAAGTCCCACTTAGTTCAGTCTCTCCTAGTCTAAGCATGTTGAATCTTCTGACCTGTCTAGACTATTCCCAACTTTGTAGTAAAAATGCAACTTCAGACAGATAAGGAAAATCTTGGCCTTGATGTGACCAATCTGATCCAAAGAAAACCATATTTCTTTGCAACAGAGTTGGACTTAGCATGGATTTCCTTGGATACCCTTAGAAGTGTTGAATCGTGGTCACCATAACCAAATTATGTACCCCTCTATCAAAAATGTCTGACTTAGTTTTCCAAAGGTTCCCATCAACTGCTACATCAGTACAACATGTAGTAACAGCAGTAGAAGCAGTTGCAATGGTATCATTAATAGCAGCAATACATAGTAAAAATAGTTTCATATGTAGTTTCATATGATAAGCTAGTTTATCACATCTATAACATATCACTTACCTGTCCCTTCTGTTACTGGCTTAGTTAAATCCTTTATAACTGGAAATAGAAGTTTGTTTAAGTTACAGATCTGAAATCGTACTTTACTGTAAAACAAGTATTACTATTATGAACAATATACCATAATTAACCCTGATTCTTTTGGAGAAATGAAAATGAAATGTATTCATATTGATTTTTGTCATGCCCCTCATCTCTGATTGGCTTGATTAAAGCACAAAAAAGTTAAAAATGTAAATGACAACATAACATATGATCTCCATATTTCATTAATATAAAGAGTATGGCCATTATTAGTGAGGGAAATTCTAAAAAAGCTGGTAGCAATGATGAATATTCACATGATTAAGATATGCTGAAGATGCAGATTCACTATATGATTGCTTTGTAGTTATATTTTTCTAACATTTCAACTCGCTGTTCATTCATTATTGATGACACTCACTTGTAGCCAGTGCGGTCGTGACAGATGGATAACAAGCACGTATCTCAACATCAACCTCAAGGAAGTCTGCTTGATTTCCTTTTATAAACTTGATGACAAGTTTAGAGACAAATGTGTCGTCTTGGAAGACCACAGTCTCATCAGCTTCAAACATCTATTAAGTTAGAAGTTAAACATCAGGACATGTGTGATATGATATGATTGAACTTTTTAACTTAATAAATATATGGTTTAGGATATGTCTAATATAATGGATGTGATATAGATTTCAATATTAGGACATCTGAGGTACGAATGAGCTTTTAAACTTATCAATGGTATGGTATGAAATGATGAGTGATGTACTGGATGTGATAGAGAGTTAGATATGGGAACTAATATTTGCTATAAATAAGCTTTTAAACTTCTGAAATGATATACCGTAATCTTTTGAATAAGCACACCGTGCAGGTAAAGGTTGGGAAAATTTTCTTTAGAAGGGATGTTGTCAAACATCTGTATAACCGCACCCCTCAATTATTGCTGATCGGAGTGTAAAGACCGTTATTGTACATTTGCGCTCTCGCTGTTCAGCAAGCTTAGATGTTTGTCACATGTGAAAAGATTGTTTATTGGTTGATAGTACAATTATGCGGCTAATGAGAACAGTGAGAGCGCGAAGGGACTGCTGAAATGGCGGAATTCAGCACTGGTTTGCAGACACGGCAAGAAGAAAGGTATGTGTTTTGGTTACTTCTAGGGGAAGAGTTAACATAAAGAGACGATCTTTGGCGCTTGCTGGTCCCCCTATGTCTGCGAAAAATAGACTGGGTGCTTATTGAAGAGAATACGGTAAATGTGATATAATGGATGTGACATCAAGTTCTAACAGTTTGCTACTGGGAAAATCAGGACAATGCTGCGATATTATAGCTCATAAAATGCTTCATTCTTTAATTGTTTGTATATGGAACTGTTTCATTTACCTGTGGTGATGTTGATGTAGAGCTCTGAGGGTTGTAAGGTGTTTGGATACCATTTTCATCCACAAGGTATAGCGTAAAGCCATGCACATTATACAGTGTGTCTTGGGGTAGATTGAAACTTCCTAGTTGAATTTCTGGCTCGCCATCATCAGCCAAAGTGATTGTTACCACAGGGGTATCATCGTCAGGTAAAGATGTCCATGGTGTGTCATCACCAGGACGTAGGTCAGCAGGGCTTCCGTTTGGTACATCAATGTTTTCATCAGGTAGAATCTGTGGATTACTCATACCTTCCACTTCGTCACAATAACGTAGAGTTGTAACTGAAAGATAGAAGCATTGTCGTATTATATTAGAATAATGACATTGAATATAACATTGTAAATAGTAGTGAAATGGGGACCTTGCATTGTTCCTTAAAGATATGCTTGATATTTCAAACAATGGCCTTTTGTTGATTTAATTGTAAAGGATGGTCAACTTGCATTAACATAAATAATGCTATTTATAAACAATGGATTTTGCCCATAGTTCTAATCTTTCACTTGCTATTCTTGCAGGGTGGTCAGCATAACTAAATTATCCAGCTAAAGCACTAGCATGTGTGTCGGCTCAGGATCACTTTTCAATCAAGATATGGGCATTGTAAATCAATTTTCCTATATAGACCATACTTAATAAGGTGGAGATGCATTGATCCTAACTTTTGAGTTTGATTGTTCAAGATCTTTACTTATGTTAAAGCCTACACCCTTTCCCTCATTATCAGATCAATTGTTGATGTCTACTCCTCGCTTAATAGAACCAAAGACAATCTATACAGAACATTTAATAGGCTTGTAGACAAGCAAGACTTTTCTTTCCTTTTCTTCATGTCAAATTTGACCAAAACGTTGTCACTTCATATATGCAGTTAGGGTGTCAAACGATACAGTTTTTGCTCTATATTTGATGGTTACAGATAAGAGTATTTCAGAGAGAGAGAGAGAGAGAGAGAAAGAGGCATCACAGATATTCAAGTTTTGCCTTTGTTCAAAAGTTATTGAATTTGTAAATTTGAAAAATGCACTTTTTCTCATTTTCAACAGAAATTCTATAAAAAGATGGTTGCAGAATTTGAAGGGAATGAAATATTTCTAAAAATTAGATACTTTCCTACCTTTCCACATTTGTGAAAGTTGATGGCCCTGTGATGGCTCCCATTGTTGATAGGAGATCAGTTTGAAGATATCTTGCCTGTTTTACCCTTTATCTTTTTACCCCAAAAGTCTTACATCATATGAGGGTACTTTTCAGGCATAATATACTTTGTTCAGGCTAAATTGTCAAATAATAGCAGGGTTGATAAAATACTAAATCAATGAAAACCTAAACCAAACATGAAATCCAAAAAAATCCAAAAAGATATTTGCTACCTAGTAAAGCATGTTTAGAGGCACGAGCACATTGCTTCAGTGCTTGAACATCTGCATCCTGTGAAATTCAGGATCGATTTTAAGATCCTATTCATGGTGTTCGAGGCTTAAATTGGATTGGCTCCCGAATACATATCTGGGCTGTTGGCCATATACAAATTAACCCTCATCCTAAGATTGGGTGGTCAGGGCTTACTAGTTGAGCCATCGCACATCAATCGCCTCCTCTGACGGCCGTGTGGGCTGTCTCTCACCACTGCCTGGGTTGGAATCCCAGCCTGGCCATGTGAGGAAGTTGCCAGTGACTTGGAGTTAGGCGGTGGTTTTTGCCCGTTTACTCCGGGTTCCTCCACTACTTACAACTGGCTAGTCCAAAATTAGCCACAATTGGCATAAATGTGTTGCCAGTGACTTGGAGTTAGGCGGTGGTTTTTGCCCGTTTACTCCGGGTTCCTCCACTACTTACAACTGGCTAGTCAAAAATTAGCCACAATTGGCATAAATGTGACAAAAAACAAAATTAAAATTAAAATTCATCTATCGCACATCAAAGCTTCTGCATCAGTTCCTACTTTAAAAAGAACCTTAAAATCAATTTGTTGCGGAAGCCTTTTCACTGAGATCTTTTATCAGTTTTAAAAGATGTACTTGCAACAAATTGTATTTTATTCTATGCCTGTTCAGCGCTTTTGAACATTTTAATGGAAATGGCGCTTCAAAAGTAACAAATTTATTAATATATATTAAGAGAGGTCATCCATCAAAAAAACTCCAAAAACAGTCACCAACACATATTTAGAAACAATGATGGACCTGCCTCAAATGTATGACTAACAAAGTAAAAGATAGTAAGGGTGCGTACAATTCTTTATCTAGAACTCAGAAGGCATACCTGAGACTGTGCCTGGGGGCGGCGTGCTTGATGGTGCTTCAGTGCCTGGGGGCGGCGTGCTTGATGGTGCTTCAGTGCCTGGGGGCGGCGTGCTTGATGGTGCTTCAGTGCCTGGGGGCGGCGTGCTTGATGGTGCTTCAGTGCCTGGGGGCGGCGTGCTTGATGGTGCTTCAGTGCCTGGGGGCGGCGTGCTTGATGGTGCTTCAGTGCCTGGGGGCGGAGTGCTTGATGGTGCTTCAGTGCCTGGGGGAGGCGTGCTTGATGGTGCTTCAGTGCCTGGGGGCGGCGTGCTTGATGGTGCTTCAGTGCCTGGGGGCGGCGTGCTTGATGGTGCTTCAGTGCCTGGGGGCGGCGTGCTTGATGGTGCTTCAGTGCCTGGGGGCGGCGTGCTTGATGGTGCTTCAGTGCCTGGGGGCGGCGTGCTTGATGGTGCTTCAGTGCCTGGGGGCGGCGTGCTTGATGGTGCTTCAGTGCCTGGGGGCGGCGTGCTTGATGGTGCTTCAGTGCCTGGGGGCGGCGTGCTTGATGGTGTTTCAGTGCCTGGGGGCGGCGTGCTTGATGGCGTTTCAGTGCCTGGGGGCGGCGTGCTTGATGGTGCTTCAGTGCCTGGGGGCGGCGTGCTTGATGGTGCTTCAGTGCCTGGGGGAGGCGTGCTTGATGGTGCTTCAGTGCCTGGGGGCGGCGTGCTTGATGGTGCTTCAGTGCCTGGGGGCGGCGTGCTTGATGGTGCTTCAGTGCCTGGGGGCGGCGTGCTTGATGGTGCTTCAGTGCCTGGGGGCGGCGTGCTTGATGGTGCTTCAGTGCCTGGGGGCGGCGTGCTTGATGGTGCTTCAGTGCCTGGGGGCGGCGTGCTTGATGGTGCTTCAGTGCCTGGGGGCGGCGTGCTTGATGGTGCTTCAGTGCCTGGGGGCGGCGTGCTTGATGGTGCTTCAGTGCCTGGGGGCGGCGTGCTTGATGGTGCTTCAGTGCCTGGGGGCGGCGTGCTTGATGGTGCTTCAGTGCCTGGGGGCGGCGTGCTTGATGGTGCTTCAGTGCCTGGGGGCGGCGTGCTTGATGGTGCTTCAGTGCCTGGGGGCGGCGTGCTTGATGGTGCTTCAGTGCCTGGGGGCGGCGTGCTTGATGGTGCTTCTGTGCCTGGGGGCGGCGTGCTTGATGGCGCTTCAGTGCCTGGGGGCGGCGTGCTTAATGGCGCTTCAGTGCCTGGGGGCGGCGTGCTTGATGGTGCTTCAGTGCCTGGGGGCGGCGTGCTTGATGGCGCTTCAGTGCCTGGGGGCGGCGTGCTTGATGGTGCTTCTGTGCCTGGGGGCGGCGTGCTTGATGGTGCTTCAGTGCCTGGGGGCGGCGTGCTTGATGGTGCTTCTGTGCCTGGGGGCGGCGTGCTTGATGGTGCTTCAGTGCCTGGGGGCGGCGTGCTTGATGGTGCTTCAGTGCCTGGGGGCGGCGTGCTTGATGGTGCTTCAGTGCCTGGGGGCGGCGTGCTTGATGGCGCTTCAGTGCCTGGGGGCGGCGTGCTTGATGGCGCTTCAGTGCCTGGGGGCGGCGTGCTTGATGGCGCTTCAGTGCCTGGGGGCGGCGTGCTTGATGGCGCTTCAGTGCCTGGGGGCGGCGTGCTTGATGGCGCTTCAGTGCCTGGGGGCGGCGTGCTTGATGGTGCTTCAGTGCCTGGGGGCGGCGTGCTTGATGGTGCTTCAGTGCCTGGGGGCGGCGTGCTTGATGGTGCTTCAGTGCCTGGGGGAGGCGTGCTTGATGGTGCTTCAGTGCCTGGGGGCGGCGTGCTTGATGGTGCTTCAGTGCCTGGGGGCGGCGTGCTTGATGGTGCTTCAGTGCCTGGGGGCGGCGTGCTTGATGGTGCTTCAGTGCCTGGGGGCGGCGTGCTTGATGGTGCTTCAGTGCCTGGGGGCGGCGTGCTTGATGGTGCTTCAGTGCCTGGGGGCGGCGTGCTTGATGGTGCTTCAGTGCCTGGGGGAGGCGTGCTTGATGGTGCTTCAGTGCCTGGGGGCGGCGTGCTTGATGGTGCTTCAGTGCCTGGGGGCGGCGTGCTTGATGGTGCTTCAGTGCCTGGGGGCGGCGTGCTTGATGGTGCTTCAGTGCCTGGGGGCGGCGTGCTTGATGGTGCTTCAGTGCCTGGGGGAGGCGTGCTTGATGGTGCTTCAGTGCCTGGGGGCGGCGTGCTTGATGGTGCTTCAGTGCCTGGGGGAGGCGTGCTTGATGGTGCTTCAGTGCCTGGGGGCGGCGTGCTTGATGGTGCTTCAGTGCCTGGGGGCGGCGTGCTTGATGGTGCTTCAGTGCCTGGGGGCGGCGTGCTTGATGGTGCTTCAGTGCCTGGGGGCGGCGTGCTTGATGGTGCTTCAGTGCCTGGGGGCGGCGTGCTTGATGGTGCTTCAGTGCCTGGGGGCGGCGTGCTTGATGGTGCTTCAGTGCCTGGGGGCGGCGTGCTTGATGGTGCTTCAGTGCCTGGGGGCGGCGTGCTTGATGGTGCTTCAGTGCCTGGGGGCGGCGTGCTTGATGGTGCTTCAGTGCCTGGGGGCGGCGTGCTTGATGGTGCTTCAGTGCCTGGGGGCGGCGTGCTTGATGGTTGACTTGAGCTTGGTTGATTTTGGAGACATACCGTGATGTTCATGTGATTTAGCTGGGATCTTTGCCTATGGCCATTTCTTTCATCCCGCTGAGGTGATAACTTTAGGATACGGCCTAACGCGTTGGGTGTGAAGAGGATATGATGGAGAGTTGCATCTCGATTATCATCAATTTCTATGAGCTGATTTAAAGAAAAAAATATTAATTAAATGTTATTTGCTTAAGCATATTCACTTTGTATTTATTGAATTTATATTCAATATTACATTCTATACCCTGTTTAATTTTAAGTGTAAAGTTCTTATGCAATAATGTAATAATCTGCTCTGGGTGTTTTTTTAGAGCTATTGTAATAATAGTACATGTATATTGAATTTTGTTTCTTTTCGTTCATATTATGTCAAAAATCGATAATGATAGAAGAAAAATATATATTCACATAACTTTAGAATTAAAAAGAATATCTTTAAATGTATTCACATATTCAGATATTTCAAGTGAAGATGAACAGGGTTAATGTAATGATATACATGTGTTATGGTTCTTTTGATTGTTTTATGTGCTATATATGTAATACAAAAATTTGAAAATTAGTAATAATAGACATGAACTGGTCAGGATTACAAAAGTGTCCAGTTTGACCAGTAGTCAGTGGCAAATCCCTCAACTACTCAGATATCAGGGCAGGCCCCTGTACGAGTGCATGCATTTCACTTGCATAGAAAGGCTTACATCTTACCCCATTATCCACAACATCCTTGTTGTCATTTGTGAGCGTCCACACTATGTATCTGCTATATCTGCTCGCGAAATAGAAGTTCAGCCAAATTGCTTGTTCAGGTGTTGTCACTGTGAATTTCACATTCGGCTTCTTTTTTGTGGCACTGGCCTGCCAGTATTTATTTTCTAGCACTTGCATGGGACTATCACCAGTAGATGTATGAGAATTTGGGGTGACAAGCAGCGGCTCAGATGGATAACCAACCAATGTGACTTGGTCCTCACAAACTAATATAAAAAAAGGAATGTAAATAGAGAAA
>OZ012696.1:24584431-24629431 GCA_963942565.1 Maea johnstoni
TGACGAGTTGACAGGAGTGGGGAGCAGTTTAGAGAAGTGAGCAGCACTTGAGTTAAGTGACCAGCAGTTGACAGGAGTGAGCAGCAGTTGAGAGAAGTGAGCAGCAATTGATAGAAGTGAGTAGGATTTGACAGGAGTAAGCAGCAGTTTAGGGAAGTGAGCAGCAGATGAGAGAAGTGAGCAGCAAATGAGAGAGGTGAGCAGATGATGAGATAAGTGAGGAGCAGCTGAGAGAAGTGAGCAGGATTTGAAAGGAGTAAGCAGCAGTTGTGAGAGGTGAGGATATGGTAGGAGTGAGCAGGAGTTGGCCGTAGTGATCAGGAGTTGATAGGAGTAAGCAGCAGTTAGGAGAAATAAGCGGGAGTTGCCAAGATTGAGCAGGAGTTAATAGGAGTGAGTAGGAATTTACACAACTGAGCAGCAATTAAGAGAAGTGCACAGGAGTAGTAAAGAGGGAGCAGCAGTTGAGAGAAGTGAGCAGGAGTTGATAGGAGTAAGCAGCAGCTGAAAGAAGTGGGTAGGAGTTGACAAGAGTCAGCAGGAGTTGATAGGAGCTAGCTGCAGTTAGGAGAAATGAGCAGAAGTTGTTAGGAGTGAGCAGTAGTTGTGAGAAGTGAGCAGTAGTCGATAGGAGTTAGCAGGAGTTAAAAGGAGTGAGTAGGAATTGACACAACTGAGCAGCAATTGAGAGAAGTGCACAGGAGTAGAAAGGAGGGAGCAGCAGTTGAGAAAAGTGAGCAGGATTTGATAGGAGTGAGCAGTAGTTGTGAGAAGTGAGCAGTAGTCGATAGGAGTTAGCAGGAGTTAAAAGGAGTGAGTAGGAATTGACACAACTGAGCAGCAATTGAGAGAAGTGCACAGGAGTAGAAAGGAGGGAGCAGCAGTTGAGAAAAGTGAGCAGGATTTGATAGGAGTGAGCAGCAGCTGAATTAAGTGGGTAGGAGTTGACAAGAGTTAGCAGGAGTTGATAGGAGTAAGCTGCAGTTGGGAGAAATGAGCAGGAGTTGTTAGGAGTGCGCAATAGTTGAGAGAAGTGAGCAATAGTCGATAGGAGTGAGCAGGAGTTGATAGGAGTGAGTAGGAATTGACACAACTGAGCAGCAATTGAGAGAAGTGCACATGAGTAGAAAGGAGAGAACAGGAGTTGATAGGAGTAAGCAGCAGCTGAAAGAAGTGGGTAGGAGTTGACAGGAGTTAGCAGGAATTGATAGGAGTGAGTAGCAAATGACAGAAGTGAGCTTGAGTAGATAGGAGTGAGCAGCAGTTGAGAGAAGTGAGCAGGAGTTTATAGGTATGAGCAGCAGTTGAGAGAAGTGAGCAGGAGTTGACAGAACTGAGCAGTAGTTGATAGAAGTGAGCAGGAGTTGACAGGACTAAGCAGCAGTTTAGAGGAGTGAGCAGGAGTTGACAGGAGTGAGCAGCAGTGGATAGAAGTGAGCAGGAGTTGACACAAGTGAACAGAAGTTGATAGAAATGAGCAGAAGTTGACATGACTGAGCAGAGGTTGATAGAAGTGAGCAGGAGTTGACAGGATTGAGCACTAGTTGAGAGAAGTGAGCAGGAGGTAACAGAAGTGAGCAAGAGTTGACAGGACTAAGCAGAACTTGACAAGAGCGAGCAGGATTAGGTAAAGTTAGCCAATGAGACTGAGTAAGCAGAAGCTAGCAAGAGCTTATTAGCATTATAAAAATGAAAGCTAGCAGCTACTGCTAGTTGAGATCCCTAGTTGAAAAACCTACATATTTTCTCATCAGGGTTCTTAATAAGATTATTAATTCACAAAAAGATTTGTGTTTAAACATTAGCATTAGCAATTTTCAAGATGAATGATAACAACAGATGATCCATACAACCCTGATTGAGATAATAGTATTACCTGAACTTTTGACTTTTAATCACCAAATTTATTACCTTTAGGCATGCCTTGGGAATGAACATAACTTGTATTTGAATATCTGAAGCCCTTTCATTATGGAATGCAATTATAGGAATGCAAGTTATGCTAGAATCCAGCACCAAAGGAAAAACTGCAGGTGAAATTTAATTTGCTGTGTTTCAAAGATTATTTCTGCGTGTTTCCTTTTGGTTTTTGCCATTAAAACTTTCAATTAGGCAATATGTAACCACAACTTCCAGATGAACAATTCATGAAAATCATTGCCATTGGAAGGTTGGATGGGCTACTATGATATCTTGGCCATGATGGTCATCTTAAGATGGGCCAGTTGATTGGAAGGCGGAGGCAGGGATAGTGTACTGACCTTTTACACTATTTTGCATAGTCCCCCAACCCCGGGGCACATTTTTTTGTCACTAATCCCCATCCCCTGGGGCACATTTTTTTAACCATATTTTCTAGCCAAGTGTGTTGATTTGCACGAAAGCACTTCATAAACAAACAATATCATATTGAGGACTGCCATGCACTTCATGAAGATTGTCTTCTGTTAGAAATTGCCGCCACTGTGCATCCTCATGCAAACCTATCAATTCTTACTATCTTGTCAGACTACCACAATCATATTTTAAAATGGCTATTTCCTGGTATATAATAGCTTGTGCAGTGAGTGGCCTACAGCCCTGCTGCGAATAAGTGTTTATGATAAGGCATAAGTATATGTACTGATACCTTCAAAAAGGTTCTGCCAGATTGGTCAATTCCGGATGTTCATTTGGACGAAATTTGCAATGTGCGCAAGCTGTGTGTGCAGCTTGTTTTCACAACGTACAAGCAAGGGTAGTGACCTCTATCGGCGGAATATGGCAAAGAATGACGTCATGGTGAGACAAAATCCTGTCGTAACTTTGTGACTGCTCTGAAGGTGAATGCAGAATTATCAGGGAGGGCACTATAGCGCTGCACAAACTTATGACCACTGATGATCACGCACCAAATCCTCACGTGCAACAAATGCGTGTTTCCTGCCCCCCCCCCCCCCCGGTCCTGGGGACTCAATTGACTGGTGCATTACGAAGACATGATTTGAAAGTATCTCAGGGCCATTACGAAAAGAAGTCCAACATTATCAATACTCCTTAAGGATTCTGAATTCTCTTAAAAGTCTGGATGAATACCAGTTAAGAGGACAAACTTGAATTGCATCTTTTTAAAGTCCCACTTAGTTCAGTCTCTCCTAGTCTAAGCATGTTGAATCTTCTGACCTGTCTAGACTATTCCCAACTTTGTAGTAAAAATGCAACTTCAGACAGATAAGGAAAATCTTGGCCTTGATGTGACCAATCTGATCCAAAGAAAACCATATTTCTTTGCAACAGAGTTGGACTTAGCATGGATTTCCTTGGATACCCTTAGAAGTGTTGAATCGTGGTCACCATAACCAAATTATGTACCCCTCTATCAAAAATGTCTGACTTAGTTTTCCAAAGGTTCCCATCAACTGCTACATCAGTACAACATGTAGTAACAGCAGTAGAAGCAGTTGCAATGGTATCATTAATAGCAGCAATACATAGTAAAAATAGTTTCATATGTAGTTTCATATGATAAGCTAGTTTATCACATCTATAACATATCACTTACCTGTCCCTTCTGTTACTGGCTTAGTTAAATCCTTTATAACTGGAAATAGAAGTTTGTTTAAGTTACAGATCTGAAATCGTACTTTACTGTAAAACAAGTATTACTATTATGAACAATATACCATAATTAACCCTGATTCTTTTGGAGAAATGAAAATGAAATGTATTCATATTGATTTTTGTCATGCCCCTCATCTCTGATTGGCTTGATTAAAGCACAAAAAAGTTAAAAATGTAAATGACAACATAACATATGATCTCCATATTTCATTAATATAAAGAGTATGGCCATTATTAGTGAGGGAAATTCTAAAAAAGCTGGTAGCAATGATGAATATTCACATGATTAAGATATGCTGAAGATGCAGATTCACTATATGATTGCTTTGTAGTTATATTTTTCTAACATTTCAACTCGCTGTTCATTCATTATTGATGACACTCACTTGTAGCCAGTGCGGTCGTGACAGATGGATAACAAGCACGTATCTCAACATCAACCTCAAGGAAGTCTGCTTGATTTCCTTTTATAAACTTGATGACAAGTTTAGAGACAAATGTGTCGTCTTGGAAGACCACAGTCTCATCAGCTTCAAACATCTATTAAGTTAGAAGTTAAACATCAGGACATGTGTGATATGATATGATTGAACTTTTTAACTTAATAAATATATGGTTTAGGATATGTCTAATATAATGGATGTGATATAGATTTCAATATTAGGACATCTGAGGTACGAATGAGCTTTTAAACTTATCAATGGTATGGTATGAAATGATGAGTGATGTACTGGATGTGATAGAGAGTTAGATATGGGAACTAATATTTGCTATAAATAAGCTTTTAAACTTCTGAAATGATATACCGTAATCTTTTGAATAAGCACACCGTGCAGGTAAAGGTTGGGAAAATTTTCTTTAGAAGGGATGTTGTCAAACATCTGTATAACCGCACCCCTCAATTATTGCTGATCGGAGTGTAAAGACCGTTATTGTACATTTGCGCTCTCGCTGTTCAGCAAGCTTAGATGTTTGTCACATGTGAAAAGATTGTTTATTGGTTGATAGTACAATTATGCGGCTAATGAGAACAGTGAGAGCGCGAAGGGACTGCTGAAATGGCGGAATTCAGCACTGGTTTGCAGACACGGCAAGAAGAAAGGTATGTGTTTTGGTTACTTCTAGGGGAAGAGTTAACATAAAGAGACGATCTTTGGCGCTTGCTGGTCCCCCTATGTCTGCGAAAAATAGACTGGGTGCTTATTGAAGAGAATACGGTAAATGTGATATAATGGATGTGACATCAAGTTCTAACAGTTTGCTACTGGGAAAATCAGGACAATGCTGCGATATTATAGCTCATAAAATGCTTCATTCTTTAATTGTTTGTATATGGAACTGTTTCATTTACCTGTGGTGATGTTGATGTAGAGCTCTGAGGGTTGTAAGGTGTTTGGATACCATTTTCATCCACAAGGTATAGCGTAAAGCCATGCACATTATACAGTGTGTCTTGGGGTAGATTGAAACTTCCTAGTTGAATTTCTGGCTCGCCATCATCAGCCAAAGTGATTGTTACCACAGGGGTATCATCGTCAGGTAAAGATGTCCATGGTGTGTCATCACCAGGACGTAGGTCAGCAGGGCTTCCGTTTGGTACATCAATGTTTTCATCAGGTAGAATCTGTGGATTACTCATACCTTCCACTTCGTCACAATAACGTAGAGTTGTAACTGAAAGATAGAAGCATTGTCGTATTATATTAGAATAATGACATTGAATATAACATTGTAAATAGTAGTGAAATGGGGACCTTGCATTGTTCCTTAAAGATATGCTTGATATTTCAAACAATGGCCTTTTGTTGATTTAATTGTAAAGGATGGTCAACTTGCATTAACATAAATAATGCTATTTATAAACAATGGATTTTGCCCATAGTTCTAATCTTTCACTTGCTATTCTTGCAGGGTGGTCAGCATAACTAAATTATCCAGCTAAAGCACTAGCATGTGTGTCGGCTCAGGATCACTTTTCAATCAAGATATGGGCATTGTAAATCAATTTTCCTATATAGACCATACTTAATAAGGTGGAGATGCATTGATCCTAACTTTTGAGTTTGATTGTTCAAGATCTTTACTTATGTTAAAGCCTACACCCTTTCCCTCATTATCAGATCAATTGTTGATGTCTACTCCTCGCTTAATAGAACCAAAGACAATCTATACAGAACATTTAATAGGCTTGTAGACAAGCAAGACTTTTCTTTCCTTTTCTTCATGTCAAATTTGACCAAAACGTTGTCACTTCATATATGCAGTTAGGGTGTCAAACGATACAGTTTTTGCTCTATATTTGATGGTTACAGATAAGAGTATTTCAGAGAGAGAGAGAGAAAGAGGCATCACAGATATTCAAGTTTTGCATTTGTTCAAAAGTTATTGAATTAGTAAATTTGAAAAATGCACTTTTTCTCATTTTGCCTGTTTTACCCTTTATCCTTTTACCCCAAAAGTCTTACATCATATGAGGGTACTTTTCAGGCATAATATACTTTGTTCAGGCTAAATTGTCAAATAATAGCAGGGTTAATAAAATACTAAGTCAATGAAAACCTAAACCAAACATGAATTCCAAAAAAATCCAAAAAGATATTTGCTACCTAGTGAAGCATGTTTAGAGGCACGAGCACATTACTCCAGTGCTTGAACATCTGCATCCTGTGAAATTCAGGATCGATTTTAAGATCCTATTCATGGTGTTCGAGGCTTAAATTGGATTGGCTCCCGAATACATATCTGGGCTGTTGGCCATATACAAATTAACCCTCATCCTAAGATTGGGTGGTCAGGGCTCACTAGTTAAGCGATCGCACATCAATCGCCTCCTTTATCGGCTGTGTGGGCTAAGCTGCCACCACTGACTGCATGCTGTCTCTCACCACTGCCTGGGTTGGAATCCCAGCCTGGCCATGTGAGGAAGTTGCCAGTGACTTGGAGTTAGGCGGTGGTTTTCACCCGTTTACTTGGGGTTCCTCCACTACTTACAACTGGCTAGTCACAAATTAGCCACAATTGGCATAAATGTGACAAAAACAAAATTAAAATTCATCCATCACACATCAAAGCTTCACCATCAGTTCCTACTTTTAAAAAGAAGCTTAAAATCAATTTGTTGCGGAAGCCTTTTCACTGAGAAGTTTTATCAGTTTTAAAAGATGTACTTGCAACAAATTGTATTTTATTCTATGCCTGTTCAGCGCTTTAGAACATTTTAATGGAAATGGCGCTTCAAAAGTAACAAATTTATTATTATATATTAAGAGAGGTCATCCATCAAAAAACTCCAAAAACAGTCACCAACACATATTTAGCAACAATGATGGACCTGCCTCATATGTATGACTAACAAAGTAAAAGATAGTAAGGGTGCGTACAATTCTTTATCTAGAACTCAGAAGGCATACCTGAGACTGTGCCTGGGGGCAGTGTGCTTGATGGTGCTTCAGTGCCTGTGGGCAGCGTGCTTGATGGTGCTTCAGTGCCTGGGGGCGGCGTGCTTGATGGTGCTTCTGTGCCTGGGGGCAGTGTGCTTGATGGTGCTTCTGAGCTCGGTTTCTCTGAAAGACATAAAAATATTCATCGCTGTATACATGAAAATATGAAATCTTTGTTAAAAAGTTTTTGTTATCTCCCTTATCCTTTTTACTTTATTGTCTTATCAATGGAACATATGCATTGATAGGATAGCATATTACATTACATTATATCATGATGTTTTGTAATATAATTTTTCTAATAACTTTTTTCTTTACCACCTAAGTAAACACCTTATTCAACCAAAGATTTATGACTGCTGAAGAAAGCAAATCTTGTTTTAGAAGTGGCTTTTATGATAAGGATGAATTTCATTCATTATCATCTAATTAGTATGTCTTGAACGTTTCACCTGAAACTTGTTATTTTAAAGGAAATGCTGTTTCTTTGGGTAGTAACTGCTGCTAGGGATTTTATTGGATTGGGCCTGGAAGGATTATCAATTCTCACAGGGGCCAAAACAGCCTGACAATTTTGATGAAATCTTGCAGGCAAAAGCGTTGTTATGAACATATTTGATGAAGAAATGTTGATCAGAACATTTTCAACAACTCTCCTTCAAATATTTTGTAAAATCATTCTCACTTCCAAAGTTATCATCAAAAATGATATAGATCCAGACCACTGTTTCTGGATGAACTCTTAAGCATTAATGGGTTAATAAGCTTCCATTTCTACACCTTTAATGCGCTTGAGCAGGTTCCTGTGTATGGAACGGGACTGGCACATACCGTATTCGCCCGATTAAGTGCAATGTCTTGAATAAGCGCACCCCCCCTATTTTTCACCAATTTTGGGGGAACAGCAAGCGCCAAAGATCATCTCCTCATGTTAAATTTTCCCTCCCCCCAGAAGTAACCCAAACCAAATCACATAACTTTCCTCTTGCCTTGTCTGGAAAGCAGCATTGAGTTCTGAGTGCGATCGGCACTCATTGGGGGGTGCGGTTGTATGAATGTTTGACAAAATCCCTGCTACAGAAAAAATTCCCAACTTGTACACGCACGGTGTGCTTAATCGGGCAAATACAGTATATTGAAGACCTTTAAGAGATCATCTTTTGCATTGAGCCAGCAGGATGATGCTGATATGTCGCAATCACGCCATACCTATAAGCCTGTAATCACTGTAGGTTTCGCATGCTATGTTATTCTTACAATGCCTGAATAAGCATTTTTCACAAGCTTGTATAGTAACATTTTCTACAAGGCTATTGTACGATGACAGTAAGAGTTCAATGCATACATTGTGCAGTAACATAATAAAACAATGACCGAAGGAGATCATCAATTTATTTTTACTGAGTAAAAACCCTCAAATGAGTGTTTCCAGGACATACATCTTCTGACATGTGATCTACCACTATAGAGCTCACGACTCTCTGTCATTTACAAGCTGGACAGAGAAACAAAGAATAACGTAAACATATGGGAAATAAAGTGTCAGCGATGGAAATGCATGATATAGATTTGAAACTTGTAAAAACAAAATATTGAAGTGAAGAAGTATTTTGGAAAGGAGACAATCCAGACTTTGTGTGCCAGAGAGAGAGAGAGAGAGAGAGAGAGAGAGAGAGAGAGAGAGAGAGAGAGAGAGAGAGAGAGAGACGGACGGAGAGAGAGAGAGAACTTGTTCATTCATTTTTTTTTCATTCTGTTCCATTTCCATAGTGAACAGGGAATGAGAATCCAGTGGCTAGAGCCAACTTTGCACGTTTCAGAGCAAAGTGTTGGAACCACAAGGACACAACATTTTACCGTTGTACCTCCACAGCTGGGAAGGTATAGTGAAGGGAAAACACCTATCTTTTGATAATTCAGATGATAGAATTGTATGGTGTAAAGAAGAAAGATGTTTTATCTTTGTATTGAGGGCTTGCGAATTAAACTGTTTTTCTAAATTGAGCAATGTGAAAAGTAAACAATGAGATAGTTGGAAGCATTTTAAAAAGGTACCAACATTTTGGGATATGCGGGATCAAATTTGGGATTGTCAAAGAGAAGACACATTCTCAACATATCATGAAGTTGGTTTAATCACAATTAGTATATAGACCATGTTCTTTAAATGAATCTTATAAAAGGGAAAAACACAAAACCTAAGGACGTCTGAGGTGCCAACTAGATCAATGAATTGTGAGAACGTAGGGTAGATCTCCAGAAACTAGAAAGTTATCACAAATGGACACATAGACAGCTAATCAGGAGTACAGCTATACTCAATAAATGATTGAGACTGTGAAGAAAATGTAGGATTCCAGAATACATGGCATGCACAAAGTCCAGTTAATTCAATACAACTGAAGAAAAATGAACAGCGAAGATTATGCACTTATAGAAAATTACCCATGTGCATCATTGGTGTTAGCACTGAGCTTGGTGGAGGTACAGAGCTTGATGGCAGCACTGAGCTTGGAAGCACTGAATGTACAGTACAGACATTTAATTCCTGCACCAGTCGACCGGACGTCTTCCATTGCCTGGTTGTAATAACACCCATGGCTAACACGTCAAAAATACAAGCCAAGCACACCAATGACCCACGTAGCTTACGAGCCAAAACTACGTTCAATTGTTAGGTCATCCATACATCCATGCCAAGGAAAATCTGTGGCAATCGGGTGTCTGGTCGTGTATTATGCCCGGACTGGCCACGCATTTAGTGCAGGAATTAAATGTCCGCATTGTATTCATGCATATAACAAAATCCAGTTTATACTGCCCTGTCTGATATACCAAGGAATTATACTCAATCTAACCCTTATAAAAGTTATGAGGAACCTCACTAAAAATCACTTGGGTATTTAGGGGGGTGCATACGTTCGTTATCAAAATAAAAAAATACCCCTAAAGCACTGATTTCTGGTCAAAAAAGCACCCTTTATTTTAATAAAACGCTGACATCTTCCACTATATAAAAAACCCTTCTTTTATCAAAACACTGACATTGAATGAACGGGAACACATATTTTAACTTTAGATTTTATAATCCTCTGCGGGTTTAGCGGCAGCAAGTGGCGGCAGCAAACTCGGAAGCCCAGATACTTCGGGAGTCACTCGGCGTCTGAGCCGCGTATGTTTCGTGGATTGTAAGGGGATTTTGACCCCCATACTTCATACCTGGGTACAAAAAAGGACCCTTCTTTTACAATCTCACGGACATGCGGAGGTCTTAAAAAAAGACCCCTTCTTCCCCGAAATACGTAGCGAAGGTGCGACCCCCTCTGTACTTGAGTGCCCCCCCCCCCCCCTGGAGGAGAGTGCTTCAACTTTGAAAGTTTATGGTAAATGATCTGGCTGCAGCTAACATTTCTCTTTCAATTATTGATCAGGCTGCAGCTAACATTTCTCTTTCAATTATTGACACCTTTCTGTCATATTCATACTATCTTGCAACTAGCCTGCCCAGCTCAATGCCATTGCTAACTTTTTCATATCCCTTGAAATGTGATGGTAGACATCACATACAGCAAGCAATCAGTGGCATTCGCCATATACCCCTGGTTTGTATAATGAACAGTTTTTAATGTGCTTGAAAATAGCAAAAGAAGTAGAAATTGATAACAGAAATTGTTAAAATAGCAACATACCGTAGCAAGCAAATATATTAAGTGTCACTATGACCGGCTCAGGGTCTACTCTCTCTGTGATTTCCACTTTGATTGCATACACCCATTTGCCAGCAGGGAAAATAGTTGGTCCATCAGCTGGATTAGAGCCCTGAAAGAGTGAATCAATTAACAAACACCTCCATGCATGGCAATACATGTAGGCAATAAGTACAGTACACCTTTCGAGATTTGACCTTATGTTGATCACCAGGGTTGGCCTGGTCGCTATATAAATGTTCGGCGTTGTGGAGGGCTTTCTATGGTCCTTCTGCAACTGAAAGACCCCTTGGCGCTATTCGTGAAGAGTTGGGAATTTCTTCCTTGTTCCGGGTTTCTATCTCATCGCGATATGACCTAAGCTGTTGAAAGCGACATTAAACCCAATTCCTTCCTTCCTTCCTAGCTCCTTCTTCTTGTCTGGTATAACTACTGTCTCCACAAAGCATACGGGCAGCTTTTCCACGTCTTAAGCCACATTCTTACCTAAACAATGGTGACTTACAGCAAGGTGAAGACTACTCTCTTTTGGGTACTCTGCTATCTTACAACTTCCAACTGCTGGCCTGTTATGATTTAGCCTAAGTAGAGCAGACAAATACCAAAAAAAGAATTTCTGTTTTTTTTCTTAAAACAATAATGGCAATACAGTAATTTATACCAGGCTCTATAGTGCTCTGTACCTGCCAAACTGGGATAATACAGTGAAAAATGACTTTCATATTCCTATCGGCCTTTTATTCTCATGCCAATACTTAATTGGGGACACTTCCATGCTGTGGTATTGTCAGAAAATTAGAGAATGGTTTTGTCTGTCGCTTAGATTGTGTTTACATAGTTTGTAAACAATACCGTGAAATCAAAACTAACTATATCAGGCTATATTCAAAATAAAGTAAGGGTATCTTAAAACTACATTAGTGCAAAACAAACTGTGCACTTTGACATATTCTTTGGTTATTACTTAATGTCTTTTTGACCACTTAATGTTATAAGGATATGCTAATATTTGCCTTTCCAACCCTTTCTAATTACTGTAGATCTGATTTATTTGCTAAGTACAACATTTAAAGTCTATCTTTTATCAGAATTCTATGAAATTTTATTTACCGATCACGAAGGACGGAAGGAATATTGCCTAGTGTTTTTGTTGCTTTCGACAGCTTAGGTCATATTGTGGTGATAGCAGGGTAGAAAGTTCAAATAGTTCAAAGGGGTCTTTCTGTCACAGGAGGACACTATTAGCCAGCCCTCCACAATGCCGCATCCAGGCTTACCCACTAATGGGGATCCAACAGAGACTCAAATCTGTTTACCTTATGCTTGGGAGTCGGGCATTGTGACAATTTGGCCACAGCAGCTACCTTAACCCTAATACACTGCTGGTGGCTGATTTGGCCAATTCAAAATAATGCAAAAAACCTTAAAAATGACTGAAACCCAGGACATGGGTACTCATCTAAGAGTACTCAGTTAGAGCTCTTCAACAAATACCAACATAACAGGGTTTAGATGGTTTTCAAAAATCTTTGCATCCTTGGGCCTTGGATGAAAGCAGCCCCAGCATTAGACGGGTTAACCACCACAATCATAAATTGTTAGCAAATGGCAAACTGCAGTAAACTGTTTTCACATTGACACTAATAAGTAGCCTGGGAAGGCTGAGGACGGAGTAATACACCTACTTGGATTTTAATAACATTATAATTGTGTGATTTAACAGCTAGATTTAATGTGTCCAGTTTATTTGTCTGTTATAATTCAAAGATTTGCCCATCAATATCTTGAATTTCCTGAATCTTAATTTTCCAATCAGCTCTGATCAATAAATACAGCAAACTAGAAGCGTTTGAAAATTAACAGGATTTACAGTACATTCCACTACTATCAGGAGGGTTATTTTATCATGGTGCATTATAATCTACATAGCAAGCATTTGTCTGTATTAACTAGAGATGGACAAATATTATTTGTACGCAGATGTACATTCGACTTGTACAAGGTTTTAATTACTGATAAGAGGCAAGTCACGACTAGATAAAGTATTAATGAACACATTTCTCAAAAGTCCCAATGCCCATTTTGAATCCAATTCATTACTTTGTCTAGCTCTATTAAAAAAACGTCAAAAAGTTGAAAATTTGCTTGTAATGTAAACCTTTCTTACCACTGGTTCAGAATTATCATCATATTGCAGTGGCACCCATGGTCCTTGAGCTTCTTCCATTATGTAGACAACATATTCTTCAACATTACTGTTTGCATTTGGAATATCCACTTTTCCAACCTGAATATTTTCATCGGGGTTATTAGCAAGGATTACTACAATTATTGGCTTTGATTCGTCGGAAGTCCAAGGGTTGGTGGCACCAGGGCGTAAATCACCGACATCATCATTTTGTAGGCTGGTAGCAATCCTGTCAGTAGGTATGACCTGCTCCGATTGCATCCCCTCCGAATCAGCACATGGCCCTTCTGTAAAAGACAGATTACTAGACTGATCTTTTCAAATACGATATTGTTTCAAGAAGTCACTAAAATAATTAACTTTATGTATGGCATCCAGTAAAGTAAGTAGAAATGGTTGAAGTCTTCTATTTCCTATACATAGATTACGCTATGGACTCAAAAAAGGGGCTACATTTTACACCAACAAATCTCAAAATAAAAAAAAAGCATACCTTTAACATAAGTACTTGATGGTGGGAGCAATATATACTGTTATTACCAGTCAATTATCTTTTATTAGAACAAGGATATCATAAAAATAGTTTTTTTTACCTGGGGGCAGCGTGCTTGATGGTGCTTCTGTGCCTGTGGGCAGCGTGCTTGATGGTGCTTCAGTGCCTGGGGGCGGCGTGCTTGATGGTGCTTCAGTGCCTGGGGGCGGCGTGCTTGATGGTGCTTCAGTGCCTGGGGGCGGCGTGCTTGATGGTGCTTCAGTGCCTGGGGGCGGCGTGCTTGATGGTGCTTCAGTGCCTGGGGGCGGCGTGCTTGATGGTGCTTCAGTGCCTGGGGGCGGCGTGCTTGATGGTGCTTCAGTGCCTGGGGGCGGCGTGCTTGATGGTGCTTCTGTGCCTGGGGGCGGCGTGCTTGATGGTGCTTCAGTGCCTGGGGGCGGCGTGCTTGATGGTGCTTCAGTGCCTGGGGGCGGCGTGCTTGATGGTGCTTCTGTGCCTGGGGGCGGCGTGCTTGATGGTGCTTCAGTGCCTGGGGGCGGCGTGCTTGATGGTGCTTCAGTGCCTGGGGGCGGCGTGCTTGATGGTGCTTCAGTGCCTGGGGGCGGCGTGCTTGATGGTGCTTCTGTGCCTGGGGGCGGCGTGCTTGATGGTGCTTCAGTGCCTGGGGGCGGCGTGCTTGATGGTGCTTCAGTGCCTGGGGGCGGCGTGCTTGATGGTGCTTCAGTGCCTGGGGGCGGCGTGCTTGATGGTGCTTCAGTGCCTGGGGGCGGCGTGCTTGATGGCGCTTCAGTGCCTGGGGGCGGCGTGCTTGATGGCGCTTCAGTGCCTGGGGGCGGCGTGCTTGATGGCGCTTCAGTGCCTGGGGGCGGCGTGCTTGATGGCGCTTCAGTGCCTGGGGGCGGCGTGCTTGATGGCGCTTCAGTGCCTGGGGGCGGCGTGCTTGATGGCGCTTCAGTGCCTGGGGGCGGCGTGCTTGATGGCGCTTCAGTGCCTGGGGGCGGCGTGCTTGATGGCGCTTCAGTGCCTGGGGGCGGCGTGCTTGATGGCGCTTCAGTGCCTGGGGGCGGCGTGCTTGATGGCGCTTCAGTGCCTGGGGGCGGCGTGCTTGATGGCGCTTCTGTGCCTGGGGGCGGCGTGCTTGATGGCGCTTCTGTGCCTGGGGGCGGCGTGCTTGATGGCGCTTCAGTGCCTGGGGGCGGCGTGCTTGATGGTGCTTCAGTGCCTGGGGGCGGCGTGCTTGATGGTGCTTCAGTGCCTGGGGGCGGCGTGCTTGATGGTGCTTCAGTGCCTGGGGGCGGCGTGCTTGATGGTGCTTCAGTGCCTGGGGGCGGCGTGCTTGATGGTGCTTCAGTGCCTGGGGGCGGCGTGCTTGATGGTGCTTCTGTGCCTGGGGGCGGCGTGCTTGATGGTGCTTCAGTGCCTGGGGGCGGCGTGCTTGATGGTGCTTCAGTGCCTGGGGGCGGCGTGCTTGATGGTGCTTCAGTGCCTGGGGGCGGCGTGCTTGATGGTGCTTCAGTGCCTGGGGGCGGCGTGCTTGATGGTGCTTCAGTGCCTGGGGGCGGCGTGCTTGATGGTGCTTCAGTGCCTGGGGGCGGCGTGCTTGATGGTGCTTCAGTGCCTGGGGGCGGCGTGCTTGATGGCGCTTCAGTGCCTGGGGGCGGCGTGCTTGATGGCGCTTCAGTGCCTGGGGGCGGCGTGCTTGATGGCGCTTCAGTGCCTGGGGGCGGCGTGCTTGATGGCGCTTCAGTGCCTGGGGGCGGCGTGCTTGATGGCGCTTCAGTGCCTGGGGGCGGCGTGCTTGATGGCGCTTCAGTGCCTGGGGGCGGCGTGCTTGATGGTGCTTCTGTGCCTGGGGGCGGCGTGCTTGATGGTGCTTCAGTGCCTGGGGGCGGCGTGCTTGATGGTGCTTCAGTGCCTGGGGGCGGCGTGCTTGATGGTGCTTCAGTGCCTGGGGGCGGCGTGCTTGATGGTGCTTCTGTGCCTGGGGGCGGCGTGCTTGATGGTGCTTCAGTGCCTGGGGGCGGCGTGCTTGATGGTGCTTCAGTGCCTGGGGGCGGCGTGCTTGATGGTGCTTCAGTGCCTGGGGGCGGCGTGCTTGATGGTGCTTCAGTGCCTGGGGGCGGCGTGCTTGATGGTGCTTCAGTGCCTGGGGGCGGCGTGCTTGATGGCGCTTCAGTGCCTGGGGGCGGCGTGCTTGATGGCGCTTCAGTGCCTGGGGGCGGCGTGCTTGATGGCGCTTCAGTGCCTGGGGGCGGCGTGCTTGATGGCGCTTCAGTGCCTGGGGGCGGCGTGCTTGATGGCGCTTCAGTGCCTGGGGGCGGCGTGCTTGATGGCGCTTCAGTGCCTGGGGGCGGCGTGCTTGATGGTGCTTCAGTGCCTGGGGGCGGCGTGCTTGATGGCGCTTCAGTGCCTGGGGGCGGCGTGCTTGATGGCGCTTCAGTGCCTGGGGGCGGCGTGCTTGATGGTGCTTCTGTGCCTGGGGGCGGCGTGCTTGATGGTGCTTCAGTGCCTGGGGGCGGCGTGCTTGATGGTGCTTCAGTGCCTGGGGGCGGCGTGCTTGATGGTGCTTCAGTGCCTGGGGGAGGCGTGCTTGATGGTGCTTCAGTGCCTGGGGGCGGCGTGCTTGATGGTGCTTCAGTGCCTGGGGGCGGCGTGCTTGATGGTGCTTCAGTGCCTGGGGGCGGCGTGCTTGATGGCGCTTCAGTGCCTGGGGGCGGCGTGCTTGATGGTGCTTTTGTGACTGTGGGCACTGTGGACACTGTGGGCGGCGTGCTTGATGGTGCTTTTGTGACTGTGGGCACTGTTGGACAAAGAATCAAAGAGTAACGTAAACATATGGGAAGTAAAGTGTCTGCGATGAAAATGCATGATGTTGATTTGAAAATTGGAAAAAGGAAATATCTAGATATAAGAGTATTTTGTAGAGAATGCGGAATGTTTATGCCTGAGAGAGAGAGAGAGAGAGAGAGAGAGAGAGAGAGAGAGAGAGAGAGAGAGAGAGAGAGAGAGAGAGAGAGAGAACTTGTTCATTCATTTGTCTTAATTCTGCTTCATTTTCTATAGCCATTACAGGATGAGAATCCAGTGGACTGAGTCAATTTTGCACGTTCTGGAGCTACAGCACAAACATTTAGTTCCTGCACCAGTCGACCGGACGTCTGCCAGTACCTGGTTGTACAAAACCCAGGGATAACATGTCAAAAACTGATCCAAGCACATCAATGACCTTTACGTAGCTTGCTAATAAAATCTAGGTTCAATTTGGAGGTAATCCAAGCATCCATGTCCATGAAATTGCGTGTCAATCGGGCGTGCGGTCGTGTAGTATGCCCGTACTGCCCACGCATCTAGTGCAGGAATTAAATGTCGGCACTGTACGTGTTGTAGCCAGAAAGACACAACAGATCTCTGGTAGTACCTCTGCAGATATGACGAAGGGAAAGCGTTATATTTGTTGATAATTCAAATGCTTGAAATGTATTATGTAAAGGAGGAATGTTTCATCTTTGTATTGATTGCTTTCAAATTATTGATGGCTTTCAAATTAAACTGTATTTCTAATTTAAGCAATGGCGGACAAATGGTAAGGTAAACTATGAGATAGATGGAAGCATTTTTAAAAGGTACCAACAGTTTTGGTAATGCAAGATCAAAATTGGGATCGTCAAAGAGATTACACATTCTCAGCATACTATCATGAAGTTAGTTTAACCACAATTAGTTTATAGACGATGATTTTTAATGCTTCTCATAAAAGGGGCTAACACAAAGCCTAAGGACAGGTGATACATCAACTGCAGCAATTAATCATAAGAATTAAGGATTGATCACCAGAAACTAGAAATTCATTACAAACAGATTCAAACCCAGGCAGTGGTGAGAGACAGCGTGCGCTCAGTGGCGGCACCTAAGACCACACGGCCATCAGAGCCCCCCCCCCCCCCCCCACCCCTAGAGAACATGGCATTTACAAGGTCAGGTTAATTCAATACAACTGAACTGAAGAAGAATGAAAAGTGAAGATTATGCAATCATAGTAAATGTCCGTTTTGCATCAATAGCGAGAATCGCAGTCATTTTGATTAAGCAGTCTGGTTGGTCTCGTCCACACAACGTCAAAGCAAAACAACTTACTCCGAAAAGCATGTGCCTGAATAACTTCAAAGCAAAACAACTAACGCAAAATGCACGCTCCTGCAATCAGACAAAGACATCACGCTGAAGCTGATATAACAGTGTTAGATCTACATTTCAAAGCTATGTACCACATACAGTACAGACATTTAATTCCTTAAGTCAACCGAGCGTCTGCTAGTCCAGGGTTTCAAATACACCCATGGATAACATAACACAAAGAAGCCAAGCTCATCAATGACCCATGTAGCTTGCAAGTCAAAGCTACGACCTGTTGTCAGCTCATTCAAGCATCCATGGCAATCGAACGTGCGGTCGTGTATTATGCCCGAGATGCCCAGGTATTTTGTACAGGAATCAAGTGTCGGCACTGTACATGTGCGCGCAAATGAGTAATGAAGAGGTATTTCAATTTTCTGAAGCATGTGCTGTGATAAGATGTAATAGCACATATTGGCCATTTACTCTAACGTTTACACTATACTTCGAAATCTCAAAACTTATCCAAGTAAAATATTGCCCACTTTCAGATATAAGAAATAATAATGCCTCAAACGGCACCAATATAACATTAACATCACCCATATTCATTTGGGTAAGTTCAATTAATTAAGCATATCAGAGAGCTAAATACTATGATTTAGGAATTATCCTTTATGTTACATAGACATCTATATGTCTCTCTGATTTATGGATATTCCTAAACAATTCTGAAGATCCTTACTTCATTAATGAATAAAGGAAATATTGAGTATTCATTTTATACTGATTTAGTTCAAAATTCCTTTAGTAATTCATTGTACTGTCGAATTCTGTCTCATTGTGAAACTTGAATAGTGGGCTTTACCCATGCAACCTGTAGATTGTTTACCCACTTTACTCAATGTTAAGTATGAACAATATCTGCCTTTAGGTGGCACCCTCTTATATAGAGCAAGGGGCCCTGTTTCAATATATTTTAGAACAAGTGTAATCAAACGAACCTTCCTGAAAAGTTTAAATACAACAGTTATTCTAGAGATGTGTGCTCAACATTGCCCAAAATAATGTAGCAAACGTCTTAGGTACTCTTGCACAAACACTAAAAACAACAAAGTGAAAAATGGAAGCGGGCCAACATTTTGGAATCACCTTAATTTTAATGAATTATACTGTGGAAGATGTATATTTTCACGTTCCGGTTGAAATCACTTGCGTACACCTTTATTTTTTTGTGAACAATTGTGTGAAAAATTGTGTTTCGAGGCCTTTACCTCCATTCTAAGTGAAATTCCAAGTTCGTCAAAAGGACACTTTTAAAGTGAAAAAGGAAGTGAATTAGTTGTTTCATTTCTACTTGTTTCTTATTTGCCAACATTAATTAGAAACTTAAAATACAACATCCAAGTGAAATTGTCCGTTTCTGTTTATCTAATCCTAATGTATTTCCCTATAGTTTTTAGTTTTGTATTTCGGATGTGAGGTTGCAAGCATGCTACGTCATATGGATCATGCGCACTGCACATGGTCCGCACAGTTGTTAATACATTTGTCAAGTTGCAACAGTGGTATTAGTCCAGGCAATCCATCCCAAAAATGGGCAGTTTGAAAATCTAATTGCAACAATGTTTTTGCGACAATGCATTTCTCCAAGGTCCCTAGACCAATATACTAGAAGTCCCGAAAAATCAAAATCAGGAGATCTCTTACACAAGAGATACCTTAACCAAGAGATTGCGTAACCAAGATACTTCGCAACCAAGATATCTCGTTACCATAGCATAATAACCGAATTTGGCGATGTCTGCTTTAAGAAAATCTAAACTTCTATGAAGATCGTACTTATCATTGCTGAGAAACAGGAGAAAATAGCATTTGCATAGCTAAAGTTGCTGGAAATTCACCTTCATCGAAGTCCGTGCAGGACACCCTATTACTAACCAACTAATGAATCAGGATTCAGTGCTAAAAGTGCCCCTTAACGACTCAATATGTTTTAGATATGTTTATGACAGGGTTTATGCTCACGAAAGAGCTAGTAAGTCTACATAGACTGTATTGAATTTGCTGCCTGAAACACAAGAACACATTTTTGCATCCAGAGGGCAGTGTTATTTTCACTTAAACACGTAAATAAATATTGACAATTCGACAATAAAATACAAGATTTATTGGATTGGTCTTTGTCCTATTCACTATATTTCCTTAGGGTTCCGAAATTGTGCTGACAAAATCTCTTGTTTACGCAGTCTCTTGGTTACGATGTATCTTGGGTGCGAAAACTCCAGTTTGCCATAAATCCCCGTACAGGAAATATGCTAATTTCCATAAATCCAATGTGGCCAACAACAAATTAGAAATGGCTATATCTCTGCAATCAATTCATGGTTTTGAGTCATAAAAACACCTATACTAGGGTTTTCGGGGACAAGGATTCATTTGAAATACCTTTCAACACATTTCTCTCATAAGCTTATTTTCATAAGTCCAATATGGCCGCCACTGGAGAAATGGCTATATCACAGCAGCCAAATCTCATTTTTAAGTCATGAAAATTTGTATCCCAAGGTCTTTATGTGCTAAATCTCATTTAGAATGTCTTTCAACACAGGTTCTTCTCTGGACATTTGCATAGTCTCAGCATGGGAAACTGCTTATTTGCATAAATCCAATATGGCCACCAATAGATGAGAAATGGCCATATCTATGTAGCCAAATAAATATTTCAAGTCAGAAAGTTCTATCCTAGGTTGTTTTCAGGTAAAGTCTACATTTAAAATACCTTTCAAAAGAGTTATAGGCTCATTTGCATAAATCCAATTATGGATGCCAATAAGATAAATGAGATATGGCTTTATCTCAGCAAGTTAATATAATCTTTGAGTCACAAAGAGCTGTATCTTGAGGTCTTATAGGTGCTAAAACTCATTTAAGATATATTTTAACACAATTAATTCTTTGGACATTTGCAAAATCACATCATGGGAAAATACTACATTGCATAAATCTAACATGGTATCCTATAGATATAAAAAAATCAATATTTCTGACACTTAACTCTATTTTTTTGGTAACTGAAATTCTTGTCACATGGTAAGCATATTGTTGACCAGTGATCTGAATATGTATATTGAAACCCTTACCAAGTACTACCTGCCAGGAGAACGTGTCAAATGCAAGGCAAGCTAGTGATTAAAGGGGAGGGGGTTCTATGATTTTTTTTTGAAATAGCTTAATTAGGCATAATGCACTATATTTGAAGGAGACTTGTTAGTTGAGCTTACAGTAACATCTCTCCATCAATCATTATTGAAAAGAAATGTTGTTAGAGAGAAATCACTAAAAAGGGAAGGTTTTTTAGGGGGTGGGGGGGGGGGGGGGGCACTATATGCAGGCTGTATGGATTAAGGGTTATACAGTCAGGGCTTTATATCTTAATGCTCATATAGGGGCATTTGCCCCTGGAGCATGTGGTTTTGCTAACAAATGTTAGAGATATAGGAGCTAACCCTATGAATAGGCATTTCAACATTTAACTGGAGCACTTTGACAATGTTCTTTTTTAAATTTTTATCACCCCTTATTTTACCTAATACCCAAGACCCCCTAGCCTGGACACTTTACTTGTGGCACACTGTTACCAGCGCACTGCATGCAAAGGGGTTTATTAGCTCTGAAATTAAATATTGCGTGTCAAATTGGCACCTGCCTGAAAATGCTTAAGTCAGTCCCTTTACAGCCCCCATTTAATCACTACCATGCCACCTGCTTGTCATATTCTCAAGGCAGCAAGAAATGGGTAGGGAGATCGTTATAAGTGTTCAGATCCCTGGTAAACAGTATGTGTTTACCAGTTTAACCACTAGTATGCCTAGTGCCTGCCACCTTCTCCTGGGAGCTAGAAATGGGAGATTTCAATATACTTGTCCAGATCATTGGTCAACGGCATGTGTTTACCCTTACAGAACCCCCTCCTCTTTACTCACTAGCGTAAAATTAGCATTTTCCCACACTGAGATGCAGATGACCAAAGAAATGTGTGTTGAAAGACATTTATATGAATGAATTTAAGCACCTCAGGGTACAAATAATATTTAATATTTGGTTGTTGAGATATAACCATTTTTTCATTTATAAACGGTCATATTGAGTTTATGGAAATGAGCTTATAAGATAATTGCTTTGAAAGGTATTCTGAATGAATCCTTGTACCTGAAATCCTTAGTACAGCCTCACCTGAGTTACCCTAGTAAATGTGTCATAAAAAGTTGATATAGTTGTTGTCGTAACTGATTTTTCAAATGGTATATGTATCCTGAAGCTATGCACATTATCAAAACTAGTGATTATAACCATATAATCTTACCTAAGTTACAGCCATTTGAAAAAAATTAAAATGATTGTTCAAAACTATAAATTTGTCTGAACTACTGAAATGGACATATTGCTGATAAAATATGTAATGTTCTGATACTCACTGGTTACTGATGGATAGCAGCCATGTAATTGCAAATCTGCTGAAACTGGCTCATCAGGTCGTTCTTTGTTGAATACTATGACAATCTTGTTGGCGAATGTATCTTCCGGAAATACGACGGTTTCATCAGCATCAAAGACCTATCAAATAGAACATGATATGTAAAAAAATATTAAGATTGAATTCAGTTATTGCAGCATGAAAATGTTCAATTCTGCACTTTCACCATACTTGTTAAAAACGTGAAATGTGTGAAGGGTAGTTTACCTGTGGATTTGGTGATGATAGGTCATCTGGGTTGTAGGGGGTCCTGACGCCATTCTCATCCACAAGATAGATCTCAAAAGTGTCCACATTATCTAAAGTGTCTGGTGGAAGACTGACATCACCTAATTGAACTGGTGCTTCATCCTCATCAGCCAGAGTCAGTGTAACCTCTGGATTCTCATCGTCAGGTAGAGATTGCCATGGTGTGTCATCTCCAGGACGTAAGTCTCCAGGATTACCATTAGGTACATCAATATCTTCATCAGCTATGATCTGTGGGTCCTCCATACCTTCAACCTCCTCACAGAATCTAGCAGTTGTAACTGTTGCTAAAAGAATGAATAGGATAAAATGTCATCATTTTATAATTATCAACAGTTATTGCAATTCTTCTCAAATGGAGTGAGGAAATATTTATCAGATAATTCCCTAATGATGAGAGAGGCCATAAACTTAAAAGCAAATGCTTGGGAGTAAGGCAATAGTAGATCCAACTACTAATGATAAAGAAAAGCCAACTTTGATAAACAAGATGTACATTAATTGCAATTCATCATCAATTGGGCATTTGCCAAAATCTTCAAGAAACAATAACACACTATATGTGGCAGCTCCTAAGAATGGATATCAAAACAAAAGATGACACATGAGCAGTGTTCACTCCCCACGAATGTCGAGCTGGCAACAGTCTATTGTGATCACCTTGAGAGCACAAAGGGCAGGGCTCTCGGGGTTTTCCCCATTACATTGCTCCCGACCGACATGGCTGTCTGCTTTAACCATGCAGATTCCGTTTCGACCAAAACTTTCATCTCTTTGGCTAAAAGTGAATAACGATACAGTCTTCGAAGCCTGTATTTTTACTTTTATGATCAAAGAGCTGTATCTTGAGGGGGCGGCGTGCTTGATGGCGCTTCAGTGCCTGTGGGCAGTGTGCTTGATGGTGCTTCATTACCTGGGGGCGGCGTGCTTGATGGTGCTTCAGTGCCTGGGGGCGGCGTGCTTGATGGCGCTTCAGTGCCTGGGGGCGGCGTGCTTGATGGTGCTTCAGTGCCTGGGGGTGGCGTGCTTGATGGTGCTTCAGTGCCTGGGGGCGGCGTGCTTGATGGTGCTTCAGTGCCTGGGGGCGGCGTGCTTGATGGTGCTTCAGTGCCTGGGGGCGGCGTGCTTGATGGTGCTTCAGTGCCTGGGGGCGGCGTGCTTGATGGTGCTTCAGTGCCTGGGGGCGGCGTGCTTGATGGTGCTTCTGTGCCTGGGGGCGGCGTGCTTGATGGTGCTTCAGTGCCTGGGGGCGGCGTGCTTGATGGTGCTTCAGTGCCTGGGGGCGGCGTGCTTGATGGTGCTTGATGATATAAGACATTTATATGAATGAATTTAAGCACCTCAGGGTACAAATAATATTTAATATTTGGTTGTTGAGATATAACCATTTTTTCATTTATAAACGGTCATATTGAGTTTATGGAAATGAGCTTATAAGATAATTGCTTTGAAAGGTATTCTGAATGAATCCTTGTACCTGAAATCCTTAGTACAGCCTCACCTGAGTTACCCTAGTAAATGTGTCATAAAAAGTTGATATAGTTGTTGTCGTAACTGATTTTTCAAATGGTATATGTATCCTGAAGCTATGCACATTATCAAAACTAGTGATTATAACCATATAATCTTACCTAAGTTACAGCCATTTGAAAAAAATTAAAATGATTGTTCAAAACTATAAATTTGTCTGAACTACTGAAATGGACATATTGCTGATAAAATATGTAATGTTCTGATACTCACTGGTTACTGATGGATAGCAGCCATGTAATTGCAAATCTGCTGAAACTGGCTCATCAGGTCGTTCTTTGTTGAATACTATGACAATCTTGTTGGCGAATGTATCTTCCGGAAATACGACGGTTTCATCAGCATCAAAGACCTATCAAATAGAACATGATATGTAAAAAAATATTAAGATTGAATTCAGTTATTGCAGCATGAAAATGTTCAATTCTGCACTTTCACCATACTTGTTAAAAACGTGAAATGTGTGAAGGGTAGTTTACCTGTGGATTTGGTGATGATAGGTCATCTGGGTTGTAGGGGGTCCTGACGCCATTCTCATCCACAAGATAGATCTCAAAAGTGTCCACATTATCTAAAGTGTCTGGTGGAAGACTGACATCACCTAATTGAACTGGTGCTTCATCCTCATCAGCCAGAGTCAGTGTAACCTCTGGATTCTCATCGTCAGGTAGAGATTGCCATGGTGTGTCATCTCCAGGACGTAAGTCTCCAGGATTACCATTAGGTACATCAATATCTTCATCAGCTATGATCTGTGGGTCCTCCATACCTTCAACCTCCTCACAGAATCTAGCAGTTGTAACTGTTGCTAAAAGAATGAATAGGATAAAATGTCATCATTTTATAATTATCAACAGTTATTGCAATTCTTCTCAAATGGAGTGAGGAAATATTTATCAGATAATTCCCTAATGATGAGAGAGGCCATAAACTTAAAAGCAAATGCTTGGGAGTAAGGCAATAGTAGATCCAACTACTAATGATAAAGAAAAGCCAACTTTGATAAACAAGATGTACATTAATTGCAATTCATCATCAATTGGGCATTTGCCAAAATCTTCAAGAAACAATAACACACTATATGTGGCAGCTCCTAAGAATGGATATCAAAACAAAAGATGACACATGAGCAGTGTTCACTCCCCACGAATGTCGAGCTGGCAACAGTCTATTGTGATCACCTTGAGAGCACAAAGGGCAGGGCTCTCGGGGTTTTCCCCATTACATTGCTCCCGACCGACATGGCTGTCTGCTTTAACCATGCAGATTCCGTTTCGACCAAAACTTTCATCTCTTTGGCTAAAAGTGAATAACGATACAGTCTTCGAAGCCTGTATTTTTATTTTTATGATCAAAGAGCTGTATCTTGAGGGGGCGGCGTGCTTGATGGCGCTTCAGTGCCTGTGGGCAGTGTGCTTGATGGTGCTTCATTACCTGGGGGCGGCGTGCTTGATGGTGCTTCAGTGCCTGGGGGCGGCGTGCTTGATGGCGCTTCAGTGCCTGGGGGCGGCGTGCTTGATGGTGCTTCAGTGCCTGGGGGTGGCGTGCTTGATGGTGCTTCAGTGCCTGGGGGCGGCGTGCTTGATGGTGCTTCAGTGCCTGGGGGCGGCGTGCTTGATGGTGCTTCAGTGCCTGGGGGCGGCGTGCTTGATGGTGCTTCAGTGCCTGGGGGCGGCGTGCTTGATGGTGCTTCAGTGCCTGGGGGCGGCGTGCTTGATGGTGCTTCTGTGCCTGGGGGCGGCGTGCTTGATGGTGCTTCAGTGCCTGGGGGCGGCGTGCTTGATGGTGCTTCAGTGCCTGGGGGCGGCGTGCTTGATGGTGCTTGATGATATAAGACATTTATATGAATGAATTTAAGCACCTCAGGGTACAAATAATATTTAATATTTGGTTGTTGAGATATAACCATTTTTTCATTTATAAACGGTCATATTGAGTTTATGGAAATGAGCTTATAAGATAATTGCTTTGAAAGGTATTCTGAATGAATCCTTGTACCTGAAATCCTTAGTACAGCCTCACCTGAGTTACCCTAGTAAATGTGTCATAAAAAGTTGATATAGTTGTTGTCGTAACTGATTTTTCAAATGGTATATGTATCCTGAAGCTATGCACATTATCAAAACTAGTGATTATAACCATATAATCTTACCTAAGTTACAGCCATTTGAAAAAAATTAAAATGATTGTTCAAAACTATAAATTTGTCTGAACTACTGAAATGGACATATTGCTGATAAAATATGTAATGTTCTGATACTCACTGGTTACTGATGGATAGCAGCCATGTAATTGCAAATCTGCTGAAACTGGCTCATCAGGTCGTTCTTTGTTGAATACTATGACAATCTTGTTGGCGAATGTATCTTCCGGAAATACGACGGTTTCATCAGCATCAAAGACCTATCAAATAGAACATGATATGTAAAAAAATATTAAGATTGAATTCAGTTATTGCAGCATGAAAATGTTCAATTCTGCACTTTCACCATACTTGTTAAAAACGTGAAATGTGTGAAGGGTAGTTTACCTGTGGATTTGGTGATGATAGGTCATCTGGGTTGTAGGGGGTCCTGACGCCATTCTCATCCACAAGATAGATCTCAAAAGTGTCCACATTATCTAAAGTGTCTGGTGGAAGACTGACATCACCTAATTGAACTGGTGCTTCATCCTCATCAGCCAGAGTCAGTGTAACCTCTGGATTCTCATCGTCAGGTAGAGATTGCCATGGTGTGTCATCTCCAGGACGTAAGTCTCCAGGATTACCATTAGGTACATCAATATCTTCATCAGCTATGATCTGTGGGTCCTCCATACCTTCAACCTCCTCACAGAATCTAGCAGTTGTAACTGTTGCTAAAAGAATGAATAGGATAAAATGTCATCATTTTATAATTATCAACAGTTATTGCAATTCTTCTCAAATGGAGTGAGGAAATATTTATCAGATAATTCCCTAATGATGAGAGAGGCCATAAACTTAAAAGCAAATGCTTGGGAGTAAGGCAATAGTAGATCCAACTACTAGTGATAAAGAAAAGCCAACTTTGATAAACAAGATGTACATTAATTGCAATTCATCATCAATTGGGCATTTGCCAAAATCTTCAAGAAACAATAACACACTATATGTGGCAGCTCCTAAGAATGGATATCAAAACAAAAGATGACACATGAGCAGTGTTCACTCCCCACGAATGTCGAGCTGGCAACAGTCTATTGTGATCACCTTGAGAGCACAAAGGGCAGGGCTCTCGGGGTTTTCCCCATTACATTGCTCCCGACCGACATGGCTGTCTGCTTTAACCATGCAGATTCCGTTTCGACCAAAACTTTCATCTCTTTGGCTAAAAGTGAATAACGATACAGTCTTCGAAGCCTGTATTTTTATTTTTATGATCAAAGAGCTGTATCTTGAGGGGGCGGCGTGCTTGATGGCGCTTCAGTGCCTGTGGGCAGTGTGCTTGATGGCGCTTCATTACCTGGGGGCGGCGTGCTTGATGGTGCTTCAGTGCCTGGGGGCGGCGTGCTTGATGGCGCTTCAGTGCCTGGGGGCGGCGTGCTTGATGGTGCTTCAGTGCCTGGGGGTGGCGTGCTTGATGGTGCTTCAGTGCCTGGGGGCGGCGTGCTTGATGGTGCTTCAGTGCCTGGGGGCGGCGTGCTTGATGGTGCTTCAGTGCCTGGGGGCGGCGTGCTTGATGGTGCTTCAGTGCCTGGGGGCGGCGTGCTTGATGGTGCTTCAGTGCCTGGGGGCGGCGTGCTTGATGGTGCTTCTGTGCCTGGGGGCGGCGTGCTTGATGGTGCTTCAGTGCCTGGGGGCGGCGTGCTTGATGGTGCTTCAGTGCCTGGGGGCGGCGTGCTTGATGGTGCTTCAGTGCCTGGGGGCGGCGTGCTTGATGGTGCTTCAGTGCCTGGGGGCGGCGTGCTTGATGGTGATTCAGTGCCTGGGGGCGGCGTGCTTGATGGTGCTTCAGTGCCTGGGGGCGGCGTGCTTGATGGTGCTTCAGTGCCTGGGGGCGGCGTGCTTGATGGTGCTTCAGTGCCTGGGGGCGGCGTGCTTGATGGTGCTTCAGTGCCTGGGGGCGGCGTGCTTGATGGCGCTTCAGTGCCTGGGGGCGGCGTGCTTGATGGCGCTTCAGTGCCTGGGGGCGGCGTGCTTGATGGCGCTTCAGTGCCTGGGGGCGGCGTGCTTGATGGTGATTCAGTGCCTGGGGGCGGCGTGCTTGATGGTGCTTCAGTGCCTGGGGGCGGCGTGCTTGATGGTGCTTCAGTGCCTGGGGGCGGCGTGCTTGATGGTGCTTCAGTGCCTGGGGGCGGCGTGCTTGATGGTGCTTCAGTGCCTGGGGGCGGCGTGCTTGATGGTGCTTCAGTGCCTGGGGGCGGCGTGCTTGATGGTGCTTCAGTGCCTGGGGGCGGCGTGCTTGATGGTGCTTCAGTGCCTGGGGGCGGCGTGCTTGATGGTGCTTCAGTGCCTGGGGGCGGCGTGCTTGATGGTGCTTCAGTGCCTGGGGGCGGCGTGCTTGATGGTGCTTCAGTGCCTGGGGGCGGCGTGCTTGATGGCGCTTCAGTGCCTGGGGGCGGCGTGCTTGATGGCGCTTCAGTGCCTGGGGGCGGCGTGCTTGATGGCGCTTCTGTGCCTGGGGGCGGCGTGCTTGATGGTGCTTCAGTGCCTGGGGGCGGCGTGCTTGATGGTGCTTCAGTGCCTGGGGGCGGCGTGCTTGATGGTGCTTCAGTGCCTGGGGGCGGCGTGCTTGATGGTGCTTCAGTGCCTGGGGGCGGCGTGCTTGATGGTGATTCAGTGCCTGGGGGCGGCGTGCTTGATGGTGCTTCAGTGCCTGGGGGCGGCGTGCTTGATGGCGCTTCAGTGCCTGGGGGCGGCGTGCTTGATGGTGCTTTTGTGACTGTGGGCACTGTGGACACTGTGGGCGGCGTGCTTGATGGTGCTTTTGTGACTGTGGGCACTGTTGGACAAAGAATCAAAGAGTAACGTAAACATATGGGAAGTAAAGTGTCTGCGATGAAAATGCATGATGTTGATTTGAAAATTGGAAAAAGGAAATATCTAGATATAAGAGTATTTTGTAGAGAATGCAGAATGTTTATGCCTGAGAGAGAGAGAGAGAGAGAGAGAGAGAGAGAGAGAGAGAGAGAGAGAGAACTTGTTCATTCATTTGTCTTAATTCTGCTTCATTTTCTATAGCCAGCACAGGATGAGAATCCTGTGGACTGAGTCAATTTTGCACGTTCTGGAGCTACAGCACAAACATTTAGTTCCTGCACCAGTCGACCGGACGTCTGCCAGTACCTGGTTGTACAAAACCCAGGGATAACATGTCAAAAACTGATCCAAGCACATCAATGACCTTTACGTAGCTTGCTAATAAAATCTAGGTTCAATTTGGAGGTAATCCAAGCATCCATGTCCATGAAATTGCGTGTCAATCGGGCGTGCGGTCGTGTAGTATGCCCGTACTGCCCACGCATCTAGTGCAGGAATTAAATGTCGGCACTGTACGTGTTGTAGCCAGAAAGACACAACAGATCTCTGGTAGTACCTCTGCAGATATGACGAAGGGAAAGCGTTATATTTGTTGATAATTCAAATGCTTGAAATGTATTATGTAAAGGAGGAATGTTTCATCTTTGTATTGATTGCTTTCAAATTATTGATGGCTTTCAAATTAAACTGTATTTCTAATTTAAGCAATGGCTGACAAATGGTAAGGTAAACTATGAGATAGATGGAAGCATTTTTAAAAGGTACCAACAGTTTTGGTAATGCAAGATCAAAATTGGGATCGGCAAAGAGATTACACATTCTCAGCATACTATCATGAAGTTGGTTTAACCACAATTAGTTTATAGACGATGACTTTTAATGCTTCTCATAAAAGGGGCTAACACAAAGCCTAAGGACAGGTGATACATCAACTGCAGCAATTAATCATAAGAATTAAGGATTGATCACCAGAAACTAGAAATTCATTACAAACAGATTCAAACCCAGGCAGTGGTGAGAGACAGCGTGCGCTCAGTGGCGGCACCTTAGCCCACACGGCCATCAGAGCCCCCCCCCCCCCCCCCACCCCTAGAGAACATGGCATTTACAAGGTCAGGTTAATTCAATACAACTGAACTGAAGAAGAATGAAAAGTGAAGATTATGCAATCATAGTAAATGTCCGTTTTGCATCAATAGCGAGAATCGCAGTCATTTTGATTAAGCAGTCTGGTTGGTCTCGTCCACACAACGTCAAAGCGAAACAACTTACTCCGAAAAGCATGTGCCTGAATAACTTCAAAGCAAAACAACTAACGCAAAATGCACGCTCCTGCAATCAGACAAAGACATCACGCTGAAGCTGATATAACAGTGTTAGATCTACATTTCAAAGCTATGTACCACTTACAGTACAGACATTTAATTCCTTCAGTCAACCGAGCGACTGCTAGTCCAGGGTTTCAAATACACCCATGGATAACATAACACAAAGAAGCCAAGCTCATCAATGACCCATGTAGCTTGCAAGTCAAAGCTACGACCTGTTGTCAGCTCATTCAAGCATCCATGGCAATCGAACGTGCGGTCGTGTATTATGCCCGAGATGCCCAGGTATTTTGTACAGGAATCAAGTGTCGGCACTGTACATGTGCGTGCAAATGAGTAACGAAGAGGTATTTCAATTTTCTGAAGCATGTGCTGTGATAAGATGTAATAGCACATATTGGCCATTTACTCTAACGTTTACACTATACTTCGAAATCTCAAAACTTATCCAAGTAAAATATTGCCCACTTTCAGATATAAGAAATAATAATGCCTCAAACGGCACCAATATAACATTAACATCACCCGTATTCATTTGGGTAAGTTCAATTAATTAAGCATATCAGAGAGCTAAATACTATGATTTAGGAATTATCCTTTATGTTACATAGACATCTATATGTCTCTCTGATTTATGGATATTCCTAAACAATTCTGAAGATCCTTACTTCATTAATGAATAAAGGAAATATTGAGTATTCATTTTATACTGATTTAGTTCAAAATTCCTTTAGTAATTCATTGTACTGTCGAATTCTGTCTCATTGTGAAACTTGAATAGTGGGCTTTACCCATGCAACCTGTAGATTGTTTACCCACTTTACTCAATGTTAAGTATGAACTTAATCAATATCTGCCTTTAGGTGGCACCCTCTTATATAGAGCAAGGGGCCCTGTTTCAATATATTTTAGAACAAGTGTAATCAAACGAACCTTCCTGAAAAGTTTAAATACAACAGTTATTCTAGAGATGTGTGCTCAACATTGCCCAAAATAATGTAGCAAACGTCTTAGGTACTCTTGCACAAACACTAAAAACAACAAAGTGAAAAATGGAAGAGGGCCAACATTTTGGAATCACCTTAATTTTAATGAATTATACTGTGGAAGATGTATATTTTCACGTTCCGGTTGAAATCACTTGCGTACACCTTTATTTTTTTGTGAACAATTGTGTGAAAAATTGTGTTTCGAGGCCTTTACCTCCATTCTAAGTGAAATTCCAAGTTCGTCAAAAGGACACTTTTAAAGTGAAAAAGGAAGTGAATTAGTTGTTTCATTTCTACTTGTTTCTTATTTGCCAACATTAATTAGAAACTTAAAATACAACATCCAAGTGAAATTGTCCGTTTCTGTTTATCTAATCCTAATGTATTTCCCTATAGTTTTTAGTTTTGTATTTCGGATGTGAGGTTGCAAGCATGCTACGTCATATGGATCATGCGCACTGCACATGGTCCGCACAGTTGGTAATACATTTGTCAAGTTGCAACAGTGGTATTAGTCCAGGCAATCCATCCCAAAAATGGGCAGTTTGAAAATCTAATTGCAACAATGTTTTTGCGACAATGCATTTCTCCAAGGTCCCTAGACCAATATACTAGAAGTCCCGAAAAATCAAAATCAGGAGATCTCTTACACAAGAGATACCTTAACCAAGAGATTGCGTAACCAAGATACTTCGCAACCAAGATATCTCGTTACCATAGCATAATAACCGAATTTGACGATGTCTGCTTTAAGAAAATCTAAACTTCTATGAAGATCGTACTTAGCATTGCTGAGAAACAGGAGAAAATAGCATTTGCATAGCTAAAGTTGCTGGAAATTCACCTTCATCGAAGTCTGTGCAGGACACCCTATTACTAACCAACTAATGAATCAGGATTCAGTGCTAAAAGTGCCCCTTAACGACTCAATATGTTTTAGATATGTTTATGACAGGGTTTATGCTCACGAAAGAGCTAGTAAGTCTACATAGACTGTATTGAATTTGCTGCCTGAAACACAAGAACACATTTTTGCATCCAGAGGGCAGTGTTATTTTCACTTAAACACGTAAATAAATATTGACAATTCGACAATAAAATACAAGATTTATTGGATTGGTCTTTGTCCTATTCACTATATTTCCTTAGGGTTCCGAAATTGTGCTGACAAAATCTCTTGTTTACGCAGTCTCTTGGTTACGATGTATCTTGGGTGCGAAAACTCCAGTTTGCCATAAATCCCCGTACAGGAAATATGCTAATTTCCATAAATCCAATGTGGCCAACAACAAATTAGAAATGGCTATATCTCTGCAATCAATTCATGGTTTTGAGTCATAAAAACACCTATACTAGGGTTTTCGGGGACAAGGATTCATTTGAAATACCTTTCAACACATTTCTCTCATAAGCTTATTTTCATAAGTCCAATATGGCCGCCACTGGAGAAATGGCTATATCACAGCAGCCAAATATCATTTTTAAGTCATGAAAATTTGTATCCCAAGGTCTTTATGTGCTAAATCTCATTTAGAATGTCTTTCAACAAAGGTTCTTCTCTGGACATTTGCATAGTCTCAGCATGGGAAACTGCTAATTTGCATAAATCCAATATGGCCACCAATAGATGAGAAATGGCCATATCTATGTAACCAAATAAATAAGTCAGAAAGTTCTATCCTAGGTTGTTTTCAGGTAAAGTAGACATTTAAAATACCTTTCAAAAGAGTTATAGGCTCATTTGCATAAATCCAATTATGGATGCCAATAAGATAAATGAGATATGGCTTTATCTCAGCAAGTTAATATAATCTTTGAGTCACAAAGAGCTGTATCTTGAGGTCTTATAGGTGCTAAAACTCATTTAAGATATATTTTAACACAATTAATTCTTTGGACATTTGCAAAATCACATCATGGGAAAATACTACATTGCATAAATCTAACATGGTATCCTATACATATAAAAAAAATCAATATTTCTGACACTTAACTCTATTTTTTTGGTAACTGAAATTCTTGTCACATGGTAAGCATATTGTTGACCAGTGATCTGAATATGTATATTGAAACCCTTACCAAGTACTACCTGCCAGGAGAACGTGTCAAATGCAAGGCAAGCTAGTGATTAAAGGGGAGGGGGTCCTATGATTTTTTTTTGAAATAGCTTAATTAGGCATAATGCACTATATTTGAAGGAGACTTGTTAGTTGAGCTTACAGTAACATCTCTCCATCAATCATTATTGAAAAAAAATGTTGTTAGAGAGAAATCACTAAAAAGGGAAGGTTTTTTAGGGGGTGGGGGGGGGCACTATATGCAGGCTGTATGGATTAAGGGTTATACAGTCAGGGCTTTATATCTTAATGCTCATATAGGGGCATTTGCCCCTGGAGCATGTGGTTTTGCTAACAAATGTTAGAGATATAGGAGCTAACCCTATGAATAGGCATTTTAATATTTAACTGGAGCACTTTGACAATGTTCTTTTTTCAATTTTTATCACCCCTTATTTTACCTAATACCCAAGACCCCCTAGCCTGGACACTTAACTTGTGGCACACTGTTACCAGCGCACTGCATGCAAAGGGGTTTATTAGCTCTGAAATTAAATATTGCGTGTCAAATTGGCACCTGCCTGAAAATGCTTAAGTCAGTCCCTTTACAGCCCCCATTTAATCACTACCATGCCACCTGCTTGTCATATTCTCAAGGCAGCAAGAAATGGGTAGGGAGATCGTTATAAGTGTTCAGATCCCTGGTAAACAGTATGTGTTTACCAGTTTAACCACTAGTATGCCTAGTGCCTGCCACCTTCTCCTGGGAGCTAGAAATGGGAGATTTCAATATACTTGTCCAGATCATTGGTCAACGGCATGTGTTTACCCTTACAGAACCCCCTCCTCTTTACTCACTAGCGTAAAATTAGCATTTTCCCACACTGAGATGCAGATGACCAAAGAAATGTGTGTTGAAAGACATTTATATGAATGAATTTAAGCACCTCAGGGTACAAATAATATTTAATATTTGGTTGTTGAGATATAACCATTTTTTCATTTATAAACGGTCATGTTGAGTTTATGGAAATGAGCTTATAAGATAATTGCTTTGAAAGGTATTCTGAATGAATCCTTGTACCTGAAATCCTTAGTACAGCCTCACCTGAGTTACCCTAGTAAATGTGTCATAAAAAGTTGATATAGTTGTTGTCGTAACTGATTTTTCAAATGGTATATGTATCCTGAAGCTATGCACATTATCAAAACTAGTGATTATAACCATATAATCTTACCTAAGTTACAGCCATTTGAAAAAAATTAAAATGATTGTTCAAAACTATGAATTTGTCTGAACTACTGAAATGGACATATTGCTGATGAAATATGTAATGTTCTGATACTCACTGGTTACTGATGGATAGCAGCCATGTAATTGCAAATCTGCTGAAACTGGCTCATCAGGTCGTTCTTTGTTGAATACTATGACAATCTTGTTGGCGAATGTATCTTCCGGAAATACGACGGTTTCATCAGCATCAAAGACCTATCAAATAGAACATGATATGTAAAAAAATATTAAGATTGAATTCAGTTATTGCAGCATGAAAATGTTCAATTCTGCACTTTCACCATACTTGTTAAAAACGTGAAATGTGTGAAGGGTAGTTTACCTGTGGATTTGGTGATGATAGGTCATCTGGGTTGTAGGGGGTCCTGACGCCATTCTCATCCACAAGATAGATCTCAAAAGTGTCCACATTATCTAAAGTGTCTGGTGGAAGACTGACATCACCTAATTGAACTGGTGCTTCATCCTCATCAGCCAGAGTCAGTGTAACCTCTGGATTCTCATCATCAGGTAGAGATTGCCATGGTGTGTCATCTCCAGGACGTAAGTCTCCAGGATTACCATTAGGTACATCAATATCTTCATCAGCTATGATCTGTGGGTCCTCCATACCTTCAACCTCCTCACAGAATCTAGCAGTTGTAACTGTTGCTAAAAGAATAAATAGGATAAACTGTCATCATTTTATCATTATCCACAATTATTGCAATTCTTCCCAAATGGAGTGAGAAAATATTTATCAGATAATTCCCTAATGATGAAAGAGGCCATAAACTTAAAAGCAAATGCTTGGGAGTAAGGCAATAGTAGATCCAACTACTAATGATAAAGAAAAGCCAACTTTGATAAACAAGATGTACATTAATTGCAATTCATCATCAATTGGGCATTTGCCAAAATCTTCAAGAAACAATAACACACTATATGTGGCAGCTCCTAAGAATGGATATCAAAACAAAAGATGACACATGAGCAGTGTTCACTCCCCACGAATCTCGAGCTGGCAACAGTCTATTGTGATCACCTTGAGAGCACAAAGGGCAGGGCTCTCGGGGTTTTCCTCATTACATTGCTCCCGACCGACATGGCTGTCTGCTTTAACCATGCAGATTCCTTCGAGATAGACCGTTTCGACCAAAACTTTCATCTCTTTGGCTAAAAGTGAATAACGATACAGTCTTCGAAGCCTGTATTTTTATTTTTATGAACAAAGAGCTGTATCTTGAGGTCTTATAGGTGCTAAAACTCATTTAAGATATATTTTAACACAATTAATTCTTTGGACATTTGCAAAATCACATCATGGGAAAATACTACATTGCATAAATCTAACATGGTATCCTATACATTTAAAAAAATATCAATATTTCTGACACTTAACTCTATTTTTTTGGTAACTGAGATTCTTGTCACATGGTAAGCAAATTGTTGACCAGTGATCTGAATATGTATATTGAAACCCTTACCAAGTTCTACCTGCCAGGAGAACGTGTCAAATGCAAGGCTGTATGGATTAAGGGTTATACAGTCAGGGCTTTATATCTTAATGCTCATATAGGGGCATTTGCCCCTGGAGCATGTGGTTTTGCTAACAAATGTTAGAGATATAGGAGCTAACCCTATGAATAGGCATTTCAATATTTAACTGGAGCACTTTGACAATGTTCTTTTTTCAATTTTTATCACCCCTTATTTTACCTAATACCCAAGACCCCCTAGCCTGGACACTTTACTTGTGGCACACTGTTACCAGCGCACTGCATGCACAAGGGTGTATTAGCTCTGAAATTAGATATTGCGTGTCAAATTGGCACCTGCCTGAAAATGTTTAAGTCAGTCCCTTTACAGCCCCCATTTAATCACTACCATGCCACCTGCTTGTCATATTCTCAAGGCAGCAAGAAATGGGTAGGGGGATCGTTATACGTGTTCAGATCCCTGGTAAACAGTATGTGTTTACCAATTTAACCACTAGTATGCCTAGTGCCTGCCACCTTCTCCTGGGAGCTAGAAATGGGAGATTTCAATATACTTGTCCAGATCACTGGTCAACGGCATGTGTTTACCCTTACAGAACCCCCTCTTCTTTACTCACTAGCGTAAATTCCCACACTGAGGTGCAGATGACCAAAGAAATGTGTGTTGAAAGACATTTATATGAATGAATTTAAGCACCTCAGGGTACAAATAAATTCCCACACTGAGATGCAGATGACCAAAGAAATGTGTGTTGAAAGACATTTATATGAATGAATTTAAGCACCTCAGGGTACAAATAATATTTAATATTTGGTTGTTGAGATATAACCATTTTTTCATTTATAAACGGTCATGTTGAGTTTATGGAAATGAGCTTATAAGATAATTGCTTTGAAAGGTATTTCAAATGAATCCTTGTACCTGAAATCCTTAGTACAGGTGATTTCATTTTGTATAACCAAGTTTTGCTTACAGAGATATAGCCATTTTTCATTTATTGGCGGCCATATTGGATTTATGCACTTTCCCATGCAGAAATTAATACAATCTCCAAGGAAATATTTAGGTTGAAAGTTATTTTAAATGGGCTTTAGCACCTGAAGACCTCAGATACAACTTTTCATGACTCAAAAAAATTGGTAAAGATAAGGCCATTTCTCATTTATTAACTGCCATATTTGATTTATGCAAATGAGTCTATAAAATGATTAAAATGAAAGTTATTTCTAATCCTTGTACCTGAAACCCCTAGTGTAGGTTTTTACATGACTAAAAACCATGATTTGGTTAAAGAGATGTATCAATTTTCATTTGTTGGTGGCCATATTGGATTTATGCAATTTAGCATATTTCCTGTGCTGGGATTTCTTGGTACATTTATTATGTTGATCTGCGGACCTTATGAAAATGCATTGTGGTAAAATAATTTCTGTTGCAATTAGTTTATATGAAAAACTTTAGTTTGCCTGGACTATATGAACACTTGTGGATGGTGTAATCCGAGCATAGTAAGATACTTACGGAACTAAAACCATTTCTGATTCAGGCTGAGATGTATGAGGAGTTACAAATATGTAAACCGAAAGCAGAAATGTTTGATAGAGGCTAAGATAGATGTCTCTTTGAATCGTACGTTTAAAGGAGGAGTCTATTGATAACTGAGGGGAGAACACTTTTTCCCAAAACTCCAGTCCGCATTGCCATTTGAAAAAGTGCAAACTAGTTGATTGGGGCATTTGGGTCTTGTGCAGTCTGATATGATATCACATTATCCATGTCAATAGGGGTTTCTGTCATAAAACGAAAATAAATATTTTGTCAAATGACATCAGAGATAGTAGGGCATATCAATTCGAGTTTTACAGTATGTCACCATGATTAGTGAGGTTGATGAGAGAATGACGACAGTGCCTTGGTATTTCAGAGGACGTAAGGTAGTTTTTAGTGTACACCTACACTTTGAGGTGGGTACAGCACCTATTCTAGTATCAGATTGCCAGAACTCTCGTATACATTTTCCATTAGTAGGCCTACTTTGATACATGCTGTTAATAGTCTCGTCACTTCGCAGAACCAGATTCGAGACAATCAATAAATCGTCATGATAACGCAAACTATTGGGCATCAATCAAAAGCATTTGAATCACATGGAGGAAAACGTTAATAATTGACCATGAAGGGAATTAGATCTTTGGAGGTGTAGGTTTCATCATTATCATTATCATCGTAATCATCATCATCATCTGTATCGACATTAACCCTTCCAATGCTAAGGCTACTTTCCTCCAAAGCATAAGGATGCAAATATTCCTGACAACCATCTTAACCCTGTCATGTTGGTATTCATTGGATGGTTCATGCTGAGTACTCTTAGATTAGTACCCTATTGCCAGGCTTTCAGTCATTTTTCAGTTTTTTTTGCTTCAATTTGTATTGACCGCAATGGCTTCCAGCAGTATAAGTGTTAAATGCTGAAGATATGCATTGATGATTAACTGTGCCACAATTATAGACCAATTTCAGGGCATATCAACGGACAAATACTGCATTCAGGTTACATATCTCTTGTCTACTTGTTAACAACAATATAAAACACTAATTTTTACAGAGTCAATCGGGGAATCAACTCTTTACTCCTAGCATATTTCTTTCCTATAGTGTTTCTTTTTCTAATAAGTGATGATTTCTGTGAAAAAACGACAAAAACAATTGGCTGACAATTTACCTTAGTGCAGTTTCATCACCCTGTAAGTCATTCACAACATAAATCTAACTTGTAATAAAGACACACCCATTAACTACCCAAACAAATTATGCTATGAATATTGGTGAATATTGTTTTAAACTATAACTAATTAATTCAACACATTATAATCCTTAAAGTAAACACAATCTTAACATTTATTAGATTAAATAAAGATAGCACTTTTATGCTATTAGGACATCTTCCTTTCTAACACTTCATATGCATTAAGATAGTTTGAAACCTACTAAGTTGTTTTATTCTGTCAGTCATCCACAGAGGTTCCCTCTCACTATTGATTATATTATGTTGCGTATCTACCTTCAAAAAACTCAAATGAATTCCCTTCTCTAGTATCCTATATAGACAAAAGGAAACCTCAAGAGACTTGAAATGCAAACCTTTATTGCAATCATTTTCAGCGTATTGTGCAGAAGATCTGGGTTGCTGTTTAATTTTCCTATATATTAAGATCACGTTTGGATAATATCAACCTACACGTATGGCTCAAATAAAAACAAAGTTTTTAGTTAAAGTTAATTTCCCACGAACTAAGCTTGACAGTCATTGCATATTAATCTATACTTCCTTTAGGATGTTGACTTGTGAGGACACCATTATTACACTATAAAAAATGTTTGATCCCTAACCTTAGCAATTACTTACTACCTAATTCCAATTTTCATAGAACACTCGGTATCACATAGATTGTGTTATGTCAGATGCCTCTATGACAAAAATGATGTTTGCAATGCAAAAACCCTTTAAAAGCTAAATTCAATCTAATCACACACACACACTCGCAATTAAATAAATGTCTTAACAGACATCAGACCAATTATTTTAAACACATCTTCGCTTCTAGATTTATCTCTAAATCAGATAACTAAAATATTCTTAACATAACACTGTATATTACTGCCAAATACAATGGCTGGAATAGATTAACTCTGCCATATATTTTTTCCTATTCTTACCTGAAGTTGTTGCTGCCAAATGGAGGAATGCATGCCTTGATTACACTTGCATAGGTATAAAAATGTTCATGTAGCTTGAAAGGGAATTTGCAATAGTATCATATGTAAAAGAATCGTCACCTATTTATTTTCAAAATATTTTTTTTCTTATAAGTCTGTCTCTTTAACATGTATTATGAGTCAGTAGAAGTAGCACAGATAAAAGTAGTAGTAGTAGTAGTAGTAGTAGTAGTAGTAGTAGTAGTAGTAGTAGTAGTAGTATAACAGAAGTAGTAGTAGTAGTAGTAGTAATATTAGTTGTAGTAGTAGTAGTAGTATAGAAGTAGTAGTAGTGGCAGTAGTAGTAGTAGTAGTAGTAGTAGTAGTAGTAGTAGTATAGCAGAAGTAATAGTAGTGGCAGTAGTAGTAGCAGTAGTCGTAGTAGCAGTAGTAGTAGTAGTATAGCAGAAGTAGTAGTAGTAGTAAGGAAGGAAGGAATTGGGTTTCACGTCACTTTCAACAGCTTAGGTCATATCGCGACGAGATAGAAACCCAGAACTGGGAAAGAATTCCCTACTCTTCACGAATAGTTCCAAGGGGTCTTTCAGTTGCAGAAGGACCACAGACAGTCCCCAACAACGCTGCACATTTATAAAGCGACCAGGCCAACCCGCATGAGGCTCCAGCGAGGAGACTCGAACCTACAAACTCACGCTTGGGAGCCAGGCATCGTAACCACTAGGCCACGGTGGATCCCAGTAGTAGTAGTAGTAGTAGTAGTAGTAGTAGTAGTAGTAGTAGTAGTAGTAGTAGTAGTAGCAGCAGCAGCAGCAGCAGTAGTAATAGTAGTAGTAGTACAGTAGTAGTATAGCGGAAGTAGTAGTAGTGGCAGGAGTAGTAGTAGTAGTAGTAGTAGTAGTAGTAGAAGTAGTAGAAGTAGTAGTAGTAGTAGTAGTAGTAGTAGTAGTAGTAGTAGTAGTAGTTGTTGTAGTAGTAGCAGTAGTAGTAGTAGTAGCAGTAGTAGCAGTAGCAGTAGAAGTAGTAGTAGTAGTAGTAGTAGTGGTAGTAGTAGTAGTAGTAGAGGATATAGGTGATTGGGCAGCAGAAGAAAAAGAAAGAGTAGTAGTGGCAATAAATATGCTAATTATATGATGTACTGGCTTCTCCAGTTCAATTTACTCAGCATCACAGTGTCATCTCATATTCTAGAATAGAAGTAAAGGATATATAAAAGAAAAAAATATGAAATGAAACACATGACTGCTTACTAGAATAATGTGATCCAAATGGATCCATAAACAGTGCCAACATTCAATAGCTCCAGTAAACGTGTGGGCAGACTTGGCATTACATACTAAATAACGGCCTATTGATGCCAACATGACAGCCGAAAAAAGCAATAGCATGCAGTTACGTATGTCGTGTGTGTGCATGTCTTATCTTCACACTTCAACAACCAGGCACACTCAAGCAACTAGTCGAATAATCACTGGAAAACATGCGCTTGACTTGAGCCTTAATAAATGTTAATTTAAGTGACATATGCCAAAGAGTCGCAGATAAACGAAATATCTTCTTACTTGTGGTGGGTAATGGGAAGCAACCAAATAGTAATATTTCAAATTCTGCGGGACTATTTCCTTCCCTATTGATTGTAATCCATATGTGCGTTACTGGAAGTCCACTGGTGAAAACAGCTTGCTCCTCTGGATTAAACACCTGACAAAATGAGAGATCTTCTAGTGAATACTTATTTCATTTCTAATACTTAACTCTGTTTGAAGATGCTTTTGAAGTACTTCATGAAGACTAAGTAAATGAATACATTTCATCTTAAGATGCTCTGAATTTATCGTGTAAAAAATAAGGTACCTCAAGTGTATGTTCATATTATATCAAGACATTTGATTCATCTGTAGTACTTCACACAGTACTTGAACACTGACTTCTAAAGACAAACATATTACCTTTGAAGAAAAGGCATTGATCGCTTTCGTATTTGCTTTGGTGGATGGAATATGTTTTTTTTTTATTGAGATCGTTATTTCAAATAGTCCTGTGCCATATGAAAATATCACAGTGTTGTATGGATGTTTTTGCCAGGTACAGTAAGGTCTTACTTTTCTATACTTCTACTATTGTACCTTGTAATTTAAAGCAATCACTATGTAAGCACTGCATCGCTGCTCAATTGCTTCAAGGTAGTTGCACTCACAAAGCTTACTGCATCGGTGCATTGAAAGGGAGAAATATATATAAATAACATGATATGATTGATTGACTCGATTTTCCATGTTTTACCTGGTTTTCAGTGGAGCCATCTGTGTTGTATGGTAGGGGGATGGCGTTATTCTCGCCCTTGTACGTAATCGTGAAGTTTTGGATACCACTTGCGTCCTTAAGTGCTACTTTACCCAGTGTAACATCGTAATACTCATTGAGTATTATATGAAGTGTCAGTGTTTGCATGTTCCCGTTATACACGAACATGTCGCCTCCAACACGTATGTCTGGAGCATTGTCTATTTCCTCATCCTCAAAAATTATATTCTGATCTGGTATGTATAGTGCATTGGACATGCCATCTACTTCCAAGCATGGGACTAAAAATTCATAAAATTAGATAACATATAAAAATCTTATAGGAATGATATGTCAGCATACTTCCTCTCTCTCTCTCTCTCTCTCTCTCTCTCTCTCTCTCTCTCTCTCTCTCTCTCTCTCTCTCTCTCTCTCTCTCTCTCTCTCTACTATACAGTCCAGTGTATGTTGTCCGGTCTGATTCGAAGCAGAGGGATTGTATATTTACATTAAGGCTCAGTATCTGGTATTTTTATGTTATCCCTCTATCGCTAACGGGATTAATACCTGCATATTGGCATGAAACACGAAATCACTTAACTATGGATATCAGTATAATATTAGTCAATTCAATCACTGCTCTAGCAATCAAAGGTGTGTATGGAAGACCTTTAGTGGATGGTATGTCAATTATAGCCAACATTAGCAATGGTTTGACAAGCCAGTAAAACATATTGGCATGAAACACGAAATCACTAAACTATGGATATCAGTATAATATTAGTAAATTCAATCACTGCTCTAGCAATCAAAGGTGTGTATGGAAGACCTTTAGTGGATGGTATGTCAATTATAGCCAACATTAGCAATGGTTTGACAAGCCAGTAAAACATATTGGCATGAAACACGAAATCACTTAACTATGGATATCAGTATAATATTAGTCAATTCAATCACTGCTCTAGCAATCAAAGGTGTGTATGGAAGACCTTTAGTGGATGGTATGTCAATTATAGCCAACATTAGCAATGGTTTGACAAGCCAGTAAAACATATTGGCATGAAACACGAAATCACTTAACTATGGATATCAGTATAATATTAGTCAATTCAATCACTGCTCTAGCAATCAAAGGTGTGTATGGTAGATCTTTAGTGGATGGTATGTCAATTATAGCCAACATTAGCAATGGTTTGACAAGCCAGTAAAACATATTGGCATGAAACACGAAATCACTTGACTATGGATATCAGTATAATATTAGTCAATTCAATCACTGCTCTAGCAATCAAAGGTGTGTATGGTAGATCTTTAGTGGATGGTATGTCAATTATAGCCAACATTAGCAATGATTTGACAAGCCAGTAAAACAATATGGTACTAAACTAATAAGTTGCTGCCTTCATCACATTGATATCATCACTCTCCTTCATATGGGTCTGCAAACAAAACTATATCTCAAATGACATGTGAGCATGGAAAGCTTGGATGTAGAAAAATGAAAAGGTTCTACCTGTAGAACTAGGTGAAGAAGTTGTTGTCTTTGGTTCGAAACATCCAAGTAGTATGACATCAGCTTGTACAGGTAACGAGTCATTAATTTTCTGGAATACTATTACTATCAAGACTGCTTGATCCTCTCCATTGAAGATTACTGGCTGGTCAGGGTTGAAAACCTGTCAAAACATAAAATATAGATGTAGAACAAGAAACATGCTAACTAGAGAGTATCCCGGTGTCGCAATTTGAAGCAGCATGTGTGAAATTTCAAACACTTATTACTTATTCAAAGCACACGTTTATTCAACGTTTTGGCCATAGGGAACCTGTACCATATGCTTGCTTAGTGGTGTAAAAGATGACAGCACGCAAGTCATTGTTTGGTTTCCCAGGGACATATATGATTCCCAGGTAACCAAATGACAGGTCACTGGCAGACGACCAGTAAACTGGTGCAGAAATTAAATGTCACTACTGTACATGATACATTATGAGAAAGAAAGAAATCAATCTGTTGATTATTGAGCCCCATGGCCAAGAGCAACTGCTCTGTGATAAGAAGATGACGTTCACTCACCTCAGGCATTGATGATGAAGGGTTGCGAGGGTTGTATGGTAATAGTTCGGAGTCGTCCGGTCCTTGTATATAGATTACGAAACTGGCAATATTGTCACTAGTGCTCGAAGGAATAGAGATTTCTCCGAGGATGGCTGGTGAGTCAACGTAACCGAGGGATAGCTCCACGCTAGGGGCGCTATCGGTAGGTAGCGACTGCCATACGTTATCATCATTTGGGCGTAGGCCTGTACCGTCCCCAGAGGATGTCTTGATGGCTGAGTTCGGTATGAGTGCAGGATTGGACATTCCATCGGTCTCACGACAAACTCTTTGAGCTGTGATAGTAGACAAAGACAAAGACAATGAAAATCTGGAAAAGTTTAGCGATTATGAAAACAACAGCTTTAGGAACTGCTAGGTGAGATCTAAAACTTCTCTTCTCTTCAAATCCTTCTTCTCATTTTTTTAGAGTATGATTATAAAAATAGTATAATTAAATACAATATTGTCCTAGATGATAATAATGATGCTATTGGTGCTGAAGCCAATGTTATTACTAATGACAATACTAACAATAGTACTACAACTACTGCTACTACACCTTGAACTCTTCATAATAATGATAATAATAATAATGATAATAATAGTAGTAATGAAAGTGATGATAATAAAAAAAATGATACTACTACTACTACCACTACTACTACTACTAATGATGACAATAACAATGATAAAACTAATAATAATGATAAAAATGATAATAACAATAATAATAGTAATGATAATAATGGCAATAATAACAATGAAGATAAAAGTAACATTAATGAAAATAATGATAATAATAATGATAATGATAATAATAATCATAATCATAATCATAATAATACTAATACTACTACTACTAATAATAATAGTAATAACGATATTGATAATCA